>CM041296.1:16700497-17290650 GCA_023052935.1 Piezodorus guildinii | reverse complement strand
TTCTTCGGGAGATTTGGGCAATAGGGGGTTTCCAGGAAAGGGTTTGGTCGATGGTAATACCTAGGTTTTTGACAGAGGAAGTGAAGGCAATTGGGTGATCATTTAGGGTAAGACTTGGAAAAGTAGTATGGGATCTGAGGAGGGGTTTGGAACCTATAACAATCGCCTGAGTTTTTGTAGCATTTAGACTTAGTTTATTCAAAGTTGCCCAGGCACAGATTCTATCCAGGTCTTCCTGAATATTGGCAAATGCTATTAGAGACTCGGAGGGAGGAAAGGATAGGTAGATCTGGAAATCATCAGCGTATAAGTGGTGGGAGCAGTGATGGATGGCATTGGGAAGGTCATTAATATAGGAATTAAAAAGGAGAGGAGATATGCTTGAACCCTGGGCCACACCTGCCGAAAGGGCACGGAAGGAAGATAGAGGATGGTTAGGAATGGTAACAGCTTGAGTTCTATTTGAGAGAAATGATTTGAACCAATGAATAGTGCTTTTGGAATAGGATAAAGACTGTAGTTTGGAAAAAAGGATAGAGTGATCAAGTGAGTCAAAAGCTTTTGAGAAGTCCAGAAGTATTAGTACTGTAAGTTTCTTTTCGTCTATGGCAGTATGTATGTCACTAGTAATTTTAAGGAGGGCGGATTGTGTGGAAAAAACCGGGTCGAAAACCGGATTGCAGAGGATCAAGACGTTTGGACTTTTCGAGGAAGTTTGATAGTTGTGACTGGACAATTCTTTCTTAAGGTTTGTTTGTATTTATTGTATTCTAATTATGTTGTTTGTATGCCATGATATTATTTATTGTGATATTACCATACCTTTCGTGCGCATACTAGCCTTAAATATAAAATTTCAGTTTTGTACGACTTTTCGTTTTCGTGCTAGACTTACACATAGTTCTTTCTTGCACAACTTCGTTATTTGGAGACAGAGAACCCTAAAAAGCGTATTTCCGGTGAAAACTGGAATTCGAAAATTTTCACGATCGCAATATTTTATATGGAATATATATACCCTTATATCTAGAAAGTTAGTAAACCTAGTAGAGATGTGTTTGTCGGAAACATTCCATAAAGTTAGAATCATTCATAATTACTCTGACAGATTTGAGGTGCGATCGGGTTTGAAACAGGGTGACTCCCTTTCACCTGTGTTATTTAATATAGCTTTAGAATATGTCATAGAAAAGGTTATGTGTACCGAGAAAGGCTTAAATATGGGTGACAAGATTCCGGTTTTGGGGTATGCCGATGATTTGGTACTACTAGGTGAAGACACGGAAACCATACAGCTAAATACAAGTGTGTTAATAAAAACCGGTAAAGAAATAGGACTCAAATTTAATACTGATAAGACGAAATATATGATTAGTAGCAGAAACGGTGGCGATCTTGGTGATATTGATCTATCAGGGCATACTTTTGAACACGTAGAGAAATTCAAGTATTTATAGGTTTAATGATAACAAGAAAAAATGAAATCCAGGAAGAAATAAAGTTCCGGTTAAAAATGGGAAATGCGTGTTATTATTTAGTTGCTAAGTTACTTAGCTCGCGGCTTCTATCAAAAACTTAAAGGTTAGAATTTATAACACTATTATTCTTCCGACGGTTCTTTACGAATGTGAAACGTGGCCGCTTACTTTGAAGGATGAACAACGGCTTAAGGTTTTAGAAAATAAGGTACTGCGTAAAATATTTGGTCCGAAGAGAGATGTGGCCACTGGGGACTTTAGAAGGTTGCACAACGCGGAAATGCGGAACTTGTATCCTGTTAATATAATTGAGTTGATAGCAATCGCGGAGACTCAAATGGGCGAGTAAAGTGTTTGGGCTCGGTGAGGAATGGAAGAGAAGTTGGTATTCGCTGATCCGACTGGTAGGCGTCCGAAAGATAGGCCAAAGCGTCGATGGGAGGATTGCCTTAAGGCTGATCTCGGGCGGGGTCTTGGGCTTGAACGGTGAACATTGGATGAGTCTGTGTAGGCGGAATTTGGTGGTATCGGCATCGAACCATCTGATTCAGTAAGCATATCATTATTATTATTATTATATATATACCCTTACTAAATATTTCATATATAGGTAATATAATTATAGCATTTCCAAGTCAATTGTAACCTTTTCCAAGTCAAATGTAACTTTTTCCAATTCAAATGTAACCTTTTCCAAGTCAAATGTAACCCTTTCCATTTCAAATGTCACCTTTTCCAAGTCAAATGTCACCTTTTCCATTTCAAATGTTACCTTTTCCAAGTCAAATGTCACCTTTTTCTTCACTTCTAGCCTTAAATATTCCGTTTTATTTATTGAAAAATAATTAATTTAATTAACATTATGACTTTTTTAATAATTTGGGCATGTAATAATTGATAATTTGTTTGGGCCTCTTAGACATTTGATATCAAGTTCTGTTTTTTACTAGCTAATATTTAAAAAAATTAATTATCGTCTATTTAGTTTTAAGATAGTTGTTGATTTTGATTTTTTAGAGAAGAGGGGTAGTTTTTTGGAATAATTAATGTGTTTTCGGGTATAATAATTAAATTTTTCGAGCTGTATTTTTTATCGCCCGCGTGCATGTTAACTCGCATTAAATTTTAATGTTTTTTATTAATATAGGGATTAATTAATGTGCTTTCGGGTGGTTATGATTACGTTTTTTGAGCTGTATCTTTTATCGGTCATGCGTATTTCAACTCACATTTACTTTTAATGTTTTTTATTAATATAGGGATTAATTAATCTGTTTTCGGGTATTATAATTACGTTTTTCGAGCTGTATTTTTTATCGCTCGCGCTTATTTTAACTAAAATTTACTTTTTATGTGTTTTATTGATATAGGGATTAATTAATGTGCTTTCAGGTGGTTATGATTACGTTTTTCGAGCTGTTTTTTTTATCGGTCATGCATATTTCAACTCGCATTTACTTCTAATGTTTTTTATTGATATAGCGATTAATTAATGTTCTTTCGGGTGGTTATGATTACGTTTTTCGAGCTGTATTTTTTATCGCTCATGCGTATTTCAACTCGCATTTACTTTTAATGTTTTTTATTGATATAGGGATTAATTCATGCTCTTTCGGGTGGTTATGATTACGTTTTTGAGCTGTATGTTTTATCGCTCATGCGTATTTCAACTCGCATTTACTTTTAATGTTTTTTATTGATATAGGCATTAATTGTTGTGCTTTCGGGTGGTTATGAAAATGTTTAAAAGCTTTTTTATTATCACTCGTGCGGATTTCAACTCGCCTTTATTCCTGATATTGGTATTGATTATTTTGTTTTTGGTTCTCATTATAACGTTGCTGGAATATATATCGTTTAGCTTTTGCTTTTATTTTTTTTTATTATTATTATTTTATAAAAGGATTAGTTATATTTAGGTCCTTTGTTAGCGTCCTGAGTATTTTTTTTCGACTAAATCTTTTGTAAAGGATCCGCTTCCTAACTTGGTCTTACAATTATTTGATAATTTAATTGAGGAATCGTTTATTCTATTTTCGGGTGTTCTGATAACATTATTTGAACCAAATTTGTTATAGCTTTTACTCATTTTAAGTTACTGTTCCTATTTCATAAATATTCGATAGAAGGATCGTTTATAGTGTTTTCGGGAATACTAATAGAGTTTATGACATTTATTTATAGCTAGTGCACATTTTAACTTAAATGAAATGTGATCTAGAAGAATGCGCATTCGCGTTGTAACGTCCAAATCAAAAATGTAATCAAATCCTACAAAAACACAATAAATAATTTTTACATCATACTATAACATAATACCTATGGTTTGTAGAAATTCCCAAGCACATAAAAGAATAATGTTCAAAACACGTTATAAGCATCCCCTAAAACAAAAACAAAGAAAGACCACTGCAAATGCAAGTTGAAATGAGAGCAAGCGACAATAAAAACAGCTTTAAAAACGTAATCACAAGACCCGAAAAGATAATTACAAACGTCTATAACAATTCAAAATACCAAAAGAAAATCCGAATCGAAATACGCATAAGCGATGAAAGATACAGCTCAAAAACGTAATCATAACCACCCAAAAGCACATTAATTATCTTTATATCAATAAAAAACATTAAAAGTAAATTCGAGTTAAAATGCGTGGGAGCGATAAACAAATAAAACAAAATTATAATACCCGAAAACACATTAATTATTCCAAAAAACTACCCCTCTTCTCTAAAAAATCAAAATCAACAACTATCTTAAAACTAAATAGACGATAATTAATTTTTTTAAATATTAGCTAGTAAAAAACAGAACTTGATATCAAATGTCTAAGAGGCCCAAAAAAATTATCAATTATTACATGCCAAAATTATTAAAAAAGTCATAATGTTAATTAAATTAATTATTTTTCAATAAATAAATAAATAAAACGGAATATTTAAGGCTAGAAGTGAAGAAAAAGGTGACATTTGACTTGGAAAAGGTAACATTTGAAATGGAAAAGGTGACATTTGACTTGGAAAAGGTGACATTTGAAATGGAAAGGGTTACATTTGACTTGGAAAAGGTTACATTTGAAATGGAAAAAGTTACATTTGACTTGGAAAAGGTTACAATTGACTTGGAAATGCTATATATAAATAGATATTGGTTCTTAAGTTCATTTATGTACCTACATAGGTATATTCATAAAATTATGTAATAAAATTTCTAAATATATTTTTTTTGTGCAAAATGGAGGTCGAAGCTGCGCCCTCTGAGTATGCGATGTGCCTGATGCACTGAGTAGCGATGTGTTTAATGCATAGAATCGAACGGGGAGATTCGTGACCTTGAAGTGAGTCGAATGTACTCGTCGAATTCGTTTCATGACTCAGGGGCGCTTCGTACCCCCACGGTTCAGGAATAATTTTCGGCGATATATATAATCATCTTTGCCTCCTATTTTACAATCCGAGAGTTTTGTATATGATAGGTCGAGTTCAGTGGCTCACATCTCATAACAATGGAATATAATAATGGGGAACTTATATTAAGTGTACAGCGATTAATGTATGAAATTTCATGTCGTGAAGCATAGTAAATATAACTGGTAATTTGTCTGACTAATTTTCTTCAGTATGACATTTGAAGCGAACTAGTATCGCAGTCTGGCGACAAAAGATGAAAACAACAATCAACAATCGGATGACTTAAATTTTTCATTAACAGATGAAATCTGATGTATAATTATATTTGTATATATTCCTTGAAATAAATTCCGTTTATAACAAAATTTCAGAAATTAAGAACATTTGACATATAAATACACAGGGATGGTGAAAAAAAATATTTTTCCTGGGTGTTTGATGCCTACAAATATTGTTGTTTATGATTTTTAATATATATAGACACATGCGTAAATATTTTATATGACCTATTAATTTAAATTTGTTTAAATATTGATTTAAAAATATTGTTTACAGGTGTTCCTCATGGTTTTCATCTGGTTCCACATATATTTTTACTGTTTACTTGTGATATTTCCTCAAACTTTTTCATACCAATATCTATTTGTTTTTCATGCTTGTTGCATTATTATAGAACATTTTAAATTAAGAAAACCTTCATAAAGTACCTATTCTTATTGTTACATATTACCATTACTTTCATGCTTTTGAAGATTTTAGCATGTTATAATAATATTCTTGATACTACTAGACCTTTTTACCTGGCATTTACAGGATTAGACTGGATACTTTCTTACTCAGTGTGACAGTATAAAACTTATCAAATAATAAAACCATAGAGGTTATGGAAATTTGTTTGGTTTATCTAAAAGAATAATATTTTACATTAATAGATTCCTTTTTTATTAACAAGTTCAAATGTATTCTTTATGTCCCTATGAAATTGAAAGCATCGCATCAGGTGTTCCTCAGGCTATTCATTTGGTTCCCCTTATTTTTATTCATTTTTACAGTTTACTAATGATATTTCCTAAAACTTTTTCATACCACTTTCTTTTATTTATTTATATTTGTTGCATCATGATATAACATTTTAAATCATGAAAATCTTCATAAAGTACCTATTCTTATTGTTAAAGTTTCTTTTTATTTGGAACTTGAATTTCAACTGAGTTCAATAAACAAAAATGTTTTTATTACCATTATTTTCTAGGGATTTTGAAGTTTCTATCTTATTATACAAATATTCTTGATGTCCTTTTTACCTAGATAGGTTTAGACTAGATGCTTTTTTTTAAACATTTGCCAATCTACCACTGTGTGGATAGTTTATAACAAATAGAATACTAAAACTCTACAGGATAGGAAACTTTGTTTGGCTTAACTAATAGGATAAAATTTACCATTAATAGATTTGTTTTTGATTTACAAATTCAAATTTATTCTTTATATCCTAATGAAACTTAAAATCATCAGATGTTCCTCGGGTTTTTCAATTTGTTCCACTTAAATTTTTACTGTTTTTAATGATATTTCTTCAAACTTTTTCTTACCACTTTTTCTCATTTTGCTAACTGACATTGTTTCTGTGTTCTTGACATTAGAGGATTTATTTATTTTTACAACATAGTTATAGGGTCACCCATAGCGTAGTTGCTAGCATAACAGCTTTCTCTGCCAAAGGTCGTGGGTTCAAACCTGTGGGTGGCCCTAGGATTTTTTAATGGGAGTAAAAAATCCTTAGTTATGCCGTCCTTCGGAGGGGACGTTAAAAGATGGTCCCAAGCCAGTGCGATGTCAGGTACTCGTTAAATATCCCTATCCTAATAAAACCTGAATAGGCAAAATTTAGGACTCCCACTGTAGCATCGTCCGATTAGCCATAGTAGCATAAAGTGACGTTAAACGAATAAACAAACAAACAATATAGTTATCACTATAGAACGGTTTAAATTAATAAAGTTTGAAGTAAACATATCATTTTTGCAATTATCTAGGTTTCATATTCATTAAAACAGAAATTGTCTGGAAAAAATCCTTGAATCGTCTTGAACTCATAAACAACTTTATACAATATTTATATACTGCCTAAGAGATTCTGACCCAATTTTCACTCAAGACTTATGGATATATAAGCATGTCTTAAAAAGATTTTTGAGCTTATTGATCCAACCACGTTCCTGGTACCCAAAGCCAGAGGAGATTAAGTGAGGATGTAATTTTTGAAACCTTTCATTATAGTGACAATCAACAAATCAACAAACATAACCGCTCCTTCTTTTTTATATTCTTGTAAGTCAAAACTCAATAGACTACAATATATATCTTTGAGGTGACATGAGGTCATCCTTTCCAGGATGGTCTTTGGGGTTTGGTCTTCCGGCCAGTTCTATGCAGATCTTTCCACTGATCCAGGCTCGTTTGACAGTGTTAATAACCCTCTACCCAGTTCTGCACCAAAGTTCTTAATTTGTGACATTTCTAGACCATCTGATGTGTTTGAACTATAAACAATTTTTTTTTTTTTTTTTTTGCATACCCTGCTCAATAAGTGTTTGTACTTTATAGACTTTTTTTGTTAACATTTATCAACCCCTTGATGTAATTTCCTCACTAACTGCTGTTGATGAGGCTTGAAAAAAAAATTGATAATATTAGAGTTAAGAATACTAAAATACAAGGGATGATTATACCAAACACAGTGCCCTATGTTAGCCTGATTGGTCTGCTAATGCTCAACAAGGATCGTTTAAAGAGACTCTTAAATGTATAGGTTGGGAATCGAAATATCAAATAAAAGAAGTAAGTTAAAACGAATGATTAATTATTTTTGAAGACCTACCACCCAGATAATTGAGTAAAGATTACAATAATGGTATTTTAGTTGTCCTATATGAGACTATATGATGGAGAGGTCTGTATGAGTTGCGGTCATCAATAAATAACACACTTATTATATTTTGTGCCCAAAAAGTGTAGTGTTCCTTATTGGTGCGCTATTTCTTGAACAGTTTAACATAATTAAAAATCTGGTACGGGCAACACACGACTTTCACTTACCTCCATTTTTAAAATCAATAAAAGAATTTTCAAATACAGTTAGAAATAAGAATACATAAAACTATTAAAGAATTAATTAAATTAAATTTCTATAGAAACATGTGTTTTATTAAAAAATCTATTATATTCTTATCTAAAACAATCACTTAGTTTTATCATGATGGAGTTTTGTTGACCGTTGAGAAATTAGATGAGGAAGATGGTTGGGGGTGCGGTCATAAATTAAAAACACACATTTAAAATAAATGTTATTTTAATTATGTGTGCGGCACATAATTAAAATAACATTTATTTTAAATGTGTGTTTTTAATTTATGACCGCACCCCCAACCATCTTCCTCATCTAACTTAGTTTTATCGGCTTTTTGTCACTCTCTATTCACTTTCAAAAGCTTGTGTATGAGATAATATTTTTTCTAAAATCTTTAGCTTTCCAACGGTATATCATATATGCATATTACTGTTCTTATGTTCAAAAACAAAAAATTGCATTAAAAAAATATTTTTTCTGTTTTCTCCTTTAGTTGGGTATCGAATTCATTCAATTTATATATTTGCCTGTTTTCCATCAGTGGTAACAAGATAATATAGTTATTTTTATAGAATAAACAAAATTAAAAGTACTTTAGAGAAAGAGAATTTAAAATATCGGTATTTAAGCCCTGTCAGACTATTTTAATCAGAATGAAACCTACATAATGTTAAAGCTTATTAAATTTTACATAGATATAGCGAGTTTAATCAAAATCGTCGGAACCGTTTTCGAGAAAATCTAAAAAAGGTGCAAAATGCATAGTATAAAGTACTTCTTCTGGTAAGCTCATTTTGATGAAAAAAGTTTTGTCACGTCTCGGGCGTATACTTGTCTTAAATATGAAATTTCAGTTTCATAGGACTTGGTATAGACCTTTTTGCGGGACTTGGTTTTTTTTTGGACCTTAAAACGTATGTATTTGAATTAAAATGTATTTGAAAATTCTTAAATTGATTTTAACAATGGGGATAACTGTAAGTCGAGTGTTGCGCGCACCAGATTTTTTAGAGGTTTTTTTTTTTAAGACAAGCAGGGTGAAAAGTGTGAAAACTTGGGTTTTTAATGAGGGGAGCAGTCGTGCCTAAACATTAAATTTACCCCACCTTTTTCTAGCCAATCCCCTTTTTTGATCTAATTCTACTGGGCTAAAGCTGCTTAGTAAGAGTTTTAGGACCGCAAGAAATGTATTTATGTAATAAGTATGGTATAAAGAAATTTTTAAAACCATTTCTAGATATATGTTCGATAAGGTAGTCAACCATGCATCTGGCTCCTGGAATATAAAGTATTAGAAAGAAACGGTGAAAGTTAAAATAAACGAAATCATACAATTTAAGACGTGGGTTTTTTCTATTAACCTCTTCTAATATTTTAAATATTTCTAACGTTTCAAGCGCCCCACCATCTCTATCGTTGACCTACGACTATTTAGACTCCGTCTTATTTATGAAGCAAGTATGCCATGCGGTAATAAATATATCTAATTAATCCTCTTAATATATCTTTTTCATGTTTGTTTAAAAAAAAAGATCTGGTGCGCGCAACTCACAACTTTCACTTACCTCCGTTGATAAAATCAATGTACGAATTTTTAAATACAGTTAAAGATGAAAAAATACGTGAAACTATTAAATATTAATTAAATTGAATTTCTATAGAAACATGTGTTTTATTAAAAAATCTATTATATTATTATCTAAAATAATCACTAAGTTTTATCGGCTTTTCATCACACTCTATTAACTTTTAAAAGCTTATGTATGAGATAATATTTTTTTCTAAAATCTTTAGCTTTCCAACGGTATATCATAAATGTATATTACTATTCTTATGTTAAAAACAAAAAATTGCATAAAAAATATATATTTTTTCAGTTTTCTCCTTTAGTTGGCTATCGAATTAATTCAATTTATATATTTACCTGTTTTTTATCAGTGCTAACAAGATAATATACTTATTTTTATAGAATCAAAAAAATTAAAGGTACTGTAGGGGAAGAAAATTTAAAATATCGGCATTTGAGCCCTGTCAGGCCATTTTTATAAAAAAAAAAAAACCTAAATGATATTAAAGCCCATTAAATTTTACATCGATATAGCGATTTTAATCAAAATCGTCGGAACCGTTTTCGAGAAAATCGAAAAAAGGTGCAAAATACATGGTATAAAGTGGCTCTTCTGGTAAGCTCATTTCGATGAAAAAGGTTTTGTAACGTCTCGGGCGTATAGTTGTCTTAATTATGAAATTTCAGTTTCATAGGGCTTACCATTTCCACCTGGGAGTTACCACAGACACACACACACACACACCTTTATGCGGGACTTGGTTATTTGGACTCAGGGGACCCTAAAATGTGTATTTCCGTTGAAAACTGGAATTCGAAGATTTTCACGATCGTAATACTTTCCCTTACTACATAGATATAGTAAGAGAAAGTATTATCATTTAATATGAATTTCCTTGTACAATTAATTTAAAAATAACAGACAGCAAAATGGAGGTCAAAGCCGCGCCCTCTGAGTAGAATGGCACCGTACTTCTAGTGAGTAGGTTAGTTATATAGATATCCAAATTGGATGGGCTGACTGTCTTTCGACGATTATATGACATGAGTTTCATGACTCAGGGGCACTTCGTACCTCCACGTCATCAGGATAGAGCTGAAGGGTATATATAGTACAAGTTTTACATTATTTTGGTGTCCGAGAAAACGACAATTAGTGTATTTTGTTTGACTGTTTGCATATTATTATAGCAAGTCAAGTATTCGATAATATTCAGACAGAGCACAACAGTAGGATAGCATTTAGAATTGGAGAGGTTAATGCATGTTTAACTTCCTAATAAATAAACCTTTTCTTAGAACTGTACTTTGGACGAAGCAGCTAGCGCAGCCTGGTGAACAACTGCCGAAAGAAAAGCCCATTGATCGACTAACCCTACACAGCCATGAATTTCTTTTTTCCTTTGGAAATTATTAACGATGCTCCCATTGATTACATTTAACTGGAGTCTTTAATACTTTCAGATTACGAATATTCCATTTTTTTATGAAAATAATTTTTATTCTGTAACATTTTACCATGTAAGAATAATGAACAACTAACAGAATAGGTAAAGTTTGTCTGACTTCATTCAAATACATAATTAGCTACCTAACAAAAGATAATAAAAATAGATAAAATATACAAAGAAAAATAGATGAAAGCTTCGAATCAATTTAATTGGGCATTATTACTATAATTAATTTAGTCAATTTCAAGACTTCTCAAATGAAGCATTTCTATGAGAGGGTACTTATAAATTGGTAGGTTGAGATCTTGTGTTTAGAATATGTATGAAAGAATAATAATAATAAGAGTAAGGAAGTCAAGGATATAGGAAGGATATCAATCCCTTAAGGATTGGAATAAGAGGATATCAAGTAGATATTTCGTAGATTAGCTCATGAGGCCTGCAATCTCTGGAAAATGTGTATTTTTTTTATTTTTTTTATTGGTATTTACAACTGTATTTTAAAATACATTCTGTAAATGTGACACAAGCCCATTGGCAGATCTCCAAATCAGGAAAATGTTTGAAGATCCTTATCTTTATTAAATCTTGATATGCAAAATTTAGGACTCCTACTATAGCACCGTCGGATTAGCTGCAGTAATATAAAGTAACCTTAAACTAATAAATAATTAGTATAGAGCCAATATTGACCTGAATACCAGTGGGAAATGTTTGATTCATCAATCTTCCTCATCTCGTTTTTGTCAGAGAGCCGTCCATGTACAAGGCATCCATAGTCAAATTGGGGAAGTATGAGAGTGAACACTAGGAGTTCATCGGTACTTCTTTTGTGGTTTGGAACTGCATAAGAGTTTTATTGAGGAATAGTGTTGATTCATTACTATCCTTGTAGGTTTCACTTTATTCCATATGAATAATATCTTTCTTTTTGTAATCTTTATATATTTATATTTTGTTTCCTCTTTCTCACTCTAGTGTATATATATATATATATATTGTAATATACCCATTTTTACTTTCACTTACTATATATAGTAAGGGTGAAAATTTATATATTGCGATCGTGAAAATTTTCGAATTCCAGTTTTCAACGGAAATACTCGTTTTAGGGTCCCCTGAGTCCAAATAACCAAGTCCCGCAAAAAGGTCTGTGTGTGTGTGTGTGTGTGTGTGTGTGTGTGTGTGTGTGTGTGTGTGTGTGTGTGTGTGGTGACTCCCGGGCGGAAACGGTAGGTCCTATGAAACTGAAATTTCATATTTAAGACAACTATACGCCCGAGATGTGACAAAACTTTTTTCATCAAAATGAGCTTACCAGAAGAGGCACTTTATACCATGCATTTTGCACCTTTTTTAGATTTTCTCAAAAACGGTTCCGACGATTTTGATTAAACTCGCTATATCGATGTAAAATTTAATGGGCTTTAATATCATGTAGGTTTTATTTGGATAAAAATGGTCTGACAGGGCTCAAATGCCGATATTTTAAATTTTCTTCCTCTAAAGTACCTTTAATTTTGTAGATTCAATAATAATAACTAGACTATCTTGTTAACGCTGCTGAAAAACAGGTAAATATATAAATTGAATAAATTCGATATCCAACTAAAGGAGAAAACAGAAAAAATATTTTTTTAATGGAATTTTTCGTTTTTGAACATAAGAGCAGTAATATACATGTAAGATATACAGTTGGAAAGCTAAAGATTTTAGAAAAAATATTATCTCATATACAAGCTTTTATAAAGTTAATGGAGAGTGATGAAAAGAAGATAAAACTAACTGATTATTTAAGATAATAATATAATAGATTTTTTAATAAAACACATGTTTCTATATAAATTCAATTTGATTAATTCCTTAATAATTTCACGTATTTTTATCTCTAACTGTATTAGAAAATTCTTTCATTAATTTTCAAAACAGAGGTAAGTGAAAGTCGTGTGTTGCTCGCACCAGATTTTTTTTTTTTTATTAATTATATAATTATTTGTTTATATACTATTTAAATATTATATATTAGGCAGGCTAAATAAAAACTCCATAGCATCCACTTTGGAAAAGCTTGCAGGTACAAATTAGCAGGTATCTTTATACCTGGTCAGTCAGTCCTGGGAGAGTTGGGAGCAAGGAGTTGTAAGGGTGAGGAGCTGCAGTATGAATATAAAGAATCATTGTTAGCCTGGTTATTTATTGTTATATTATTTTTGTAAGTTATAATTATAATTGAAAAAGTTATATAAAAGAAAGTGCCTGATTGTCAAGAACCCATAATATACCCTGAGAGTAATTGAATAATAATGAAGTAAATAATGATTAAATTAATTTTTTGTTAAAAGAATATTTAAAAAAAATAAGTATATTATAATATATATATATATATATATATGGTTGAAAATATAAAAGAAACATCTAAGGGCCAACTGCCAGGCTTGACCCACGACATTTGGCATAGAAGACTGTCATAATAGCCAACCTCACAGCACTACAGGTGAACCCTTGATAGATTTATATAATAAGGGCTTAAGGATTTAATATGCCTAAGTTCGCCAATTCAAACCCCGCAGATGGTGCTAAGATGATTTTAAGGCAGTAAAAAATTCTTGATTGTTTCATCCTTAAAAAGAGCTGTATAATAATTATGACTTTGGTTAAAAACATTAAAAATTGTCTGAGGACCATCTTCATGGGTTTGAACCCGCGAACTTGGACATATGCAAAATTTAGGACTCCTGCTATAGCACCATCGGATTAGCTGCAGTAACATAAAGTAACCTTAAATTAATAAACAACAACAATATTTAATAAAAATATTTAGTTTTTGATAAAAAAAACTTTATTAAACTAGCTATATAAAATGGGTTCGAGAAATTATGAATCTGATTGAAAAAATTAAAAATTTTATTGAAAACATTAAGAATTTGATTGAAAAATTATGAATTTGATTGAAAAAATTATAAATTTGACTGAAAAAACCTATATTATAATCATAACAGATGATTAAATGATACCATGATCTATTCCAATTTACTTTTAAGTTACACTTTAATTATATTGCAAATTAAATTGTCTTCGATGCATATAACAATTAGATTATATGCAAATCATTGCATATACATACAAATTGATACAATTAATTGTAAAGTATTTTATGATGAAATAAAACATTGAATAAAAATATATCAGAAGTCAACTTAATAACCGCACTGTAAATGGTACTTTTGATAAGTCTGTGTAGTACAAAAAAGTAGATATTGATTTTTGAGTAATGTAAAAAGGTGGTCCAAACCTGTGTCATGTCAGGTACTCGTTAAAGATCCCTATCCTAATTAAATCTGGATAAGAAAAATTTAGGATCCCCATTGTAGCACCATCCAATCAGGAACAGTAGCATAATGTTTCACTAAATGAATTAACAAAACAAAATGTTGATAGTATTCTTTTAAACATTTTTTGTGGTAGACCTAATAGCATAATGAACAATAAAAATAAATCCCCTTTAAAATTTTGCCAAATTTGTAACATAGGGTTCATATTTTGGATTTTTTTTTTTTCTCCAGCTCAAAGCTTTTTTTCTATTACATTTCTTTTTGCTTTATATAATTAAGTTATTTTGGAACAATCTCTTCTTTTAATTAACATTCATTTATTCTTCATATTTCATAATTGACGTTTCAGGGCTAACTATGCCTCATGTTCAGAATTTTTTAGTCAACCACTATTAACAATTCAAAATTAAATTAATTTAAACATTTAACAACTACAAATATCACAATTCATTAATTCATAATCACACTATAATAAATTAAAACAGTATTACATCTCTACTTACATAAAAACATCTCCTAATATTGTCAAATTTTTTAAAAATCCTTATTTGATTTAATAATGGTAATTTTTTTCAATCTTTTTTTTATCTATTGATTGTTACAATTTCAACATTTTTTAAATTATCCATATTCTATTACAACAATTTAACACAAGGCCAGGAGTAGACTGAAGTTTGAACCTTACTCCCACTCCACCATACCTTTATACCAATGAATACATATATATATATATATATATATATATATATATATATATATATATTTTTTTTTTTTTTTTTTTTTTTTTTTAAATATTAACATTATAACATACTTATGGTACTTGCTAGTCCTAAAATGTCTATTATGAAATATGAAGAATAAATTAATGTTAATTAAAAGAAGAGATTGTTCCAAAATCATCTAAATTATATTAAAATACTTCTGATAATAGGATAATCTAAAAATTCTTTTTGCTTCTATATTGGCTTCCATCATTAGTTTCCATCGTTTACTTGTGATGAGAAATGGGGGCTAAATCCTAATTAAATCTGGATAGGAATAATTTTGGATCCCCATTGTAGCACCTTCCAATCAGGAACAGTAGCATAAAGTTTCACTAAATGAATTAAAAAAACAAAATGTTGATAGTATATCTGTGGCAGTCGTGAAAAACTAGATAACTCGAGTTGTATCAAAAATCAGTTAACTTCACGTATCACTCCTTTAGATCTTCTCCTAAGTCGTGTTAAATTGGTTAAAGAAATTTCTCGGTGGAAGAAATTTCAGGTGGAAAGAAAGCTGTAACTAATAACTCTATTTTGGTATTTCATAAGACTTTAAGTCGCTCACCTATAAAATAAACGATTTTGACTTTATTCCACTTATTCACGACCGCCACATATATGTAAGGTCATATGATAACATTCACATCATCTTGGTAATCATTGTTGGCAAAAACTTTTAATTTTTAATCAATTAAAAAATGCTCATATCTACAACTAATATATTTTAGGCGGACCAACAAATTCTAAAGCAAAATATTTTATTAATGGAATCTGTTATAAATTGATTCATTGGTTGTCCTAAAAAAAGGATCTTTCCAACAAGCACATGTAAGATGATGTTTAATTAAACTTTATTTATTTGAGATACAAAAAGAAGTAAGTTAGAGTGTGATTAGCTATACCTCTGTACAATGCTGGATTCAATGACAAAATACTTATGCCATTAGATCATTGTAACACCTCATAATCAGTAGCAATCTGGTTTTAAACAATTAAAAAGTAAACTAGGATTTTTTAAAATTATTCCTTACTTCTTTGATGAAATAATTTTAAATTAAAAATAATTTTACTCTTAGGTAGGGTAAACACGACAGTTATTGACACCCCAAACTATAACTTAAAGAAATAAGTAAACAAGTCCGAATTTTATTGCAAGATATACATGAAACTAATAGTGGAAGCGTCCTCTAAGTCATCTATGATGTAAGTGTTTATAGTAGAAGATCCGAACTTGAAACGATCTGCACCAAGCTGATAATAGAATGAAACATTTTATAACAAATTTAGTATATTAGAATATATGTTAAGAATGGGTTGCCTAAAAAAATCCTGGACAGACTATTTTTAATTAAATGTTGCAACATCATAATAATAAGAAAACATTTATCCTGTAATTTGGTATTTATGTGAAAAATGGTCCTGTAATTTTATATGGGATATCAAAATTTCTTATATTCAATGTCCGATTACGTGCGGCTGCAATGTTGGGTCCTTTATTATTACACCCTATACTCAACTCGGATCTCTCTGTCACACGTTTCCTGTTTAAAAATTAAAATTTAAGCCCAGATTAGGACCAAGTTTTTTGCAGACAACCCTATATCAATGTGTTTGCAATAAAACAACGCTTATATTGATATAATTTTTTTCTATTATCAAGCCATAGCAGATAACTTATATCGACACACCCACTTTTACCTGACAACCGATAGTTTGTCCAGGAAAATATTAAGCAACACAACGGCTGCACATTCTATATCTTTGATACTTTAAGTCAGGGTAAAAGTTTTCTTATTATCATGATGTTGCAACATTTAATTAAAAATAATTTTTTAAAAAATAATTAAAAATAGTCTGTCCAGGATTTTTTTAGGCAACCCATTCTTAACATATTTTCTAATATATTAAATTTATTATAAAATATGTTTCATTCTATTATCAGTTCGGTGCAGATCGTTTCAAGTTCGGATCTAAGAACTATTAGAAAACTAACCATTAGGAACGTTTCAAATAAATACCTCAGCGGCTTCAGTTGATAACTTTATGATTTTCATAAGGATTCTCCACCAGTTTTGTTGTTCCTACTCTCTTCCTACATTTTTTGCAATAAAGGTAAGTAGTTTATTTTGTTTGCTAATCTATAATTGAAGTGTCTGGAGCGATTTTAAATTAAAATAATCGATTTAAATATTATTATTCAGGGGTGACAATAACTGGTCATTTTTTTCCATGTATTTTGTTATTGACACCCCATGTCAATAATTAAATTTGTATTTTTTTTTTTTTTAATATTGATGGCTCTGTTTTAATTTTGATAGTTTAATCTTCCTGATAAATCTGTTATTTTTTTAAACTTTAATTCAGTGTAACTAGTTATTGACACTGCCAGTTCCTACTAGTAAATGTTTGTGTGTGTACGGGTGCTAGTCTGCCTAAGAAGCCCAGTTATAGTCAGAATTATTTAGAGGATGCCTTGATGATGATGAGGATGGCTCCTCCATTGATAGTGGACTTTCAAAGCCGTTACTAGGGCCAGTAATTGTGTTTCTGAAGCCAACGTTACAAAGTGGTTCAAGAACGTCCAAAAAATATTAGAAGAGAGCAATGCCTGGAAGTAGTACTTCATTCTGAAAGGATTTTCAATGCTGATGAAACTGGATATCAAAAACAAAATCTGTTTGGTCCATCTGGCAACGAAGAGTCACTCTTGTATGAAATGCTATACTGGCCAGAATCTCCGAAAAGAAACACTGAAAAGCTCCCATTTCTCATCAGAAGTAAACAGTGGAAACTAATGATGGAAGCCAATATAGAAGCAAAAAGAATTTTTAGATTATCCTATTATCAGAAGTATTTTAATATAATTTAGATTATTTTGGAACAATCTCTTCTTTTAATGAACATTAATTTATTCTTCGTATTTCATAATAGATATTTTGGAACTAACAAGTACCATAAGTATGTTCTGATGTTAATATTTTGATATTTAAAAAAAAAAAAAAAAAAATATATATATATATATATATATATATATATATATATATATATGTATTCATTGGTATAAAGGTATGGTGGAGTGGGAGTAAGGTTCAAACTTCAGTCTACTCCTGGCCTTGTGTAAAATTGTTGTAATAGAATATGGATAGTTTAAAAAAATGTTGAAATTGTAACAATCAATAGATAAAAAAAAAGAGAGAAAAAAATTACCATTATTAAATCAAATAAGGATTTTTAAAAAATTTGACAATATTAGGAGATGTTTTTATGTAAGTAGAGATGTAATACTGTTTTAATTTATTATAGTGTGATTATGAATTAATTAATTGTGATATTTGTGGTTGTTGAATGTTTAAATTAATTTAATTTTTAATTGTTAATAGTGGTTGACAAAAAAATTCTGAACATGAGGCATTGTTAGCCTCGAAACGTCAATTATGAAATATGAAGAATAAATGAATGTTAATTAAAAGAAGAGATTGTTCCAAAATAACTTAATTATATAAAGCAAAAAGAAATGTAATAGAAAAAAAGCTTTGAGCAGGAGAAAAAAAAATCCAAAAAAGGAATATGAAAAAAAAACAAAAAAAAGGGCCAAAAAATAATCAACTATGTTACAAAATTCTGAAGGAGATTTATTTTTATTGTTCATTATGCTATTAGGTCTACCACAAAAAATGTTTAAAAGGATATGAACCTATCCCTGAAAGTGACAAGTCTGATTAATTTGTGTGTCCTGCATGGAACATTGTGGAGTCTGATCCAGATATAAATGACGGAGATACGAATGACGATAATAAAATGTAAATTAATTGTTTCATTTTATGTCACATGTACCTGTACCTACCTGAATGTTTTTTTTTTTGTTTTTGTTTTTTTTGGTGTTATTTAAAATAGTTTCATTTATAAAGTTAAATAAAGAGGTTGAACATTTTAATTCTTTTTTTTTATATTATATTAAAGTTTAGCATGTGTATGTGATGTTATGTCTATATAATGACCTATTATAACTTTTAAAAACATAAAGATATAGGAGTTAGGGAGTGTCAATAACCCATTCACAGCTTTTTTTTTCTTTCTTTTTTTTTAACTTCTTTATTTAAATCAAAATACAGACATATTACAGTGCAAGCAGAAGTTACTATCACACTAAGAGGAGCCCGTGTGTGGGAAAGGAGTTCACCTGCGGCAATTCAATACCAGTGTTGTACAATAACAAACAGTAACAGTACACAGTATGATACAATACTTTTTTTTTTAATTTATTAATAGTAATTTTCAACTGCACTAAAGAATAAGTAAGTATGTAGAATGAAAATAAAAAGTCATGAAAATGTCTTTAGAAAGAACTACCCAGTGGTAGCGCTTCACTAACTATTTTAAGACAGTAGGTCCCGAGGCCACCTTCTTTTCAGTCCTCTTGGAGGGTTATCAGGGATATCTGAGGAAGATAAATTACGGACAAGCGGGTTTGTATGGGCAGGGAGTTTAGAATGGAAAGAGGAGTATCTATCCCGGGCTATGTCTGCAACAAATGGGATGTTAAGGTCATTATGGAGGAGTTGATTTGTAACAAAATAAGAGGCATTCAGGGTTGTGCGAAGGATTTTGGATTGTAAGGACTGGATGCAGGAGGAATTAGATGGCTTCGTAGAGCCCCAAAGCTCGATTCCATATGTCCAAATAGGTCTGATAATTGTGATGTAAATGAGTCTTTTGTAATATACTGAAAGTTTTGAACGTTTGTCTAGTAAGTGTTGTAGTAATCGATATCTGCGAGCAGTTTCTTGTCATTTCAGTCTTGTGTGAGGAACAATACAATACTTAAGTAATATAACACAATTTTATAAAGAAACAAGAAAAACACACTACACAACAAAAAAAAAAAACTATATAATACGTAAGGAATATAAAATAAAATTATAAAGAAACAGTAACACACTACACAGCAGAAACAATATAATACATAAGAAATATAAAATACAATTATAAAGAAAAAGTAACACAGTACACAGTGTGAAGCAGTAATTGACCAAGCTTAAAAGCTATAAGGAATACATATACATATATGCAAGATATGAAATTAAGGCATGCAAATATAAAATTGAATTACGTAATACCTTATTAATGCAAAAAACAATTATCAGAAACAGTAAAACAGTACACAGAAATAAACAGTAAGTGACTAAACCAAAAGCAATAAAGAATACAAAATCATATATACAAGATATAAAATTAAGGCAAGTAAATACAAGATTGAATTACATAATAAGCAATATAAAGAAACATAACATAGTACACAGTAAGAAATTGACAAAATCAAAAGTCAATAAAGAATACATATACATGTATACAGGATAAATATCAGAATGAGTGACGCAGGCATTGAGGATTGAGGACATGTCTATAGCGATGAGTAATTTGGTTTCAATAATTCAGCAATTTTTTCTTCACTGAGAGATTTCGCCCATATTTTAACATTGTAGTAATAATTTGAATACTTTGGAGGTTTTGTGTGAGAAAATTGAAAATTTGGAGGAATATTGTTGTATACGGTAGCAATGGAATAACAAGTCTGGTGTGTTATCCAGGTATGTTTTGGTCTTGGCACATCTAAGCTAAAGTAATTTTTCAGTCTTGTAGAAAAACGGTGGTCAATCTTCCCGACTAGCTCATCCCGTCTAAAATACAGCTTCTTCATAATTGAGCCCATGAATAATTATTTTGCAGACATTACATTAAGGTCCGAGAATATATTAATTGATGGGGGTCCTTTATTGATACCCAAAATTATCTTAATAATCTTTCTCTGCACAATCTCAAGCTGAAAAAGATGTGCAACAAAAGAATTCCCCCAAACCAATATACAATATTGAATCAGCGGCTGAATATATGCAAAGTAAATTAATCTTAATTTATTCATTGATAAAATACCTCTTAACTTATGGAATAGATAAAAATATTTCCTCAGCTGAGCAGTGACATTCCAAGATATTGAACTTGATGAACTTTCTGAACTACAGGACAATTACATGGAGAGCTGCAAGTGGATTTTCAAGTGGAGTACCACTTCGCATGTGGATTTTCAGCTCACACTTTGGGTCATCGTGATATATAGAAAAGGGGATTAATTTCGTTTTTTTTTTTTGATTTATTGTAAGTATGAGATCGATCGCAAATGAGAATTTGCCAACTCATATACTTCAGTTCAAGATGTTCCTCTATACAATATAGCTGTATCGTCAGCGAAGAGAATTATTCTACCAAAGGTTGGCTCCAAAGAATTAACATCATTAATGTACAATAAAAACAGCAATGGTCCCAATGTACTTCCCTGAATAACGCCATAATCAATGGGCAATTCCCCACTGTTTTTGCCTTCAACTGAGACATACTGCATTCTGTTCTGTAAGTAGCCATTAAACCATTCCAGTACCTTTCCACTAATGTCTAATTTCCTAATTTTTTCTAGTAATATAGTTCTGTCTATGCTGTCAAAAAGACTTTTGACAGCATAGACAGAACTATATTACTAGAAAAAAATAGGCATTAGTGGAAAGGTACTGGAATGGTTTAATGGCTACTTACAGAACAGAATAAAACATTGGAAAATAGTAAAAAACTTCTTTTATCAATATCAAAAATTATTTAACTTATAGAAATTTATAGATGATGTATTTTTACTTTCAATTACCTATGTATAAAATATATACAAAAGAGAAATTATTGCTCTTGAAAATTTTCAAATTCCAGTTGTCAACAGAAATACATGCTTTAGGGTAATTATATTCCCTGAATCCAAATAACCAATTCCTACAAAAAGGTCTGTGTGTGTGTGTGTGTGTGTGTGTGTGTGTGTGTGTGTGTGTGTGTGTGTGTGTGTGTGTGTGTGTGTGTGTGTGTGTGTGGTAGGTCCAGTACATAAACAAAAATGTGTACGAAGCTGAAATTTTATATTTGAGACAACTATAAGACTGAGATGTATACTTCAGCAACTTTTTCACTAAAACCGGTAGACCGGATATTCTACTTTATATCATGCATTTTGCACCTCAAACCGGTTCTAACGATTTTGATTAAACTCGCTGTATGGATGTAAAATTTAATGGTCTTTGATATGATGTAAGTTTTATTCTAATTGAAATAGTCTAATGGGGCTTAATCGCCGATATTTTGAATTTTATTCCTCTAAAGTACCTTTATTTTGTAGATTCTATAAAAATAACCATGTCGTCTTTTCAGCATTTTATATCATCTTTTCAGATAAATATATAAGTTTAACAAATGTTATATACAACTAAAGGAGAAAAGAGCAAACATATTTTGTTATGCAATTTTTGTGTTTTTGAACATAAAAACAGTAATAAAGATGTATAATATACCGTCGGAAAGCTAAATATTTTAGAAAAAATATATCCTTATACAGAAAAGTTAACAGATAGTGATGAGAAGCCGATAATGAAATAATCAGATTAATTTCGACATTTTCATTTCGATTTCGATTTCGATTCAATTTCGACATTATTAGTTATATTTATATAGTTTTGTTTCTGCACATAGAATATTTACATAATTGCATGCCTTTTTAGTTTTATTTGAAAGTCTTATATTTCAAATTTTCCAAACTAAAGGTAATTAGTATCCAAAAGAAGTAAATAAATATAGTATGATACATAGATGTAATATAATATGTTTATATAAGAGATATAAATATATAGATACATGCATATGTATTTGTATGTACGTCTACCAAATATTTTGTTTCATACGGAAAAGTGGGACATTTTTATCAGTCGGTAGTTACTAAGTTGTACGGAACATCATTACTCAGTTGCATAACCAAGAGATATTTCTAAAAATAGTTATTAGTTCTTTTATTTTAAGTTTATTGTACTTTCCTCAACAACAGTTGGACATTTCTAAATATTTCATAATTGGAGAAACAATAACTCTTATCTGATCATTTTCCTGTTATAATCGAAGAAAAATAATTGTATTCATTCATTAGTTATATATATATGCCACAATCATTATTCTAGGTGCTCAAGCAAATATTATCTTATAGATCTGAATAACAGTTTCTTTGACTTTAAATTATAAACCTGTTGTTGCACAATATTATGAGGATAGTCCACTATATATACTATATACCTGTATATCTATTTGATTTACTGCTGGTTGTTAAATGACGCATGATATGTTCATGCTGTGTATTAGGTCAAGCATTTCCAGTAAGATGAATTAGTGGTCTTGAAAATGATGATAAGGAAATATTTAGAGGATGATGTGTGTCTAACTAGCCATATATGTTTAGGTGTCAATGAGGAAATATTAAGGTGAACAAATTGATCATTATTTAATTATCAACAGGATATTAATGATTCCAACATTTTAGAATTAGACCATGTTGCATATTATATCATATCACTAATTTATGAGATAACAATTCCATCAAAGAATTAAGCTCCGTGCTATGTAACGTTTCCGCCATTGTCAGATAGGCTGCGCTAGTTGTTCGGCTCAAGGTTCAAATGATAAAACTCGGTGGTATGTACAGTATAAATATTTATTAATATTAATAAATTGAATTGCTGTAATAACCATCTTTGGTTAATTTATGTTATGATATACTTCAAACCAGTAGTTTTGCAAAATTAATAGTAGAATTCAATGTCACAGGTATACAGATCTCGGATACCAAAATGTAAAGCAACTTGTACTATATATACAGTTTGGTTCAGCGTGTGGAATGTGGAGGTACGATGTGCCCATGAGTCATGAACTACTGTATCTGGAGTCTCAAAGAGACTTAGAACTCATAAGAATCCTTAAAGGATAGACAATTGCAGCCCAACCTGCTCAATGAAGTACGGTTCACTCTACTCAGAGGGTGCGGCTTTGACCTCCATTTTGCAATTGTGATTGATTGAAAATTTAGTATTTTCTTTTGCTATGATTTGGATTTGATTAGCTATATTGATGTAAAATTGAATGGGCTTTAACATAATGTAGTTTTCATCAAATATGTTTGTCATAGCTGGAAAACACACCAGACTTGTTATTCCATGCTACTCTTTATGATTGTTTAATAAGAAGGTCGGGGGTGCGGTCATTAATAAATAACACGCTAATAATTAACAATTATTTTATTTGGAAGCCGACGTTTTGGGCTACATCGTAGGCCTTCACATACTGTTTACATCTCTAACAGTTTTTACTAGTTCTTGCATATTCCATATTATGTAGAGAGTGTTTAAAAAATTATCGTTTATTGGAGTTGGTATGTATTTTCTTATTGTTATGATTATTTTTTTGGGGTCTTTTTCATTTTAGGCAACCTGTTACTAAGTTCTGATAACGGTTATTTTATGAATTTAAACAGTGATTTATCTATGTCAGATAAAATCATATGATTTCATATTTGTAATTCTCTAAAGGTTATTATAGCAGAATGAGTTGGTGTAAAGAGCTAATCTGTGCTCTGTATTATAAAATTGAATCCGTTAGAATTATATTCAGTTTTGAAGTCAAATAAAATAAAATAGAGAGAAAGCCACTACATGAAAATAATTTACCGTAAGAAACGCGTTCCGATTTGGTGATGCCGAAGACAGGGATGTAACCAATCCAGAAGTGTATATAAAGGTACATGGTTTGAAAAATGCAGGGAGTCCCGCAAAAGGATCTGTGTGTGTATGTGGTAACTCCCGGGCGAAAACATCAAGACCTATAAAACTGAAATTTCATATTTAAGACAAATATACGCCCGAGACGTTACAAAACCTTTTTCATCAAAATGATCTAACCAGAAGATCCACTTTATACTATGCATTTTGGACCTTTTATCGATTTTCTTGAAAACGGTTCCGACGATTTAGATTAAACTCTCTATATCAATGTGGAATTTAATATGCTTTAACATCATGTAGGTTTCATTCTGATTAAAATAGTCTGACAGGGCTTAAATGCCGATATTTTAAGATATTTATATATTCTATAAAAATAACCATATTATCTTGTTAGCATTGATAAATAACAGCTAAATATGTAAGTTGTGCGAATTTGAAAAACAACTAAAGGAGAAAACTGAAAAAATATAAATGTAAAATTTAATAGGCTTTAACATCATGTAGGTTTCATTCTGGTTAAAATAGTCTGACAGGGCTTAAATGTATATATTTGAAAGCTAAAGATTTTAGAAAAAACATTATCTTATACGCAATCTTTTCAAAGCTATATGGCATATCAGTATGTGGTGTATCATACATGTATATTGCTGTTCTTATGTTCAAAAACATAAAATTAGACTATTTTAATGAAAATTTTAAAGTCTACCATATTCCTTTAACTGTTTAGATTATGACATATGCATATTATATCCTTAAAATTAGGTAGAAAATATAATTAAGGTGGAGTAAAATATCTGCAAGTGTTGGATAACACCCATTGAACTTGATCTTTTTAATAACGCATTCTTTGTTTAATATATTTTAATTGTTAGCTAAAATGAAACACGGATATATAGGATGAAAGGGTGCGGGTGGCAGTCATAAAAGAACAGAAAATAGTAAAAAACTTCTTTTATCAATATCAAAAATTATTTAAGTAGAAAGCTATTTATCATAAAATTGTTTTCTAAATCTTACATGATTTATACAAGATGAGAAATTTATAGATGATGTATTTTTACTTTCAATTACCTATGTATAAAATATATACAAAAGAGAAATTATTGCTCTTGAAAATTTTCAAATTCCAGTTGTCAACAGAAATACATGCTTTAGGGTAATTATATTCCCCGAATCCAAATAACCAATTCCAACAAAAAGGTCTGTTTGTGTGTGTATGTGTGTGTGTGTTTTTTTTTTTTTTTTTTTTTTTTTTTTTTTTTTTTTTTTTTTTTTTTTTTTTTTTACGAGGGTAGGTGGAAATCTTCAAAAGACGCGGATAGGCCCGTACCTATCCGTGTGTGGGATTTCTACCCACTAAAACCAACCTCCCTACACCTGTTTCTCACCCTCCACGGGACCACCGTTAGGCATTACTTCGTGGAGGAGAGTGGCTTTGTTAGGCGCCTTACCCTATATTTCTAGGCACGCCTCTCCTTCTCTTCCATTCTCAATTTCTTGATGACGTCCGCAGCCAGACGTTGGCCCGCCATCCAGTTCTCCTGAGAAAGTAGCATGAGGTTGACGATGTTGTCAGGTGTAGCTTCTGATCTGCATATTTTTTTAAATTCTTCCTCATTCTACTTGAAAGCGAGGACAGCAGAAGAATACGTGTTCTACTGTCTCATCTATTGTTGGGCATCTTGGACATTCTGCTGTATTGTCCAACTTAAACCGTAATTGGTAGGCTCTGAAGCAGCCATGTCCAGTGAGCATTTGGGTTAGGTAGTAGTCCACTTCCCCGTGGCTTCTATCCATCCAGGGTTGGATGCAAGGTACCAGCCTATGGGTCCACCTTCCGCTCGCTGCCAAATCCCAACGTCGCTGCCACTTTTGGACTGTCTGCTTCCTCTCTTCGGTTCTAGGAATGTGGACAACACTTTTATACGTACGTTGCCTTTCCTCCGACAGTAGTTCAATGGGTGG
This sequence comes from Piezodorus guildinii, assembly GCA_023052935.1. Taxonomy (NCBI): domain Eukaryota; kingdom Metazoa; phylum Arthropoda; class Insecta; order Hemiptera; family Pentatomidae; genus Piezodorus; species Piezodorus guildinii. The sequence goes on along the minus strand of CM041296.1, from coordinate 17,263,927 downwards.
CATCCTGGCCACCACACATGCAGCTTCGTAGGATACTGTGCGAAATGCACTTATCACCCTCAGAGCGCTTCGGCGATAAACTGACACAATGGGTCTCCTGTAAGAAAGTGTGTCCAGGGCATTATTCCATATTGGGGCTGCGTATAAAAGAGTGGATGAGACGGCGCTTGCCATTAATAGTCTCCGACTACTTCTAGGTCCACCTACGTTGGGCATCAATCGGGCTAGAGCTGTGGTCACTCCTGCTGCTTTGATGCATACTTTCTGGATATGCTCCTTGAATTTAAGCCTTTCATCAAGTATAACTCCAAGATATCTCAGTGAGGGCTGGGACCGTATCTCTTGCCTGCCCACTCTCAGGATTATTTCTTCTCTCCTTTTACGGCTACTTATAAGAAGGGCCTCTGTTTTCCTTTCTGCCAGTTGGAGCCCCACCGATGTCAGCCAATCACGGATCAGAGAGATACTCTGATTTGCCTTCAAGGCTACTTCGTCTTTATATTTCGCCTCGATTACGACTGCGACATCATCAGCAAAACCTATGATCTTGGCACCTTCTGGCAGGTTAAGCCTAAGAACTCCATCATACAGGATATTCCACAATAGAGGCCCCAGTACTGATCCCTGGGGTACTCCATCATTCACCCTGAACGTCTTTGGGCCGTCCTCTGTTGAGCATATCAGGATCCTGTCTGCAAAATAATTTCTGATAATGCTCCTGAGGTACATGGGAACGCCCATTTTCTGCAGAGCTATAAGAATGCAGTTCCATCTTGCCGTGTTAAACGCGTTTCTCACATCTAATATGACGACGGCACAATAACATTTCGCACCTCTTCTCCACCTCTTCCCCGGAATAGCTTTCTGGGCAGTTTCAATCACCAGGGTAATTGCGTCCAGCGTGGATCTCGCTTTTCTGAAGCCAAATTGATTGTTCGATAGGCCCTCTACTCCTTCGGTGTTCTCTTGTATTCTGCTGGCTATTATTTTCTCTAAGACCTTGCCGGTTGTGTCCAGCAGACATATCGGTCTATATGCTGAGGGTTCTGAGGGGTTTCCTTTGCCTTTTGGAACCAGTACAAGGCGCTGCCTTTTCCATGGTCGCGGAAAGGATCCCTCACTTAAACAGGAACTGAAGACGTCCTGAAAAAGTTCCGGCTTGGTCTCCATTTCCACCTTTAGTGCCACGTTCGGGATGCCATCCAAACCTGGGGCTTTACCAGTATGAAGGCTGGAGCAGACATCCTTCAGCTCCTCAGCAGTTACGGATGGTGCGTCAAATGGCTGCACCTGCCCTGAATCCTCAAGCTCTTCTTGTTCGGGAAAAAGAGAAGCAACGATTTTCTGCACAGCCACAGGACACGTTGGCGATCTCGTAGAGCTGCCCTTCAATTTCTTCATGACGGTCCTGTATGGCCTTCCCCATGGATCCTCGTCCACCTCTTCGCAGAGTTCCTTCCAGCATTTCCTCTTGCTCAACTTGATTGCACGCCGTAGTTCGCGCCTCGCAGTTTTGAATTCCTCTTGTAAAATTCGGAACTGATGGCTACCTCTTGCACGCTGGTACCTTCTTCTCGATGCGTGACACCGTGTCCGACAGTCAGCGATATGGTCGTTCCACCAGTAGACCGGATGTCGACCCATGCATGCGTTGCTGCGAACCATAGACGCGTCACAAGCTGTGTGGATCAGATCTACTAGCTGGTGAGCCTTATCCTCCGCGCTGCCTGACAGCCCACACGGGCTCTCCATCATAATTTTGAATGATTCTCTGTCAAATGTCCTACTTTTCCATCTTACAGTACCATTATCCTGCCTTATTGTCATTCGTTCCCGGTTGCCCAGAGTGATCAATATGGCCTGGTGGTCACTGTGGATGTATAAGTCACAGACCTGCCAGCCAATAGTAGGGTGTAGGCAGTCACTTACAAATGTTAAGTCTATAATGGAAGACCTGCTTCCCTTCACAAATGTAGGCTCCATCCCTGTATTAACCAGTACGAGGTCGTCCATCTGGGCGAAGGCTTCTAATAAGACTTCACCTCGTCGATTGGTCGACTTGCTACCCCATTCTAATGCCCAGGCATTGAAGTCTCCGGCAATTACTACAGGTCTACGTCCTGTGGCGTCTCTCACTATGCTATCTAAAAGAGCTTCATATTCTTCAATTGCAGTGTTCGGTGGGGCATAGCAACTGTACAAGTATAGATGCTTTATCTTGGCCCAAACGAAACCATATGTCGGAGCTCGCGGTGTTTCTTCTATGAAATTTGGTTCACCTGCCCAAATTGCAGCACGACCCGTAGCGTCGGATAACAAAGAATTACTATCTACATTTTTATACTGTTCACTCAAGATAGCGACATCAATTTTTAGCTCTTTCACTGTTTGCCATAGGATATCCTGTGCGGCTTCGCAGTGATTCAGATTCAGTTGGAGGACTCTCATATGGGGCGACTTCTTCCACTCCTTTGTTCTTCTAAGGCGCGCTGTAATGCTGGGCATCTGCTGCCGCCACACAGGTGTCCACTATCGCCTCCTCCGAGAAAAAGAGCGCAAGACGGACTCTTTGTACAATTCAAGGCTAAATGGCCCTCTTCGCAGCACCTGCGACAACATTTCGTTCGGTCGGGTCCTTTGCATTGCCTGGCAAAATGTCCAAAGTTCCAACACCGGTAACAGCGCTGTAGTCGGATTTTTTCCCGAATCCTACTGATCACTAATCCGACCCTGATTCTTCCTTTGGCAATTGCTTTCCTAGCCTGCACGACTGGCAAAGCAATAACTGCCGTCCTTGTTCCAGCGTATGCCGAGCGGATCGACAATACAGCGGTTGGCTTTATATTCTCTTCCTCTATTAATGTGGAGAGAGCCTCAGCGACCTCTTCTTTTGATGTTAGAGCGTCCAGGTCTCTTATTTCAATTAACGATTCCTGTCTCCAAGCCCTAACTTCGGCCTCTGACCCCAATGCTCCCTCTAGGGTTTCCTTCATTCTCTCCAGAGAGACCCCTTTTGTTTCCCTATTCAACTGTATCAGGAGATTTCCCGCCTCATTTTTGCGAACCCTGTTAATATTGGAGCTCATATCTTTTAAGGATGGATCAGCTCGCACTTTGCGGAGTGTGTCTGCATATGTGGTGCCTTCCTTAACCTTAATTATGAGGGCATCCGGCCTCGGTGGTTTTGGGCGTGGGCGCCGATTTCCTCTCTTCTTCTGGTTCGTGACTGTTTGCCATCGTTCAACTGAGGCTGTTGAGGCTATTATGGGTTGTTGAGTCTGCTCCGCTATGGGGCTTGGAGGGCCACTTGGTGCCTTAGCCTGCTTTCTTGGAACCATCGCCTTTGGTTTATCCCTTTTTGCTGATCCATTCTCGTGAGTCGTTGAACCCTGGAAATCCTGATTCTGTCGTTTATTATTTATTGTGGGTACCGATGGCACGGTTTGGGTGCAGATATCCACCATACTTTGTGCATCCTCCCGAGCTTTGAATTTGCACTCCAGTGACATCAACTGGTTCAGGATTCTACAGGCATATTCCTTAATCTCTCCATGGACATTATGCTTAGACTGGATGTATGTCTGTAAACCCTGGACTTCTTTAACCAGCGTTGTCCACTCATCCTTGCAGAGCTCCAACGTTGTAGTAGTACCTGATGATGTCTCAGCTCTATCAAAATTTAAAGGTGTTTCATTGCGGTGGCTTGATGACGACGTCGGGTGTCCCGCTTTCTCAACCTCTGCCGATGCCGGTACTGGGGTTCCGAGCCCCTGCACCGTAAGTAAAATCTCCTGCTCTATCATCTCATAGTTATATTTTTGCATTTTATACCTCCTGCCAGGTGTGATTCAGCCGCCTCTAACCTGAGGAACAGACGCTGACCAGGTCGCCGCCTATTCTAGGAACCGTCACGCCTGGATTTATCTAGTTTTGGTCCGCCCCGGTAGACCAGATATTCTACTTTATATTATGCATTTCGCACCTCAAACCGGCTCTAACGATTTTGATTAAACTCGCTATATGGATGTAAAATTTAATGGTCTTTGATATGATGTAAGTTTTATTCTAATTGAAATAGTATGACAGGGCTTAAATGCCGATATTTTAAGATATTTTTAGATTCTATAGACGTTTTAGGCGTTACAAAACCTTTTTCATCAAAATGAGCTTACCAGAAGATCCACTTTATACAATGCATTTTGGACCTTTTATCGATTTTCTTGAAAACGGTTCCGACGATTTAGATTAAACTCGCTATATCAATGTAAAATTTAATATCCTTTAACATCATGTAGGTTTAATTCTGATTAAAATAGTCTAATTTTATGTTTTTGAACATAAGAACAGCAATATACATGTATGATACACCACATACTGATATGCCATATAGCTTTGAAAAGATTGCGTATAAGATAATGTTTTTTCTAAAATCTTTAGCTTTCAAATATATACATTTAAGCCCTGTCAGACTATTTTAACCAGAATGAAACCTACATGATGTTAAAGCCTATTAAATTTTACATTTATATTTTTTCAGTTTTCTCCTTTAGTTGTTTTTCAAATTCGCACAACTTACATATTTAGCTGTTATTTATCAATGCTAACAAGATAATATGGTTATTTTTATAGAATATATAAATATCTTAAAATATCGGCATTTAAGCCCTGTCAGACTATTTTAATCAGAATGAAACCTACATGATGTTAAAGCATATTAAATTCCACATTGATATAGAGAGTTTAATCTAAATCGTCATCATCGTTTAATGCGGACGTCATCAAGAAATTGAGAACGGAAGAGAAGGAGAGGCGTGCCTAGAAATATACGGTAAGGCGCCTAACAAAGCCACTCTCCTCCACGAAGTAATGCCTAACGGTGGTCCCGTGGAGGGTGAGAAACAGGTGTAGGGAGGTTGGTTTTAGTGGGTAGAAATCCCACACACGGATAGGTACGGGCCTATCCGCGTCTTTTGAAGATTTCCACCTACCCTCGTAAAAAAAAACAAAAAAAAAAAAAAAAAAAAAAAAAAACACACACACAACATACACACACAAACAGACCTTTTTGTTGGAATTGGTTATTTGGATTCGGGGAATATAATTACCCTAAAGCATGTATTTCTGTTGACAACTGGAATTTGAAAATTTTCAAGAGCAATAATTTCTCTTTTGTATATATTTTATACATAGGTAATTGAAAGTAAAAATACATCATCTATAAATTTCTCATCTTGTATAAATCATGTAAGATTTAGAAAACAATTTTATGATAAATAGCTTTCTACTTAAATAATTTTTGATATTGATAAAAGAAGTTTTTTACTATTTTCTGTTCTTTTATGACTGCCACCCGCACCCTTTCATCCTATATATCCGTGTTTCATTTTAGCTAACAATTAAAATATATTAAACAAAGAATGCGTTATTAAAAAGATCAAGTTCAATGGGTGTTATCCAACACTTGCAGATATTTTACTCCACCTTAATTATATTTTCTACCTAATTTTAAGGATATAATATGCATATGTCATAATCTAAACAGTTAAAGGAATATGGTAGACTTTAAAATTTTCATTAAAATAGTCTAATTTTATGTTTTTGAACATAAGAACAGCAATATACATGTATGATACACCACATACTGATATGCCATATAGCTTTGAAAAGATTGCGTATAAGATAATGTTTTTTCTAAAATCTTTAGCTTTCAAATATATACATTTAAGCCCTGTCAGACTATTTTAACCAGAATGAAACCTACATGATGTTAAAGCCTATTAAATTTTACATTTATATTTTTTCAGTTTTCTCCTTTAGTTGTTTTTCAAATTCGCACAACTTACATATTTGGCTGTTATTTATCAATGCTAACAAGATAATATGGTTATTTTTATAGAATATATAAATATCTTAAAATATCGGCATTTAAGCCCTGTCAGACTATTTTAATCAGAATGAAACCTACATGATGTTAAAGCATATTAAATTCCACATTGATATAGAGAGTTTAATCTAAATCGTCGGAACCGTTTTCAAGAAAATCGATAAAAGGTCCAAAATGCATAGTATAAAGTGGATCTTCTGGTTAGATCATTTTGATGAAAAAGGTTTTGTAACGTCTCGGCGTATATTTGTCTTAAATATGAAATTTCAGTTTTATAGGTCTTGATGTTTTCGCCCGGGAGTTACCACATACACACACAGATCCTTTTGCGGGACTCCCTGCATTTTTCAAACCATGTACCTTTATATACACTTCTGGATTGGTTACATCCCTGTCTTCGGCATCACCAAATCGGAACGCGTTTCTTACGGTAAATTATTTTCATGTAGTGGCTTTCTCTCTATTTTATTTTATTTGACTTCAAAACTGAATATAATTCTAACGGATTCAATTTTATAATACAGAGCACAGATTAGCTCTTTACACCAACTCATTCTGCTATAATAACCTTTAGAGAATTACAAATATGAAATCATATGATTTTATCTGACATAGATAAATCACTGTTTAAATTCATAAAATAACCGTTATCAGAACTTAGTAACAGGTTGCCTAAAATGAAAAAGACCCCAAAAAAATAATCATAACAATAAGAAAATACATACCAACTCCAATAAACGATAATTTTTTAAACACTCTCTACATAATATGGAATATGCAAGAACTAGTAAAAACTGTTAGAGATGTAAACAGTATGTGAAGGCCTACGATGTAGCCCAAAACGTCGGCTTCCAAATAAAATAATTGTTAATTATTAGCGTGTTATTTATTAATGACCGCACCCCCGACCTTCTTATTAAACAATCATAAAGAGTAGCATGGAATAACAAGTCTGGTGTGTTTTCCAGCTATGACAAACATATTTGATGAAAACTACATTATGTTAAAGCCCATTCAATTTTACATCAATATAGCTAATCAAATCCAAATCATAGCAAAAGAAAATACTAAATTTTCAATCAATCACAATTGCAAAATGGAGGTCAAAGCCGCACCCTCTGAGTAGAGTGAACCGTACTTCATTGAGCAGGTTGGGCTGCAATTGTCTATCCTTTAAGGATTCTTATGAGTTCTAAGTCTCTTTGAGACTCCAGATACAGTAGTTCATGACTCATGGGCACATCGTACCTCCACATTCCACACGCTGAACCAAACTGTATATATAGTACAAGTTGCTTTACATTTTGGTATCCGAGATCTGTATACCTGTGACATTGAATTCTACTATTAATTTTGCAAAACTACTGGTTTGAAGTATATCATAACATAAATTAACCAAAGATGGTTATTACAGCAATTCAATTTATTAATATTAATAAATATTTATACTGTACATACCACCGAGTTTTATCATTTGAACCTTGAGCCGAACAACTAGCGCAGCCTATCTGACAATGGCGGAAACGTTACATAGCACGGAGCTTAATTCTTTGATGGAATTGTTATCTCATAAATTAGTGATATGATATAATATGCAACATGGTCTAATTCTAAAATGTTGGAATCATTAATATCCTGTTGATAATTAAATAATGATCAATTTGTTCACCTTAATATTTCCTCATTGACACCTAAACATATATGGCTAGTTAGACACACATCATCCTCTAAATATTTCCTTATAATCATTTTCAAGACCACTAATTCATCTTACTGGAAATGCTTGACCTAATACACAGCATGAACATATCATGCGTCATTTAACAACCAGCAGTAAATCAAATAGATATACAGGTATATAGTATATATAGTGGACTATCCTCATAATATTGTGCAACAACAGGTTTATAATTTAAAGTCAAAGAAACTGTTATTCAGATCTATAAGATAATATTTGCCTGAGCACCTAGAATAATGATTGTGGCATATATATATATATATATATATATATATATATATATATTATATATATAATATATATATATATATATATATATATAACTAATGAATGAATACAATTATTTTACTTCGATTATAACAGGAAAATGATCAGATAAGAGTTATTGTTTCTCCAATTATGAAATATTTAGAAATGTCCAACTGTTGTTGAGGAAAGTACAATAAACTTAAAATAAAAGAACTAATAACTATTTTTAGAAATATCTCTTGGTTATGCAACTGAGTAATGATGTTCCGTACAACTTAGTAACTACCGACTGATAAAAATGTCCCACTTTTCCGTATGAAACAAAATATTTGGTAGACGTACATACAAATACATATGCATGTATCTATATATTTATATCTCTTATATAAACATATTATATTACATCTATGTATTACACTATATTTATTTTGGTTACTAATTACCTTTAGTTTGGAGGATTTGAAATATAGGATTTAAAAAAAAAGTAAAAAGGCATGCAATTATGTAAATATTCTATGTGCAGAAACAAAACTATATAAATATAACTAATAACTTGATAAGTTTTTGAGGCATTGTTACCCCATCTGAAACAAGATTCTTCCACTAGTTAATTCTGATCTAAGAAAGTGTTTGATTGAAAATGTCGAAATTAATCTGATTATTTCATTATCGGCTTCTCATCACTATCTGTTAACTTTTCTGTATAAGGATATATTTTTTCTAAAATATTTAGCTTTCCGACGGTATATTATAGCTTTTTTCAGTCAAATTCATAATTTTTTCAGTCAAATTCATAATTTTTTCAATCGAATTCATAATATTTTCAGTCAAATTCATAATTTTTTCAGTCAAATTCATAATTTTTTCAGTCAAATTCATAATTTTTTCAGTCAATTTCATAATTTCTTGTACCCATTTTATACAGTCAATTGAATGAGGTTTTGCAATCAAGAACTTAACATTTTTATTAAATCTTGTTCTTGTTTATCCATTAAACGTCACTTTATGTTACTGTGCTTAATCCGACGGTGCAGCGGAGTCCTAAGTTTTGCCTATCCAGGTATACTTAAGATAGGGATCTTTCATGAGTTACACTTTTTAAATCTTTTAAGAGTCACTTGTGGAGTACAAATATAGGGTGATCTGCTGGTTTTGGACTTGCGACCTTAAGCATAGAAGGCTGTTATGCTAGCCACTACTCCACAGGTGAACCTTTATTCTAAAAGGTGTTAAGGACTAATATGTCCAAGGTCAGGGGTTCAAACCCGGCAGATTCAAACACCTTGTTGAATGCATCGAGGGTCACCTGTGGTGCAGTGGCTAGCATAACATCCTTCTATCCACTAAATAGCGAGTCCATACCTGGCAGATGGCCCTATATTGGCTTTTAGGGAGTAAAAATCCTTGGTTATTTTGTCCTTTAAAAGAGGCTGTTATGCTAGCCACTACTCCACAGATGACCCTGGATGCATTCAGCAAGGTGTTAAAGATCAATATGCCCAAGGTCACGTGTTTAAACCCGGCAGATTCAAACACCAGTGGATTTTTGGAACATTGTGGGTCACCTGTGGAGTAGTGGCTAGCATAACAGCCTTCTATGCTTAAGGTCGCAAGTCCAAAACCAGCAGATCACCCTATATTTGTGCTCCACAAGTGACCCTTAAAAGATTTAAAAACTCATGAAAGATCCCTACCTTAAGTAAATCTGGATAGGCAAAACTTAGGACTCCGCGGCACCGTCGGATTAAGCACAGTAACATAAAGTGACGTTAAATGGATAAACAAGAACAAGATTTAATAAAAATGTCAAGTTCTTGATTGCAAAACCTCATTCAATTGACTGTATAAAATGGGTACAAGAAATTATGAAATTGACTGAAAAAGTTATGAATTTGATTAAAAAAATTATGAATTTGACTGAAAAAATTATGAATTTGACTGAAAAAATTATGAATTTCATTGAAAAAATTATGAATTCGATTGAAAAAAATTATGAATTTGACTGAAAAAATGATGAATTTGACTGAAAAAAGCTATATATATATATCTTTATTACTGTTTTTATGTTCAAAAACACAAAAATCGCATAACAAAATATGTTTGCTCTTTTCTCCTTTAGTTGTATATAACATTTGTTAAACTTATATATTTATCTGAAAAGATGATATAAAATGCTGAAAATACAACATAGTTATTTTTATAGAATCTACAAAATAAAGGTACTTTAGAGGAATAAAATTCAAAATATCGGCGATTAAGCCCCATTAGACTATTTCAATTAGAATAAAACTTACATCATATCAAACACCATTAAATTTTACATCCATATAGCGAGATTAATCAAAATCGTTAGAGCCGGTTTGAGATGCAAAATGCATGATATTAAAGTAGAATATCCGGTCTACCGGTTTTAGTGAAAAAGTTGCTGAAGTATACATCTCAGTCTTATAGTTGTCTCAAATATAAAATTTCAGCTTTTTACAGCTTTTAGTTTTTGTACTGGACTCACCACACACACAAACAGACCTTTTTGTTGGAATTGGTTATTTGGATTCAGGGAATATAATTACCCTAAAGCATGTATTTCTGTTGACAACTGGAATTTGAAAATTTTCAAGAGCAATGCTTTCCCTTTTGTATATATTTTATACATAGGTAATTGAAAGTAAAAATACATCATCTATAAATTTCTCATCTTGTATAAATCATGTAAGATCTAGAAAACAATTTTATGATAAATAGCTTTCTAGTTAAATAATTTTTGATATTGATAAAAGAAGTTTTTTTACTATTTTCTGTTCTTTTATGACTGCCACCCGCACCCTCTCGTCCTATATATCCGTGTTTCATTTTAACTAACAATTAAAATATAATAAACAAAGAATGCGTTATTAAAAAGATCAAGTTCAATGGGTGTTATCTAACACTTGCAGATATTTTACTCCCCCTTAATTATATTTTCTGCCTAATTTTAATAGATATAATATGCATATGTCATAATCTAAACAGTTAAAGGAATATGGTAAACTTTATATTTCAGGCTAAAATTCTGTACAAGACTCCGTGCAATTGGAAAATTATATTTATGACTTTTACTTTAAGGAACCTCTGAAACACACAATCTTAGCAGAAAGAAAGTTATTCGCAAAAACTGATTATGTTCCCTTTGTTATTAATCTGATAAAAATAATATATTATTGAGTTTGAATAAGGATGGTCTTTAAAGAAGAGCTTTGAATGGTCATAAACTATTTTTGATGTTAAAAGAAAAATATAATATAATATATTTGCAATTAACTCATATTTTCATGATCGCAATACCTTCCCTTACTATGTATTTCATATATAGGTAAGTGAAAGTAAAAAAATCTGGTTTGGGCAACGCATGACTTTCACTTACCTCCATTTTTGAAATCAATGAAAGAATTTTCAAATACAGTTAAAAAATTTCATGAAAATTTTCGGATTCCAGTTTTCAACAGAAATACACGTTTTAGGATCCCCTGAGTCCAAATGACCAAGTCCTGCACAAAGGTCTGTGTGTATGTGTGTATCCGTGTGTTTGAGGTAAGTCAAGCGCAAAAATAATAAGTTGTACGAAACTGGAATATCACATTTAAGACAACTATACGCCCGAGACGTTACAGCAACTTTTTCATCAAAATCGGAACTAGAAGAGCCACTTTATCCCATGTATTTTGCACCTTATTATGATTTTCTCAAAAATGTCTCTAACGATTTTGATTAAACATGCTATATCAATGTAAAATTTAATGGACTTCAATATCATGTAGCTTTCATTCTGATTGAAATAGTCTGACAGGGCCTAAATGCCGATGTTTTAAATTTTCTTCTTCTGAACTACCTTTAATTTTGTACATTCTTAAAAATTAACCACATCATCTTAATGACATTGATGAAGGACATCTAAATATACAAGTTGGACGAATTTGATGACCAAATAAAGGATAAAAGATAAAAACTATTTTTTAACGTTATTTTTTTTATTTAATATTAAGAAGTAGTATTTAGTAATTTAGTAGTAGTATTTAGTAATTTAGATGTATAATATACCATTGGAAAAAAAAAGATTTTAGAAAAAAAAATTATCTAATGCACAGAGTTCTGAAAGGTAATATAAATTGACGAATAGGGAATAAACTTATTACTGATTTACAATTTAATATAGTTATATTATTTAATCTAAATCATATGTTTCCAACGAAAATGAATACACGTTTTATTAAAATCAACTTCAAATATTTTTCAAATTATAATATATTATAAAAACAACAATGGTCCCAATGTATTTCCCTGAATAACGCCATAATTAATGGGCAATTCCCCACTGTTTTTGACAAAAGTTTTTTTGACAGCATAGACAGAACTATATTACTAGAAAAAATTAGGCATTAGTGGAAAGGTACTGGAATGGTTTAATGGCTACTTACAGAACAGAATGCAGTATGTCTCAGTTGAAGGCAAAAACAGTGGGGAATTGCCCATTGATTATGGCGTTATTCAGGGAAATACATTGGGACCATTGCTGTTTTTATTGTACATTAATGATGTTAGTTCTTTGGGGCCAACCTTTGGTAGAATAATTCTCTTCGCTGACGATACAGCTATATTGTATAAAGGAACATCTTGAACTGAAGTATATGAGTTGGCAAATTCTCATTTGCAATCAGTCTCATACTTACAATAAATAAAATAAATAAATAAATAATAATAAAATATAAATAATAATAATAATAATAAATAATAATAATAAATAATAATAATAAATAAATAAATAATAAATAAATAATAATAAATAAATAATAATAAATAAATAAATAATAAATAAATAATAATAAATAAATAAATAAATAAAATAAAATACTTACAATAAATCATGGGCTCAATTATGAAGAAGCTGTATTTTAGACGGGATGAGCTAGTCGGGAAGATTGACCACCGTTTTTCTACAAGTCTCAAAAATTACTTTAGCTTAGTTGTGCCAAGACCGAAACATACCTGGATAACACACCAGACTTGTTATTCCATTGCTATTGTATAGAACAATATTCCTCCAAATTTTCAATTTTCTAACACAAATCCTCCAAAGTATTCAAATTATTACTACAATGTTAAAATATGGGCGAAATCTCTCAGTGAAGAAAAAATTGCTGAATTATTGAAACCAAATTACTCATCGCTATAGACATGTCCTCAATGCCAGCCTGCATCACTCATTCTGATATTTATCCTGTATACATGTATATGTATTCTTTATTGACTTTTGATTTTGTCAATTTCTTACTGTGTACTATGTTATGTTTCTTTATATTGCTTATTATGTAATTCAATCTTGTATTTACTTGCCTTAATTTTATATCTTGTATATATGAATTTGTATTCTTTATTGCTTTTGGTTTAGTCACTTACTGTTTATTTCTGTGTACTGTTTTACCGTTTTCTGATAATTGTTTTTTGCATTGATAAGGTATTACGTAATTCAATTTTATATTTGCATGCCTTAATTTCATATCTTGCATATATGTATATGTATTCCTTATAGCTTTTAAGCTTGGTCAATTACTGCTTCACACTGTGTACTGTGTTACTTTTTCTTTATAATTGTATTTTATATTCCTTATGTATTATATTGTTTCTGCTGTGTAGTGTGTTACTGTTTCTTTATAATTTTATTTTATATTCCTTATGTATTATATAGTTGTTTTTTTTTCTGTGTAGTGTGTTTTTCTTGTTTCTTTATAAAATTGTGTTATATTACTTAAGTATTGTATTGATCCTCACACAAGACTGAAATGACAAGAAACTGCTCGCAGATATCGATTACTACAACAATTACTAGACAAACGTTCAAAACTTTCAGTATATTACAAAAGACTCATCTACATCACATTTGGACATATGGAATCGAGCTTTGGGGCTCTACGAAACCATCTAATTCCTCCTGCATCCAGTCCTTACAATCCAAAATCCTTCGCACAACCCTGAATTCCTCTTATTTTGTCACAAATCAACTCCTCCATAATGACCTTAACATCCCATTTGCTGCGGACAGAGCCCGTGATAGATACTCCTCTTTTCATTCTAAACTCCCTGCCCACACAAACCCACTGTAATTTATTGTCTGTAATTTATCTTCCTCAGATATCCCTGATAACCCTCCAAGGCGACTGAAAAGAAGGTGGCCTCGGGACCTACTGTCTTATAATAGTTAGTGAAGTGCTACCACTGGGTAGTTCTTTCTCAAGACATTTTCATGACTTTTTATTTTCATTCTACATATTTACTTATTGTATTCTTTAGTACAGTTGTAAATTACTATAAATAAAAAAAAAAGTATTGAATTGTATCATACTGTGTACTGTTACTGTCTGTTATTGTACTTTTATTGCATTGCGGCAGGTGAACTCCTTTCCCACACACGGGCTCACCTTAGTGTGATAGTGACTTCTACTTGCACTATAATATGTCTGTATTTTGATTTAAATAAAGAAGTTAAAAGAAAAAAAAAGCTGTGAATGGATTATTGACACCCCCTAACTCCTATATCTTTATGTTTTTAAAAGTTATAATAGGTCAAATAAGTCTTTATGTTTTTAAAAGTTATATAGACATAACATCACATACACATGCTAAACTTTAATAAAATATAAAAAAAAAAAATTAAAATGTTCAACCTCTTTATTTAACTTTATAAATGAAACTATTTTAAATAACACAAAAAAAAACAAAAAAAAAAAAACAAATAACATTCAGGTAGGTACAGGTACATGTGACATAAAATGAAACAATTAATTTACATTTTATCATTGTCATTCGTATCTCCATCGTCATTTATATCTGGATCAGACTCCACAATGTTCCACGCAGGACACACAAATTAATCAGACTTGTCACTTTCAGGGATAGGTTCATATCCTTTTAAACATTTTTTGTGGTGGACCTAATAGCATAATGAACAATAAAAATAAATCCCCTTCAGAATTTTGCCACATTTGTAACATAGTTGATTATTTTTTGTTTTTTTTTCATATTCCTTTTTTGGATTTTTTTTTCTCCTGCTCAAAGCTTTTTTTCTATTACATTTCTTTTTGCTTTACATAATTAAGTTACTTTGGAACAATCTCTTCTTTTAATTAACATTCATTTATTCTTCATATTTCATAATTGACGTTTCGGGGCTAACAATGCCTTATGTTCAGAATTTTTTAGTCAACCACTATTAACAATTCAAAATTAAATTAATTTAAATATTCAACAACCACAAATATCACAATTAATTAATTCATAATCACACTATAATAAATTAAAACAGTATTACATCTCTACTTACATAAAAACATCTCCTAATATTGTCAAATTTTTTAAAAATCCTTATTTGATTTAATAATGGTAATTTTTTTCTCTCTTTTTTTTTATCTATTGATTGTTACAATTTCAACATTTTTTTAAACTATCCATATTCTATTACAACAATTTTACACAAGGCCAGGAGTAGACTGAAGTTTGAACCTTACTCCCACTCCACCATACCTTTATACCAATGCATACATAAATATATATATATATATATATATATATATTTTTTTTTTTTTTTTTTTAAATATCAAAATATTAACATCAGAACATACTTATGGTACTTGTTAGTTCCAAAATATCTATTATGAAATATGAAGAATAAATTAATGTTAATTAAAAGAAGAGATTGTTCCAAAATAATCTAAATTATAAAATACTTTTGATAATAGGATAATCTAAAAATTCTTTTTGCTTCTATTTTGGCTTCCATCATTAGTTTCCACTGTTTACTTCTGATGAGAAATGGGAGCTTTTCAGTGTTTCTTTTAAATTTTCTTTTCGGAGATTCTGGCCAGTATAGCATTTCATACAAGAGTGACTCTTCGTTGCCAGATGGACCAAACAGATTTTGTTTTTGATATCCAGTTTAATCGGCATTGAAAATCCTTTCAGAATGAAGTACTACTTCCAGGCATTGCTCTCTTCTAATATTTTTTGGACGTTCTTGAACCACTTAGTAACATTGGCTTAAGAAACACAACGACTGGTCCTAGTAACGGCTTTGAAAGTCCACTATCAATGGAGGAGCCATCCTCATCATCATCAAGGCATCCTCTAAATAATTCTTACTATACCTGGGCTTCTTAGGCAGACTAGCACCCGTACACACACAAACATTTACTAGTAGGAACTGGCAGTGTCAATAACTAGTTACACTGAATTAAAGTTAAAAAAACATAACAGATTTATCAGAAAGATTAAACTATCAAAATTAAAACAGAGCCATCAATATTAAAAAAAAAAAATACAAATTTAATTATTGACATGGGGTGTCAATAACAAAATACATTGGAAAAAAATGACCAGTTATTGTCACCCCTGAATAATAATATTTAAATTGATTATTTTAATTTAAAATCACTCCAGACACTTCAATTATAGATTAGCAAACAAAATAAACTACTTACCTTTATTGCAAAAAATGTAGGAAGAGAGTAGGAACAACAAAACTGATGAAGAATCCTTATGAAAATCATAAAGTTATCAACTGAAGCCGCTGAGGTATTTATTTGAAACGTTCCCTATGGTTAGTTTTCTAATAGTTCTTAGATCCGAACTTGAAACGATTTTTTTTTAAATATCAAAATATTAACATCAGAAAATACTTATGGTACTTGTTAGTTCCAAAATGTCTATTATGAAATATGAAGAATAAATTAATGTTAATTAAAAGAAGAGATTGTTCCAAAATAATCTAAATTATAAAATACTTTTGATAATAGGATAATCTAAAAATTCTTTTTGCTTCTATTTTGGCTTCCATCATTAGTTTCCACTGTTTCAGTTGTGCTGACTTGGAGCGAATCAGGTACCACTCCTTTCATGACAAACTCCATTCCCATTCTAACCCACTATTTTCAATCCTTCCTTCCTCTACAATCCCTGATAATCCTCCGAAGCATCTGAAAAGAAGATGGCCCTGAGACCTTCTAGTTTAGCATAGTTTTTGGAGAGCTGCCAATGGGTATTATCCCTACATGTAAATCATGACAGTATATCTTGTATCACATTTGCTAAATGTGTTTCATTATACAGTTGTAAATATCAATAAATATATTTAAAAAAAAAAAAGATACTGATTAATGCAACAAACAGACTAACATTAGAAACTAATGTTAAAAACTATTGTTAGATTAGAAAATAGTCTTTACTTATTTTCCAATAATTTTTTTACCGCCATCTAAACCATCTGATCCTTTTTTATTTATTTCAATGTCAACTATAGAATATTTAGTATGTTCTAATCTATCGCGAAAAGCTCTGTTATTTTACCATTATGGTACTTAGCTCCACATCTCTGTAATAATCAATAATTCATGTGGATCCTCCAGGAAAAGAAGTCATAAACTGGCAGCTAAAAACACTTGACAGCAAAAGAATATTAATTTTGCAAAACAGTTATTGGCTACTTATAGGAAGTTTTTAGGAGAATTTAAATCGAGGTGCAATCATCAAAGCTTTTAATTAATTGTGCCGACAATTCAGACTAAATTT
This sequence comes from Piezodorus guildinii, assembly GCA_023052935.1. Lineage (NCBI taxonomy): Eukaryota > Metazoa > Arthropoda > Insecta > Hemiptera > Pentatomidae > Piezodorus > Piezodorus guildinii. The sequence continues at coordinate 17,246,465 of CM041296.1, read as the reverse complement.
TAGGCCATCCTCAGGGCCATAAAACAAAAGATAACAACCAGTTTTACAAAACAATAAATATTTTAGACAGTATAAAGAGAAATTATGAATACTGAATAGTAAGAGAGAAAATTACAAAGTTGATATGTTAAAGAAATTATGCTAATAATTTAAAAAAATAAAAAACAGTAGTTACACTAGTAAACAATTACTATGGTATGAGAAAAATATAATCACAAGAAAATATTAAATAATGTAATAAAAATTTGGAGAAAAAAAAACATTACATATATATATATATATATATATATATATATATATATATATATATATATATAATATATATATATATATATAATATGAGACGTACAAAATATCAATATTCTTATAAAATGGGAAGCATTAAAATGTAGGAAGTATTGTTTCATAAAATTACAAAAAAAAAAATAAATAAAAATTATAAAATAAATAAATAAACCTTTATTTCATTACTAAAAAATAATGTTTATAATTTATTGAGTTGCCATGCCTTGTATAAAATTGAAATGTTCATACTTTTGAATACTCTTGGATATATACAAAATTAGGCTGTCAATATACTCCACCTCTTTATTAAAATATTTTAAACCGCCATGTTTCAGCTATATGTTATCATCAGGTAAAAACCTATTCTAAAAGTACATGAAATGTATTTTATGTATAAATTATACATTTATAAATATTTCTACCTTTCCCTTGAAAAATAAAACAACAGCCAAGTTTTGAATAATGTTTTAAAAAGCTTTTTTGGTGGTATAATTAAATAAGTAGATATATATTATATAGATATAAGGAGATATATTGATCAGTCTTTGGAAATAATGCAGCTCACTGCCGGGCGTTCCTTTCTCAAATGATTCATAGGTCGCGCTAGCGGTTTGCTCCAAGATTCCAGCTGGAGGGAATAAGTAGCCTTTAGAAAAATGAATATTTATCAAACTCACAATATTGATACTTAATCGCAAGACCCTTAACTTTCTACATGTTATAGAAAACATTGAATTGTACTCTGGAATTAAAAAAAACCGAAAAAAACTATCTGCTGTAAGAATACGCCTCGGAGAGCAAAACAAAAGGCAGCTGGTTGTATATATATCCCCTTAGCTTGGGGGATATGACGTGGAGGTACGAAGTGCCCCTGAGTCATGAAACTCATGCCTCCAGAAGTCTTAACGACTGAACTCAACACATCCGTAACAGGATACATTGCTAGCCCAACCTACTCTCGAAGTACGGTTCAATTCTACTCAGAGGGTGCAGGCTTTGACCTCCATTTTGCCGAAATGACATTGATTTTTTAAATCTTCATTTTGATGAATAACATTTACTTATTTTTTCTTTCACTTATCTATTTTTTTTTTTTTTTTTTTTTTTTGTTCATCCCTACCTCGCCTGTCGCCTGTCCTTACCTATGTATGAAAGAAATAGTAAGGGATATTTTATTTTATTTATCTGTTGGTTAAAAACTAATTTATTCCAATTTTTATTTAATTATTTATTTTTTCTTTCCTTTTTTTTGTTATTAATTTTTTTTAATTATTTATTTTAAATAATAATAATAAAATAATTATATCAATATATTCTAAACAAGGAAGAGCTCATTTAATTATTATAGTTGATTTTGGGCTGAATAATTCTTCCATTAATACTCATTCTTTTATTTCATGACGTTTCGGGATATTCTCCCATCTTCAGAAGTCTACAAAAATTATATTAAGCAATTTACCATCACATTAAAAATCACTATAATGAAGTGAATGGTTTAAAAAAATTTTTAAATTAGGTGTCAATTGATAACAAAAATTTTAAAACTATTAAATAACAAATTTTAAAATCATAGGGAGGCATTAAAAGCAAAAATTTAACAATGTTACATAGTACTTAGTTAAATAAATATTATAAAGTTACCTCGTTATATATTCTGTAATCCCAACATTTTCACTAATCACACATTGAGCCAGGTAAAAAAGTAAAAACGAAGTCAATATCTAAATACATCAGATCTGAGCAAGAGTATTTCTCAGATCTTTGTCCTCAACTGGATTATAAAATAATAAATAAATAAATGAATAAAATCTGGTGCGGGAAACACACGATTTTCACTTGCCTCCGTTTTAAAAATCAATTAAAGAATTTTCAAATACAGTTAAGAGATAAAAGTTAGTGAAACTATTAAAGAAACAATTAATTCGAATATCTATATAAACATGTGTTTTATTAAAAAATCAATTATATTGTCATCTAAAATAATCCGTTAGTTTTATCGGTTTTTCATCACTCTTTATTAACTTTTACAAGCTTGTGTATAAAATAATTTTTTTTTAAATCTTTAGCTATCCAGCGGTATATTACACATGTATAGCATTTCCAAGTCAATTGTAACCTTTTCCAAGTCAAATGTAACTTTTTCCAAGTCAAATGTAACCTTTTCCAAGTCAAATGTAACCCTTTCCATTTCAAATGTCACCTTTTCCAAGTCAAATGTCACCTTTTCCATTTCAAATGTTACCTTTTCCAAGTCAAATGTCACCTTTTTCTTCACTTCTAGCCTTAAATATTCCGTTTTATTTATTTATTTATTGAAAAATAATTAGTTTAATTAACATTATGACTTTTTTAATAATTTTGGCATATAATAAATGATATTTTTTTTGGGTCTCTTAGATATTTGATATCAAGTTCTGTTTTTTACTAGCTAATATTTAAAAAAATTAATTATCGTCTATTAAGTTTTAAGATAGTTGTTGATTTTGATTTTTTAGATAGGAGAGGTAGTTTTTTGGAATAATTAATGTGTTTTCGGGTATTATAATTAAAGTTTTACGAGCTGTATTTTTAATTGCTCATGCGTATTTCAACTCGCATTTACTTTTAATGTTTTTTTATTGATATAGGGATTAATTATTTTGCTTTCGGGTGGTTATGATTACGTTTTTCGAGCTGTATTTTTTTCGCTCGCGCTTATTTTAACTAAAATTTACTTTTTATGTGTTTTATTGATATAGGGATTAATTAATGTGCTTTCGGGTGGTTATGATTACGTTTTTCGAGCTGTATTTTTTATCGCTCATGCGTATTTCAACTCGCATTTACTTTTAATGTTTTTTATTGATATAGGGATTAATTATTTTGCTTTCGGGTGGTTATGATTACGTTTTTCGAGCTGTATTTTTTATCGCTCATGCGTATTTCAACCCGCATTTACTTTTAATGTTTTTTATTGATATAGGGATTAATTATTTTGCTTTCGGGTGGTTATGATTACGTTTTTCGAGCTGTATTTTTTTCGCTCACGCTTATTTTAACTAAAATTTACTTTTTATGTGTTTTATTGATATAGGGATTAATTAATGTGCTTTCGGGTGGTTATGATTACGTTTTTTCGAGCTGTATTTTTTATCGCTCATGCGTATTTCAACTCGCATTTACTTTTAATGTTTTTTATTGATATAGGGATTAATTATTTTGCTTTCGGGTGGTTATGATTACGTTTTTCGAGCTGTATTTTTTATCGCTCATGCGTATTTCAACCCGCATTTACTTTTAATGTTTTTTATTGATATAGGGATTAATTATTTTGCTTTCGGGTGGTTATGATTACGTTTTTCGAGCTGTATTTTTTATCGCTCATGCGTATTTCAACCCGCATTTACTTTTAATGTTTTTTATTGATATAGGGATTAATTATTTTGCTTTCGGGTGGTTATGATTACGTTTTTCGAGCTGTATTTTTTTCGCTCACGCTTATTTTAACTAAAATTTACTTTTTATGTGTTTTATTGATATAGGGATTAATTAATGTGCTTTCGGGTGGTTATGATTACGTTTTTCGAGCTGTATTTTTTATCGCTCATGCGTATTTCAACTCGCATTTACTTTTAATGTTTTTTATTGATATAGGGATTAATTATTTTGCTTTCGGGTGGTTATGATTACGTTTTTCGAGCTGTATTTTTTATCGCTCATGCGTATTTCAACCCGCATTTACTTTTAATGTTTTTTATTGATATAGGGATTAATTATTTTGCTTTCGGGTGGTTATGATTACGTTTTTCGAGCTGTATTTTTTTCGCTCGCGCTTATTTTAACTAAAATTTACTTTTTATGTGTTTTATTGATATAGGGATTAATTAATGTGCTTTCGGGTGGTTATGATTACGTTTTTTGAGCTGTATCTTTTATCGGTCATGCGTATTTCAACTCATATTTACTTTTTAATATTTTTTATTGATATTGGGATTACTTAATGTTCTTTCGGGTGGTTATGATTAAGTTTTTCGAGCTGTATTTTTTATCTCTCTCGCTTATTTTAACTAAAATTTATTTTTTATGTTTCATATTGATATAGGTGTTGAAAATTGTGTTTTCGGGTCCTATAATTATGTTTTTTTAGTTTTATTTATTTATCGCTCCCGCGCATTTTTACTCGAATTTACTTTTAATGTTTTTTATTTATATAGGGATTAATTATTTTGCTTTCGGGTGGTTATGATTACGTTTTTCGAGCTGTATTTTTTATCGCTCATGCGTATTTCAACCCGCATTTACTTTTAATGTTTTTTATTGATATAGGGATTAATTATTTTGCTTTCGGGTGGTTATGATTACGTTTTTCGAGCTGTATTTTTTTCGCTCGCGCTTATTTTAACTAAAATTTACTTTTTATGTGTTTTATTGATATAGGGATTAATTAATGTGCTTTCGGGTGGTTATGATTACGTTTTTTGAGCTGTATTTTTTATCGCTCATGCGTATTTCATCTCACATTTACTTTTAATATTTTTTTATTGATATAGGGATTACTTAATGTTCTTTCGAGTGGTTATGATTACGTTTTTCGAGCTGTATGTTTTATCGCTCATGCGTATTTCAACTTCTATTTACTTTTAATCTTTTTATTTTTATAGAGATCTATCCTTGTGTTTTCGCGGGGTTATGAAAATGTTTAAAAGCTTTTTTATTATCACTCGTGCGGATTTCAACTCGCCTTTATTTTTAATATTTTTTTATTGATATTGGGATTGATTGTTTTGTTTTTGGTTCTCATTATAACGTTGCTGGAATATACATCGTTTAGGTTTTTTTTTTTGGGTTTTTTTTTATTATTATTATTTATTAAAGGATTAGTTGTAGTTCCTTTTCTAGCGTCCTGAGTAATTTTTTCAACTAAATCTTTTGTAAAGGATCCGCTTCCTAACTTGGTCTTACAATTATTTGATAATTTAATTGAGGAATCGTTTATTCTATTTTCGGGTGTTCTCACAACATTATTTGAACCAAATTTGTTATCGCTTTTACTCATTTTAAGTTACTGTTTCTATTTCATAAATATTCGATAGAGGGATCGTTTATAGTGTTTTCGGGAATACTAATAGAGTTTATGACATTTATTTATAGCTAGTGCACATTTTAACTTAAATGAAAAGTGATCTAAAAGAATGCGCAATCGCGATGTAACGTCCAAATCAAAAATGTAATCAGATCCTGCAAAAAAACAATAAATAATTTTTACATCATATTATAACATAATACCTACGGTTTGTAGAAATTCCCAAGCGCATAAAAGAATAAAGTTCAAAACACGTTATGAGAATCCCCTAAAACAAAAACAAAGAAAGACCACTGCAAATGCAAGTTTAAATGAGAGCAAGCGACAATAAAAACAGCTTAAACAACGTAATCACAAGACCCGAAAAGATAATTACAAACGTCTATAACAATAAAAAATATCAAAAGTAAATCCGAATTGAAATACGCATAAGCGATAAAAGATACAGCTCAAAAACGTAATCATAACCACCCAAAAGCACATTAATTATCTCTATATAAATAAAAAACATTAAAAGTAAATTCGAGTTAAAATGCGCGGGAGCGATAAATAAATAAAACTAAAAAAACATAATTATAGGACCCGAAACACAATTTTCAACACCTATATCAATATGAAACATAAAAAATAAATTTTAGTTAAAATAAGCGAGAGCGATAAAAAATACAGCTCGAAAAACTTAATCATAACCACCCGAAAGAACATTAAGTAATCCCTATATCAATAAAAAACATTAAAAGTAAATGCGAGTTGAAATACGCATGAGCGATAAAAAATACAGCTCGAAAAACCTTATGATGACCACCCGAAAGCAAAATAATTAATCCCTATATAAATAAAAAACATTAAAAGTAAATTCGAGTTAAAATGCGCGGGAGCGATAAATAAATAAAACTAAAAAAACATAATTATAGGACCCGAAAACACAATTTTCAACACCTATATCAATTTGAAACATAAAAAATAAATTTTAGTTAAAATAAGCGAGAGCGATAAAAAATACAGCTCGAAAAACTTAATCATAACCACCCGAAAGAACATTAAGTAATCCCTATATCAATAAAAAACATTAAAAGTAAATGCGAGTTGAAATACGCATAAGCGATAAAAAATACAGCTCGAAAAACGTAATCATAACCACCCGAAAGCACATTAATTAATCCCTATATCAATAAAAAACATTAAAATTTAATGCGAGTTAAAATGCACGCGAGCGATCAAAAATACAGCTCGAAAAATTTAATTATAATACCCGAAAACACATTAATTATTCCAAAAAACTACCCCTCCTATCTAAAAAATCAAAATCAACAACTATCTTAAAACTAAATAGACGATAATTAATTTTTTTAAATATTAGCTAGTAAAAAACAGAACTTGATATCAAATATCTAAGAGACCCAAAAAAAATATCATTTATTATATGCCAAAATTATTAAAAAAGTCATAATGTTAATTAAACTAATTATTTTTCAATAAATAAATAAATAAAACGGAATATTTAAGGCTAGAAGTGAAGAAAAAGGTGACATTTGACTTGGAAAAGGTAACATTTGAAATGGAAAAGGTGACATTTGACTTGGAAAAGGTGACATTTGAAATGGAAAGGGTTACATTTGACTTGGAAAAGGTTACATTTGACTTGGAAAAAGTTACATTTGACTTGGAAAAGGTTACAATTGACTTGGAAATGCTATATATTACTGTTCTTCTATGAAATTTCAGTTTCATAGGACTTTTCGTTTCCGCCCAGGAGTTACCACTCACAAACACACACACACACACACACACACACGGGACTTGGTTATTTCGACTCAGGGGGAATTGTAAGTGAAAGTAATAATTAAATGGAATTTCTTTAGAAGCATGTATTTTATTAAAAAATCTATTATATTATTATCTAAAATAATCACTTAGTTTTATCGGCTTTTCATCACTCTCTATTTACTTTTAAAAGTTTGCGTATGAGATAATATTTTTACTAAAATCTCAAGTTTTCCAACGGTTTATCATACATGTATATTACTGTTTTTATGTTCAAAATAAAATAATTGCATTAAAAATATATATTTTTTCAGTTTTCTCCTTTAGTTGGGTATCGAATTCATTCAATTAATATATATTTACCTGTTTTACTGAACAGTGGTAACAAGACAATAAAGTTATTTTTATAGAATCAACAAAATTAAAGGTATTTTAGGGGTAGAAAATTTAAAATATCGGCATTTAAGCCCCGTCAGGCTATTTTAATCAGAATGAAACCTACATGATGTTAAAGCCCAATTAATTTTACATCGATATAGCGAGTTTAAACAAAATCGTCGGAACCGTTTTTGAGAAAATAGTAAAAAGGTACCAAATGCATGGTATAAAGTGGCTCTTCCGGTAAGCTGAATTTGATGATAAAAGATTTTGACCCTACAACGTGTATTTCATTTGAAATTCGAAAATTTTGAAACTATTGTATATATGTATTTCCAGATCGGCTACGTGAGCCATACATGGGTTTATATAAAAAAATAGTTATAACAATTACTAGCTATAGACAAAGGAGGGGTATAGTCTCTGAAACTATTAAAGAATTAATTAAATTAAATTTAAATAGAAACATGTGTTTTATTAAAAAATCTATTACATTACTTTCACTTACTATATATATTAAGGGAAAGTATTGCGATCGTGAAAATTGTCGAATTCCAGTTTTCAACGGAAATACACGTTTTAGGGTCCCCTGAGTCCAAATAACAAAGTCCCCCAAAAAGGTCTGTGTGTGTGTGTGTGTGTGTATGGTTACTCCCGGGCTGAAACGGTAAGTCCTATGAAACTGAAATTTCATAATTAAGACAACTATGAGTTTGAATGTCAGGAGGATGCACCACTGGGTGCTGTCTCCCTCATGCCTAACCATGCCATGTCTCCTTGTTTATAAAATCCCATTTGCTTATTGTAAACATTTTACAGGTGCAAATAAAATCATTAATAACAAAAAAAATCTGGTGCGGGCAACACACGACTTTCACTTACCTCAATTTTTAAAATCAATGAAAGGATTTTCAAATACAGTTAAAGATAAAAATACGTGAAATTATTAAGGAATTAATCAAATTAAATTTCTATAGAAACATGTGTTTGATTCAAAAATCTATTGTATTATTATCTAAAATAATCAGTTAGTTTTATGTTCATTTCATCACTCTCTATTAACTTTTAAAAGCTTGTGTATGAGATGATAATTTTTCTAAAATCTTTAGCTTTCCAACGGTATATCATACATGTATATTACTGCTCTTATGTTCAAAAACGAAAAATTGCATTAAAAAAATATTTTTTCTGTTTTCTCCTTTAGTTGGGTATCGAATTTATTCAATTTATATATTTACCAGTTTTACTGAACAGTGGTAACAATCTAGTTATTATTATTGAATCTACAAAATTAAAGGTACTTTAGGGGAAGACAATTTAAAATATCGGCATTTAAGCATTGTCAGACCATTTTTATCTAAATAAAACCTACATGATATTAAAGCCCATTAAATTTGACATCGATATAGCGAGTTTAATCAAAATCGTCGGAACCGTTTTTGAGAAAATCGAAAAAAGGTGCAAAATGCATGGTATAAAGTGCCTCTTCTGGTAAGCTCATTTTGATGAAAAAAGTTTTGTCACGTCTCGGGCGTATAGTTGTCTTAAATATGAAATTTCAGTTTCATAGGACTTACCGTTTCCGCCCGGGAGTTACCACACACACACACACACACACACACACACACAGACCTTTTTGAGGGACTTGGTTATTTGGACTCAGAAGACCCTAAAACGTGTATTTCCGTTGAAAACTGGAATTCGAAAATTTTCACGATCGCAATACTTCCCCTTACTATATATACTAAGTGAAAGTAAAAGAAAAGGTCTGTGTGTGTGTGGTAACTCTCGGGCGGAAACGGTAAGTCCTATGAAACTGAAATTTCATATTTAAGACAACTATTTGCCCGAGACATTACCAAACCTTTTTCGTCATAATGAGCTTACCAGAAGAGCCACTTTATACCATGCATTTTGCACCTTTTTACGATTTTCTCAAAAACGGTTCCGACGATTTTGTTTAAACTCGCTATATAGATGTAAAATTAATTGGGCTTTAACATCATGTAGGTTTCATTCTGATTAAAATAGTCTGACGGGGCTTAAATGCCGATATTTTAAATTTTCTACCCCTAAAGTACCTTTAATTTTGTTGATTCTATAAAAATAAAACGGAGGTAAGTGAAAGTCGTGTGTTTCCCTTACCAGATTTTATTCATTTATTTATTTTTATTATTATTATTATTATTAAAAAAAAAATTATAATTAAATAAAAATTGGAATAAATTAGTTTTTAACCAACAGATAAATAAAATAAAATATCCCTTACTATTTCTTTCATACATAGGTAAGGACAGGCGACAGGCGAGGTAGGGATGAACAAAAAAAAAATAAATAAATAAAAATAGATAAGTGAAAGAAAAAATAAGTAAATGTTATTCATCAAAATGAAGATTTAAAAAATCAATGTCATTTCGGCAAAATGGAGGTCAAAGCCTGCACCCTCTGAGTAGAATTGAACCGTACTTCGAGAGTAGGTTGGGCTAGCAATGTATCCTGTTACGGATGTGTTGAGTTCAGTCGTTAAGACTTCTGGAGGCATGAGTTTCATGACTCAGGGGCACTTCGTACCTCCACGTCATATCCCCCAAGCTAAGGGGTATATATAGAACCAGCTGCCTTTTGTTTTGCTCTCCGAGGCGTATTCTTACAGCACATAGTTTTTTTCAGTTTTTAACTCCAGAGTACAATTCAATGTTTTCTATAATATGTAGATAGTTAAGAATATTACGATTAAGTATCAATTTTATGAGTTTGATAAATATTTATCTTTCTAATGGCTACTTATTCCCTCCAGCTGGAATCTTGGAGCAAACCGCTAGCGCGACCTATGAATCATTTGAGAAAGGAACGCCCGGCAGTGAGCTGCATTATTTCCAAAGACTGATCAATATATCTCCTTATATCTATATAATATATATCTACTTATTTAATTATACCACCAAAAAAGCTTTTTCAAACATGATTCAAAACTTGGCTGTTGTTTTATTTTTCAAGGGAAAGGTAGAAATATTTATTTCATATTTATAAATGTATAATTTATACATAAAATAAATTTCATGTACTTTTAGAATAAGTTTTTACCTGATGATAACATATAGCTGAAACATGGCGGTTTAAAATATTTTAATAAAGAGGTGGAGTATATTGACAGCCTAATTTTGTATATATCCAAGAGTATTCAAAACTATGAACATTTTAATTTTATACAAGGCATGGTAACTCAATAAATTATAAACATTATTTTTTAGTAATGAAATAAAAGGTTTATATATATATATATATATATATATATATATATATTTATATATATGTTTGATCAGTTCTTGACTGTTGATAATTTAAGTTTCTATTTTTCTCAGGTTTCAGTGAATTATTAATTACAGTGTTCTTTCAAAGTTTGTGGTCTACACATATATCTATTTAAGACACTATTTTGTCTAAATTTGCATTATTATGAGAACAATAAATTCTCGAAACATTGCATAAATAAAATTGTTTATTCATTCACTGAAACCTGAGAACTATAAAAACTGAAATATATGTATCTCTCTCTCTCTCTCTCTCTCTCTCTCTCTCTATATATATATATATATATATATATATATATATATATATATATATATTATGTGTGTGTGTGTGTGTGTGTGAGTGTGTGTGTGTGTGTGTGTGTGTGTGTGTGTGTGTGTATGTAATGTTTTTTTTTTCTCCAAAGTTTTATTACATTATTTAATATTTTCTTGTGATTATATTTTTCTCAAATTATCATAATTGTTTAATAGTGTAGCTACTGTTTGTTTTTTTCTAACTATTAGCGTAATTTCTTTAACATATCAACTTTGTAATTTTCTCTCTTATTATTTAGTATTCATAATTTCTCTTTATACTGTCTAAAATATTTTTTTTTTTTTTTTCTATATTGTTTTGTAAAACTGGTTGTTATCTTTTGTTTTATGGGCTAAAATTTAGGAGTTAAAACATTAACTGCCATTTAATACTTTTTACTTTCACTTACTATTTATAGTAAGGGGAAGTATTGCGATCGTGAAAATTTGCGAATTCCAGTTTTCAACGGAAATACACTGAGTCCAAATAACCAAGTCCCGCAAAAAGGTCTGTGTGTGTGTGTGTGTGTGTGGTAACTCCCTGGCGGAAACGGTAAGTCCGATGAAACAGAAATTTCATATTTAAGACAACTATACGCCCGAGACGTGACGAAACTTTTTTCATCAAAATGAGGTTACCAGAAGAGCCACTTTATACTATGCATTTTGCACCTTTTTTCGATTTTCTCGAAAACGGTTCGGACGGTTTTGATTAAACTCGCTATATCGATGTAAAATTTAATGGGCTTTAATATCATGTAGGTTTTATTCTGATAAAAATGGTCTGACAGAGCTTAAATGCCGATATTTTAGACTTTTCTTTCTTAATTTTGTAGATTCAATAAAAATAACTTTATTATCTTTTTGACGCTGATGAAAAACAGGTTAAGATAAAAATTGAATGAATTTGATACCCAACTAAAGGAGAAAACAGAAAAAAATATTTTTTTAATGCATTTTTTTGTTTTTGAACTTAAGAGCAGTAATATACACCGTTGGAAAGCTAAAGATTTTAGAGAAAATATTATCTCATACTCAAGCATTTAAAAGTTAATAAAGAGTGATGAAATGAACATAAAACTAACTGATTTTTTTTATAATAATACAATAAATTTTTTAATTAAACACATGTTTCTATATAAATTTAATTTAATTAATTCTTTAATAGTTTCACGTGTTTTTATCTTTAAGCGTATTTGAAAATTCTTTCATTGATTTTAAAAATGGAGGTAAGTGAAAGTCATGTGTTGCCCGCACCAGATTTTAATCTCTGTTTTTGAAAATTCTTTCATTGATTTTAAAAATGGATGTAATTGAAAGTCGTGTGTTGTTCGCACCAGATTTGTTTTTGGAGGATACATGTGAATTGTTTTTTAATTACAGAGATGTACATCTATGCCCCATAACGGTAAAATAACAGAGGTTTTTGTAATAGATAGGAAAATATTATATTCATAAGTTGACATTGAGATAAATACGAAGGATCAGATGGTTTAAATGACTGTAAAAAATTATTGGAAAATAGGTAAAGACTATTTTCTAATCTAACAATAATTTTCAGTTCTAAATAAATAGTTTTCACATATTTAATAATTATTTCTGACCGCCACTTGTACTATCTCCCCCTTTGTAATAAATATCTAGACTGTTTGTTGCATTAATCAGTATCTACGAGTAGTTAGTTTCTTGTCATTATTATCTCGTATGAGAATTCCATGTAAGAGGCTTGTCAGGATACCTTTCAAGATAAAAATACGTGTAGGGAAAATGTGACTTTTTTCAATTAAAACACTATAGCTTCTTAACAGTTGATCCTAGCTACAAATTTTATATAACAAAAAATATTCTCCACTGAATTTTTGATGAGAAACTGTCATAAAAACTTCAATTTTAACAAAACCAATAGAGTGTGTGTCAAAAAAGCTCCAACACTAAAAAAAAAAATCTGGTGCACGCAACACACGACTTTCACTTACCTCCGTTATTTATATCAATTCAAGAATTTTTAAATACATTTAGAGATAGAAATAAATTTTTAAAGAATTAATTAAATTAAATTTCTACAGAAACATGTGTTTTATTAAAAAATGCATTATATTATTATCGGCTTTAAATCACTCTTTATCAACTTTTACACATTTCTGTATAAAATAATATTTGTTATAAAATCTTTAGCTTTCCAACGGTATATTATACATGTATATTATCGTTCTTATGTTCAAAAACAAATAATCGCATTAAAAAATGTTTTTTTCAGTTTTCTCCTTTAGTTGGATATCGAATTTGTTCAACTTACATAGTTAGCTGTTATTTATCAATGCTAACAAGATAATATGGTTGTTTTTATAGAATCTTCAAAATTAAAGGTACTTTAGAGGAAGAAAATATAAAAGATCAGCATTTAAGCCCTGTCAGACTATTTTATACGAAATGAAACCTACATGATGTTAAAGCCTATTAAATTGTACATCGATATAGCAAGTTTAATCAAAATCGTCGGAACCGTTTTTGAGAAAATCAAAAAAAGGTGATAAATACATAGTATAAAGTGGTTCTTCTGGTAAGCTGATTTTGTAACGTTTAGGGCATATATTTGTCTTAAATATAAAATTTCAGTTTCCTTAGATTTATCGTTTCCGCCCGGGAGTTACCACACACACACAGACAGACGACCTTTTTGCCGGACTTGGTTATTTAGACTAAGACATGTATTTCCCTTGAAATCTGGAATTCTAAAATGTTCACCACCGCAGTACCTTCGCTAACTATATATTTCATATATAGCTAATTGAAAGTAAAAATAATTCAAGATGACTTACAAAGTTTCGTTTCAAGAACATAGTAAGACTAATTTTTCAAGTCTAAAAAAACACGGGTTATCCTGGAGGAAGGCACACTCACAATTGAGACGTTGATTTCCAAAAGGTACTATATCCACTTTAGAAAATTTTACAGGAAACGCAAAAATCTGTCATTTATTTATTATTGGACCAATTTAGGTGATTCTTTTTTTATTAAAATCAAAAGTTGATTTTTAAGTGTGTTGCCAAATCATTTTTTCAAATTATTGCTCTTTTACGATGATTTTAAACAATATAATATGGATATAGTACTTTTTGGAACGAAAGATGGATATAGTACTTTATGGAAGAATATAACGCGAGATAAGCTGGTAACAGTCACTATAACCTTCCTGATACAACAATAGTGATAACTAACTTCTTTATATCGTTAATTACTAAGTTATGTATATTTTCTTATTCTCCCTCTGAGAAATATCTCTCTTTGTTGATTAATTACATTGATTATCTATTCTTCATAAAGAAAGTGAATATTCAAAGGACAATTTATCTATTTATGGCACTATAATAAGAAAGTATGTAATTGTGAAATTTGTTTTGAACTTGTATTTACTATTTGTGTGAATTTAGCAAATTTAACTATAATAGTAAAGACGTGTAAACAATACTTAACCATAGATACTGACAAATAACTTTTGAGCTTTTATTTTACATAAAAAAATCGACTACTAAGTTAGATCAGGCACATATTTTCGTCACATATTTAGCAACTTCGTGGAATGCTAATTCCAACTATTTGCTGCATCAAATACCATTATTCTATTAAAATAAGAGTTTCTGAAAAATTTTAAACCAAATTTATGTTGCTGTAAGAAGAAATGCTATAGAAAAATCTTAATTTAATTGACAACCTACGAGAACCGAAGAAACGCAATTAAGTTGTTTAAAACGGCCTAAAAACTGATTATTACGTTAAAACCATTGATTAAAATAATAGCGGTGATTCAAGACATGCTAAATGAACCAATAAAAATGCATAACATGATGAAAACAATAAATTAATGGTGATGTATTACGGGATTAGGTGCTTCTGCCATATAGTAGGAAATATAGTACCTTTTGGAAGGAAATGAAAGGAAAGGTTATATCTCTTTACATAGGATATAGTACCTTTTGGAACGAAACATGGATATAGTACTTTTTGGAATGAAATAAAATGTGGATTTAGTACCATTTGGAATGAAATAAAATTTTTAAATACTTTTATAAAGGATTTTTATGTATTTTAGATAACATTTGATGACGGATTCAGATAAAACTAAACCATTAGAATACAAATATGTCAAAATATCAACTTTGAAAAAAATGTCCTTTAGTACCTTTTGGAAATCAACGTCTCAATTGGAGAAAATACGCTGTTAGGTTATGTTGTTACCTACACAATGCTTTTATGTACGTTATGTTTAGAAAATAAAATTATGTTATTTAATCATTTTTAAGTGGTAGTGGTATGTTGTAACCGAGAGTGAATAAAATTGATATCTGGCATGAAATAATAATATTTTATTTACCATACACTGAGTAACACATTGCTATTTCAGATGTATTTTTACTTTCACTTACTATATATAGTAAGAGAAAGTATTGCGATCGTGAAAATATTCGAATTCCAGTTTTCAACGGAAATACACATTTTAGAGTCCCCTGAGTCGAAATAACCAAGTCCCGCAAAAAGGTCTGTGTGTGTGTGTGTGTGTGGTAACACCCGGCGGAAACGGTAAGTCCTATGAAACTGAAATTTCACATTTAAGACAAATATACGCCCGAGATGTTACAAAACTTTTTTCATTAAAACGAGCTTACCAGAAGAGCCAATTTATACCATGCATTTTGCACCCTTTTTCGATTTTCTCGCTATATCGATGTAAAATTTAATGGACTTTAATATCATGTAGGTTTTATTCTGATTAAAATGGTCTGACTGGGCTTAAATGCCGATATTTTAAATTTTCTTCCTCTAAGGTACCTTTAATTTTGTAGATTCAATAAAAATAACTATATTATCTTGTTAACGCTGATGAAAAACAGGCAAATATATAAATTGAATAAATGCGATACCCAACTAAAGGAGAAAACAGAAAAAATATTTTTAATGCAATTTTTCGTTTTTGAACATAAGAGCAGTAATATACATGTATGATATACCGTTGGAAAGCTAATGATTTTAGAAAAAATATTATCTCATACACAAGCTTTTAAAAGTTAATAGAGAGTGATGAAATGAACATAAAACTAACTGATTATTTTAGATAATAATATAATAGATTTTTTAATAAAACATATGTTTCTATATAAATTCAATTTAATTAATCTCTTAATAGTTTCACGTATTTTTTTTTTATCACTAATCGTATTTGAAAATTCTTTCATTGATTTTAAAAATGGAGGTAAGTGAAAGTCGTGTGTTGCCCGCATCAGATTTTTTAGTATAACCCCACTGAATATAACGAAAGCTAGAATGTATTTAGTAATTATCGATATGTTTACTTCTTCGAGGAAGTTAATTGTAAATTTGACCGAATAAAATCAGAATCTGGCAATAAATAATATCTTTTGTTGTACATAAAAATAGTCGAAAGAGTAGCTGATTGGCGAGCGAAGTAATATAATACATGTATTACAATGTAGCAAGTATACTTTGCTACTCTTAACCATAAACGTATACCAAAAAAAAAAAAAATAAATAAAAAAATATGAAGACTTCGCGAGCAAAGCCGCGAGATACAGTTAGTATGCATATAATGGAGCAGTTGTTTGGGGATGTGCTAACAAACAAACTACCAATAAAACACACTTATTTTATTTTTTTCTTACTGGTTTGTTTTCCTGGTGGCTGCGCCCTCAACCAACTTCTTTACCATGTAGTCAAAACGGTCAACAACTACACTATTATAAGACGTATAAATTTTCAAGAAATATAAATATTATATTTTTAAAAATTACATTCATCAACACCACATTTACTTGTTGTATATAATAATACAGTTGTAAATATCAATAAATATGTTTAAAAAAAAACATTTTTCAAAGTTATTTTCAAGTGAAAATATTTCGATTCGTTGGGTCAATATTTATCAATCACATTTATGTTGCAAAGGTGACTATATACCACGATTACGTTACAGCTAAAATATATTGAGTACTTTTTGGTATGCCTACTTTTATTGGATCACTATTGTATATTTAACAGAATAAAATGGCAACTTATTAGACTAAAGTTAGAATTATGGTTGATAAGGAAAGTGATTTAAAAACAACTTAACCCATTTTTATAATTAATCTAATACAACTATAAATATATTTTTTCTAATATCGAGACACATTGAAAAAATAAAAACTACACCTCTTTATCTTTCTTTGCAGTTTGGGGAATTCAATTTGATAAATAAAATAATTTAAATTAAGACTGCTACAAATTACAAAAGATGTTGATAGTGACTATGTTGAATGAGGTTATATAAAAGAAATACAGGTGAAAAGCAATGAACAACTCTGTTTATGATAAATAAAAGATTATTATTTCATGTCAGATATCAATATTATTTACTCTATGTTATAATAACATACCAGTACCAAGTACTACATCTAAATTATTCAAAAACATCGTTTTATCTTTTAAACATAACCGTTGTATATTATCATAAATCCTTTGCAACTCACGTATCATTGCAAGTCTTTCGAATGAGTACTTATAATTTTTCTGGAAACGTATAGTAATATGTATTTTATTATAACTGGAAACTATAATGTGAATGTATATTTTATAAATAAGAACGCATAGAAACAATCAACACACACTTATAGTTGAATTAATAATCACATATGTGAAGATATGGGAAGGTTACCATGTTTAACCAGTGTTGCCACAGTTAAACAAATTTTGTTTTACGTTTTAGAAAAATATATTTTTCAACCATTTAGAATAGTAATAAAAACTATCCTATCATTTAAGTTGGACCAAATAACAGATACTTACGAAGTTTGATCAAAGTCGGTTCAGTAATTTCAGAGTTTATCCTGAACAAACATTGTGACACGAGATTTTTATATATATAGATATAATAGATTTTTTAGCAAAACACATGTTTCTATATAAATTCAAAGAATATTTATATAAGACAGTGGTTGAGTGGCCTCTACTAAAACCTGATTGGTAATTTCCAAGTTATCTCTTGGTGAATGGGACTAGTTTCTCAAACAAGACATTAGATAGTACTTAATAAATTCCACACTCTGTACTATATCTGCCAGGAAACTCTACGTAGTTTTTGAGTTGGGTTTGTTGTGAGGGGAAGAGCTCGTCAAATGTCATTGATTTCGATCCAGTTACACCCCGATTATGTAGACTTCGAATTAAGGGTAAGCTTTGTAACCTTACCATTATTAATTGCCACGCCTCAACGGAAATGGCTGATGAGTAAGAAAAAGACCAATTCTACGAAGATCTGGAAGTATTATGGATGCATGCTCTGTATATATTAAAATTGTTGTTGGAGACTTTAATACAAAGGTTGGCAGAAGTTAAATGAAAAAACCACATTAAAAAAAATTGAATCGGGTAGAGTCAAAATGGAGGTCAAAGCCGTACCCTCTGAGTAGAGATGAGTTTTAGATTGGGTAGTTGTTTAGTCATTTCTCTTTCGATTTTATGACAATCATGACTCAGGGGTACTCCGTACCTCCACAAACAGATGAGGCTGTTCTCCTGTTTATATAGATCGTAATGGTTTATATTTCGTTTTCAGAGACGTCAGTAATCTTTTCGAATTATTCATACGAAAAAATTTGATAAATGCTGAGCAAATCAGCACTTGATCAAACATATCTGCAGAGCTTTTTATTGGTTCATATTTAGGTCATATCTTCCATTGAATAAGTAAGTATTTGTAACTTATTTGTAAAAACTACATTTATATAAAAACAACGCTAGCGCAACCTACCAACAAATGAATAATTGTTCGTTTTTGTAAATGCAAAAGTTTCAGTAGGTTTGTTCCAACAAGAGCTTTGACTAGCATCTGACCAAAGCCCATGCGGGACTGTCTAGGGCATTATTCCAATAAATTTGTATCTAAATTACAAATAAAAATTTATTTGTTACTAGCTGTGACCCGCGGCTTTGCTCGCGAATATTTTATTTTGTCATTATTTAATTTTACATAAATGCGTTTATGAGTAGTAACTAAACTATAAAACTTATATGATGGAGCAGTTTTCTGGGGATATCAAGGGTGGTGATGACAAAGAAACTACTAATAAAACACACTTATTTTATTTTTGTCTTTTTTTTTTTTTTTTTTTTTTTTTTTTTTTTTTTTTTTTTTTTTTTTTTTTGCCGGCTAATCCAATGCACTGCAGCCAATTTAGGCTTATTGTGCGCCGTCCAATATACTGTTAATACAGGGCTAGCGCCTTGGTGAATCTGACTAACCTGTGGGGGTTAATCAGTTCACGCAACTTGGGATCAGGGATATGGTCGACACCAAAATGGTAAAACCGTGTCCTAGCAATCTCTGGGCAACTGCATATCAAATGAAATGCAGTTTCATCCTCCTTCTTGCAGAATCTGCAAGTCGGTGAGGCAACCAAACCCATATTGTGGAGATGCTTATTAAGTTGACAGTGTCCAGTGTATAGTCCTGTTACCCTCCTTAGGGTTGTCCTGTCCATAGAGAGTAGAATATGACTTCTCTCTTTGCAGGGTCCATCCAGAAACATCTTGGAGTGATGCTGCTTGTCGGTATCCCTCCAGTATTGCCTGGATCTATTATCGGCAGCCGCCTTAATCAGTCCTTTGGCTTTGCTGAGGCTAATTCCACACACAGGTTCAGGTGTGGGGGGTAGCTGGGCAGAACCCCTCCTCGCGAGGCTATCAGCCCTCTCATTCCCTAAGATGCCTGAGTGACCAGGCACCCAATATACCCGGACTTTATTTAGCAGGGAAAGCATATTTAGATTGTTTTTGCATTCCTCTACTAATTTGGACCGTGTTATATAACTACCCAAAGCTCCAATAGCAGCTTGACTATCGGTATGGATAGTTATCTGTCTGTCTCTCATCCCTTCTGAAATTAAGGTTTGAGCACAGATATTGATAGCCATTACTTCAGCCTGGAAGACTGAGGTATGCTTACCAAGAGATTTATTTTTGTCTTACTGGTGTGTTTTCTTGGTGGCTGCACCCTCAACCAACTTCTCCACCATATAGTCAAAACGGTCAACAACTACTCCATTATTATAAATTTTCAAGAAATATAAATATTATATTTTTAACAATTACATTTCTCGAAGTTGTTATCAATTAAAAATATTGCCATTCGTTGGATCAATGTATATCAATCACATTCATGTTGCAAACGTGACTAAATACCAGGATTACGTTACAGCTAAAATATATTGAGTAATTTTTGGTATGCCTACTTCTACTGGATCGCTATTGTATATTTAACTGAATAAAATGGCAACTTATTAGACTAAAGTTAGAATTATGGTTGATGAGGAAAGTGATTTAAAAACAACTAAACCTATTTCTATAATTAATCTAATACAACTATAAATATATTTTTTCTAATATCGAGACACATTGTAAAAATAAAAACTACACCTCTTTATCTTTGTTTGCGGTTTGGTGAATTCAATTTGACTAAAGTTAGGATTATGGTTGATGAGGAAAGTTAATTTAAAACCTTGACCTATTACTATAATTAATCTAGTATAACTATAAATATTTTGTTTCTAATATCGAGATACATTAGAAAATTTGAACAAAAACTACAGATCATCATCTTTGTTATCTTTGTATCTTGATCATTTATCTTCGCCAATTCAATTTGATCAATAAAATAATTTAAATTTAAATAGCTAAAAATTACGAAAGATGTTGATAGTGACTATGTTGAATGAGGTTATATAAAAGCCACATCCAAATTATTCAATAACAGGGGATACTCACTACGTTTGCTATAGCACAAAAAGCATGCATGCTATATCACCTTGTAACAACTCATAGTATATGCTTTAACGCAATTGGGATCAAATTAAGCCAATTTAAATATAAATATTTGACTAAATTTACATATTTCTTAAAAATATTGTGAATTTTTACTCTTTATTTGTTCATTTTACTTTCACTTACTATGTATAGTAAGGGAAAGTTTTGCGATCGTGAACATTTTCGGAAATACACATTTTAGGTCCTCTGAGTCCAAATAACCAAGTCCCGCAAAAAGGTCTGTCTGTGTGTGTGTGTTTGGTAACTCTCGGGCGAAAACGGTAAGTTCTATGAAACTGAAATTCCATATTCAAGACAAATATACGCCCGAAACGTGACGAAACTTTTTTCATCGAAATGAGCTTACCAGAAGAGGCTCTTCATACCATGCATTTTGCACCTTTTTTCGATTTTCTCGAAAACGGTTACGACGATTTTGATTAAACTCGCTATATCGATGTAAAATTTATTGGGCTTTAATATCATGTAGGTTTTATTCTGATTAAAATGGTCTGACAGGGCTTAAATGCCGATATTTTAAATTTTCTTCCTCTAAAGTACCTTTAATTTTGTAGATTCAATAAAAATAACTATATTATCTTGTTAACGCTGATGAAAAACAGGTAAATATATAAATTGAATAAATTCGATACCCAACTAAAGGAGAAAACAGATAAAATATTTTTTTAATCCATTTTTTTCGTTTTTGAACATAAGAGCAGTAATATACATGTATGATATACCGTTGGAAAGCTAAAGATTTCAGAAAAAATATTATCTCATACACAAGCTTTTAAAAGTTAATAGGGAGTGATGAAATGAACATAAAACTAACTGATTGTTTTAGATAATAATATAATAGATTTTTTAATAAAACACATGTTTCTATATAAATTCAATTTAATTAATCTCTTAATAGTTTCACATATTTTTTTTTTATCACTAATCGTATTTGAAAATTCTTTCATTGATTTTTAAAATGGAGGTAAGTGAAAGTCGTGTGTTGCCCGCACCACATTTTTTGATATATCTCATGATTAATATTTTATACTGGATGTCTCAAAATATCATTTCATATTGTAAGAGCAGGTACTATACCTTAAGTTGAACAAAAATGTTGATAAGACCCACTGTCCGATTCTCACCGATTTGGGAGGAAAATCAAATTTTGATATTTTTACTGTTCAATAAAAATCCTGGATAATAGAAAAATCTCAAAATTCGATTATCCTTTCTAAGCATTAAGAATAAGTACAAGACACGTGTATTTCTTGTAGTCAGGTATCAGTTCCCACAATATGACAAGACATTGTATATTATTTATTATATATATATATTGTTTGACGAGTTCTCGACTGTTGATAATTTAAGTTTTTGTTGTTCTTAGGTTTCAGTCAATGAATAACCAATTTTATCTATGCGACGTTTCGAGAATTTATTGTTCTCATAATCATGCAATTTTGGACAAAATTGCATGATTATGAGAACAATAAATTCTCGAAACGTCGCATAGATAAAATTGTTTGTTCATTGACTGAAACCTAAGAGCAACAAAAACTTATATATATATATATATAATATATATATATATATATATATATATATATATATATATATATATATATAGATATATAGATATATATATAAGTTTTTGTTGCTCTTAGGTTTCAGTCAATGAACAAACAATTTTATCTATGCGACGTTTCGAGAATTTATTGTTCTCATAATCATGCCTTAACAGTGGAAAAAAACAGAACATTAATATTATTGTACAATAATTAATATATGATGTTATTGTTAGAGATATAAAAAAGAGTACATTGAACAATGAATATTAATACAGTAGGTACATAGATATTTTAAATTAGGATTTACATTAAAGATATTATTATAAAATTACTTACAATTTTGGACAAAATAGTGTCTTAATTAGGCATGTTAAGCCTACAAGTATATATATAATCAATATACAATATCAATATACAAGTATAATATATAAGTAAATATATAATCTCGAAACGTCGCATAGATAAAATTGTTTATTCATTGACTGCAACCTAAGAACAACACAAACTTAAATTATAAACAGTCGAGAACTGATCAAACAATATATATATATATATATATATATATATATATATATATATATATATATATATATATATATATATATAAAACTTAATAAAATACACAATATATTATTTAATAAAGCACACGTTTTTATCGAGTCTCATTGTCATTTTTTCCTTAATTCTTATGTAATTAATTCTTATTTCATCTGTAACTGTATTTAAAAATTTGGTGCGGGCAACCCACGACTTTCACTTACCGCCGTTGTTAAAATCGAATAAAGAATTTTCACGTGTAATTAGAGAGAAAAATAAGTGAAACAATTAATGAATCAATCAAATTGAATTTCTATAGAAACGTATGTTTTATTCAAAATATTATTACATAACTATCTAAAATAAATAGTTAGTTTTATCGGCTTTTCATCACTCTTTATTAACTTTTACAAGCTTGTGCATAAGATAATATTTTTTTCTAAAATATTTAGCTTTCCAACGGTATATTATACATCTGTATTACTGTTCTTATGTAAACAAAAAAAAAAAAATTGCATAAAAAAAATACTTTTGCACTTTCCTCCGATATATCGAATTCGTTCAGATTATATATTCACCAGTTTTTTATCATTGATGTCAGGATTATATTGTTATTTTTTTAGTATATACAAAATGAAAGGTGCTTTAGAAGTAGAAAATTCAAAATATTGGCATTTAAGCCCTGTCAGACTATTTCAATCAGAATGAAACTTACATGATATTAAAGTCCATGAAATTTTACGTCGATATATAGAATATAATCAAAACCGTTAGAGACTTATCGTTGTTTGTTTATTCGTTTAACATCACTTTTATGCTACTAAGGCTAATCTTAGTGATAGAATTACCACACATACACACACACACACTTTTGTGGGACTTGGTTATTTGGACTCAGGGAACCCTAAAACGTGTATTACCGTTGAAAACTGGAATTCAAAAATTTTCACAATCACAATACTTTCCCTTACTATATATTTCATATATAGGTAAGTGAAAGTAAAAATGTTTACACTTAATTTTAAGAACGGAGATAAGTGAAAGTCGTGTGTTGCACGCACAACATTGTTTTATTATTTTCGACTTAATTTGATCGTATTTTTTATAATTTATCATATTATTACATACCTCTAAATTCAAGCATATTAATATAAGGTTCCAAATTCATTTTATGTAATATCATAAATATTTTATTAACTTCACTACACATCACATTACTACACAAAGTCTCTTCTGATGTACTATAATCCTGATAATACTCTTCAATATTTGTTTATTATCATTAATTCCATTTAGTACTTACACAAATATTATTATTTTGTTTTAATTGAACTCAAATTTTATAAATTTATTGTTAACTTTATGTAATTGACTAAGAATACAAGTTTATTCTCTAGAAAGAAATGCATAATAATTTGCAGTTAACTACTTGGTTGAAATACCAATAATAATAGCTTTATTGGCATCATATTGACAAAAGCCTCTCCCATAGGAAGGAATTTATAGAAGTTGGCTATAGTTAGAAATAATAAAATATTGAAAAAAAGCAAATAATCCAAAGAAAGAAAAAACACAAATAATTATATATAAAAAAAAAAAAGAGTCCTTGAAAAAAATACAACAAAATAAAACACAAACCTAAATATTTTTTAAAACGTTTATCCACCAGAATTTGTCGCTCGCAACCAGCCACCAGTTTTCGCCAACAGTCTGCGTCAATTCGTCCCTCGACCTGCGATGTGGTCGCCCCCTCTGAGGGGCGGGCATAATCGAATGACGATTATCGGATCATTCGATTATTTCAATTATTCGAATTAATCGATTATCGGATTGATCGAGGGATTATAAAGCTAAGATAAACGAACGACCTTTTTTTTTTTTTTTTTTTGCTCATCGCATAAATTATATGCATATTTCCACCTAGGCTCAGCCATCATAGAGACGGGAGTTGTGGCATATTCGCTCTCGCAATGGATATTAATAATTCGATCATTCGATTATTTAAATCATCGAAGTCCGATCATCCGATTATGACGCTCATTCGATTTGCCCACCCCTAGTGCAAGCTCTGGTCCATCTTTCATGTTTCAGTCTGGTGCCCAAGTGCCCAGCCCAGCTCCATTTCAATCGATGTGCCTCAACTCTTAGACTTTTAATGTTCAATTTTTGAAGAATATTTTTAATTTTTATTCTCTCCCTTTTCTGAATAAACATTAATCTCCTTAGATTTGCATGGTATTCAGCCTCCGGTCGAGTTTTTTTTTAAGTGCCCAGGTTTGAGCCCCGTAGAGAACTACTATTATATCATTATATTTACTACTATTATGATAAATATTTTATTTTTAGCAATTACATTTATCAAAGTTATTTTCAAGTGAAAATATTTCCACTCGTTGGATCGATGTACATCAATCACATTTATGTTGCAAACGTGACTATATACCACGATTACGTTACAGCTAAAATATATTCAATAATTTTGGGCATGCCTGCTTCTATTGGATCGCTATTGTATATTGAACAGAATAAAATGGCCAATTATTAGACTAAAGTTAGAATTGTGGTTGATGAGGAAAGTGATTTGGAAACAACTTAACCTATTATTACAATTAATCTAAATATCTTCCTTCTAATATCGAGACACATTGAAAAAATAGAATACAAGTTTTAGGGTCTACTGAGTCCGAATGACCAAGTCCCGCAAAAAGTTTGTATGTGGTGTGTGTGGTAAGTCTACCATAAAAATGAAAAGACACATGAAACTGAAATTTCATATTTGAGACAGCAATACGCCCGAGACGTTCCATCAACTTTTCACTAAAATCGAATGACCAAAATACTGTTTTATGCACTCATTTTGCACCATGACTTATGGTTTTTGCGCTAAACATACACACGGATTCACGCATGTAGTCAGAACTTCGGTTTTAATTTCTAGTGATAGATTGCTTTTGAAGATCTTTTGGAGAGACCAATATTTGCACCACCCGAGCTTAACTCTTCTTTCTATTTCCTTATTCATATTTTCTCTAAATTATATTTTTTGTCCAAAGTAAATGCCAATATAACTTTTTTTTTAAATATTTAATTTCTGATTATGATAGAAGGAACTGTAAAATAAAATGATTACAGAAGAAGATTAAACAGCATAATACTCTAAAATAAGAACAATTTCTCATTAATAAGAAAAACAAATCTGGTGCACAACACACGCCTTTCACTTACCTCCGTTTATAAAATCAATTTAAGAATTTCTAAAAATAGTTAGAGATGAAAAAAAAGTTAAGGAATTAATTACATTGAGGTTTGATAGAAACATGTGTTTTATTAAACAATCTATTATATCATTATCTGAGAAAATAAGTTGGTTTTATCTAGGGATTGCAATCCGGAAAACCGGATCCGGTAACCGGATCCGATTATAGCAATTTTGGCCAAAAATAGTGCAGTTTAATAAAAAAAAGTACTTTAAATTCGTTACATTTGGTGTACATGTATGGTGGTGTCGTTCGACGATAAATTACATCACGTCATCAGTTCAGTCCATCATCATTCGTTCGCCTTCCGCCTTTTGTTTTGTCGGTGTCGGTGCTTCACCTAAATGTAAGTTAACAGATATTATTATCTTGGATATACGCGAGCTATAGCATCCTATAAGTTGTCTGTAGAGAAACTTCAGGAACAACTCTAACTTTTTTTTAGAGAAATTGCTCAATCAAGTACTGACTCACTCATGTGTACTGAATTATATGATAAATTGCTTACAAATCTATTGAAATCTAGGAAGACTGAGATACGTTACTGCTCACGTCTTCCTATACTTCACTTTCTCGGATAGCCCAATTAATTTATTAAGTTACTTAATAAAATCCTATATAATTATCCTTGCGTAATTAACTCAGATGGGAATTGTGATAACAATAATTTTAGATTATTTGAGAATGCTATCAATCACAAACAACTCTTATATTAATGATAGACACAATCATATTTTGATGAATATGTCTGATGAATGGCATAATTATCACAATAATGAGTTTGTATTATGAGTATAAATCTTTAAATTATTCTACTGACAATATTTGTTTTTTAGATAGTACGTAAGTACTAATAACTTTAGTATATATTTTCAAAAATCAATTTTGATTTTGGAAAAAGGGTGGTAGATAACAAATAGTCTTTATTTTCAGCAAATAGTAATCAATAGCCGACTGTTTTAATTGCCATTAAAATTTTACTAGTTACCTAAACTACTAAACTTTAATTTTTTTTGCTTCATATCTAATCCTAACATAACTTTTATTTTATAAACTTCCTATTATGAGTACAATTATACTCCAATCACATACTAACAGTTCATCTTGGACCGAAAAGTGAAAATCAACCTGATTTAGTCATACCATCCGGATCCGGCCGGATTGATGAAATTTGGGACCGGATCCGGCCCGATTGGAAATGACACCGGATTGCAATCCCTAGTTTTATCGAATTTTCATGACTCTCCTTCAACTTTTACAATTTTCTGTACAAGATAATATTTTTTTAAAGTCTTTATTTTTCCTACGACATATTATACGTCTATTTTCTCCTTCAGTCGATTATCAAATTCGTCAACTTATATATTTGCCTGTTTTATATCAATGATAAAAATATGGTATGGTTATTTTTATAGAATCTAAAAAATTAAAGGTAATTTAGAGGAAGAAAATGTAAACTATCGCCATTTAAGCCCTGTCAGACCATTTCAAATAAAAAAATCTGGTGCGGGCAACACACGACTTTCACTTACATCAATTTGTAAAATCAATGAAAGAATTTTCAAATAGAGTTAGAGTTAAAAATACGTGAAACTATTAAAGAATTAAATAAATTTAATTTATATAGAAACATGTGTTTTATTAAAAAATCTTTTATTTTATTATCTAAAATAATCAGTTAGTTTTATCTTCTTCTCATCAATCTCTATTAACTTCTAAAACCTTGTGTATGAGATGATATTTTTTCTAAAATCTTTAGCTTTCCAATGGTATATCATACATGTATATTACTGTTCTTATGTTCAAAAACGAAAAATTGCATTAAAAAATTATGTTTTCTGTTTTCTCCTTTAGTTGGGTATCGAATTTATTCAATTTATATATTTACCTGTTTTTCATCATCGTTAACAAGATAATCTAGTTATTATTATTGAACCTACAAAATTAAAGGTACTTTAGGGGAAGAAAATAGTCGGAACCGTTTTTGAGAAAATCGAAAAAAGGTGCAAAATGCATGGTATAAAGTGCCTCTTCTGGTAAGCTCATTTTGATGAAAAAAGTTTTGTCACGTCTCGGGCGTATAGTTGTCTTAAATATGAAATTTCAGTTTCATAGGACTTTTCGTTTTCGCCCGGGAGTTACCACAAACACACACACAGACCTTTTTTGCGGGACTTGGTTATTTGGACTCAGGGGACCATAAAACGTGTATTTCCGTTGAAAACTGGAATTCGAAAATTTTCACGATCGCAATACTTACCCTTACTATATATAGTAAGTGAAGGTAAAATTCTTTATTCGATTTAAAAAACATCGGTATGTGAAAGTTGTGTGTTGCTCGCTTTTTTTTGTTTTTTAATTTAGGGGGTCCTTGCCATTAAATGAAGGGGTCTTCTTTGCCTAAGGTCCCGGGTTCAAACGTGCAGGTGGCTCAAAGATTTTTTAATATGAGTAAAAAATCCTTAGTTATGTCGTCTTTCGGAAGGGACGCAAACAGGTGGTCCCGAGCATGTGCGATGTCAGGTATTCATTAAAAATCCCTATCCTTATTAAGGTTTAAGGTTAAAATTTTAGACTCACACTGCAGCACCGTCGGATTAGCCTCAGTAGCATTAAGTGACACTAATGAACAAACAAACAAACAAATGAAGGGGTCGGGAAAATGTTTTGTTGGTGAACACTGGTCTAACTGATTGTTGTAGATAATGATATAATATATTATTTAATAAAACACATGTTTCTATCGGAACTCAATGCAATTAATTCTGTTTGTTTATTTATGCTTAGAGGCGTAAAACTTCCAAGTCATCAACGCCTATAAATTCACTTAAATATAATAAATTTGGGAAAGAGGGGTTCTATTTTAACTTTTTTTAAAACTAAGAAGCAGAAAAGTACTAATTATGATAATGACTAATGTACGTGATAAAGGTAATTAAAAATTAATAAAAAAATCTGGTGCTGGTAACACACCACGACTGTTAAAATTAATTTAAAAACTATTAACTATGCTTCAATTTAAAAATATTTTAAGTTGATTAAAATTAAACAGGTATTCATTTTCGTTGGAAACATATGATTTAGATTAAATAATATAACTATATTAAATTGTTAATCAGTAATAAGTTTATTCCCTATTCTTCACTTTATATTACCTTTTACAAGTTTTTGTATCAGATAATATTTTTTCAATAATCTTCTCTTTCCAACGTTATATTATACCTCTATATTACTGTTCATATAATCAAAAAATCTGGTGCGGGCAACACACGACTTTCACTTACCTCCATTTTTAAAATCAAAGAAAGAATTTTCAAATACAGTTAGAGATAAAAAAAATCTGGTGCGAGCAACACACGACTTTCACTTACCTCCATTTTTAGAATAAATTAAAGAATTTTCAAATACAATTAGATATAAAAATGAGTGAAATCATTAAACAATTAATTAAATGGAATTTCTATAAAAACATAAGTTTTATTAAAAAATTGATTACCTTATTATCTAAAATAATCACTTGTATCAATCGATTGTGTATGAGATAATATTTTTTCTAAAATCTCAAGCTTTCCAACGGTATATCATACATGTATATTACTGCTCTTATGTTCAAAAACGAAAAATTGCATTAAAAAAATATTTTTTCTGTTTTCTCCTTTAGTTGAGTATCGAATTTATTCAATTTATATATTTACCAGTTTTTCATCAGCGTTAACAAGATAATCTAGTTATTATTATTGAATCTACAAAATTAAAGGTACTTTAGGGGAAGAAAATGTAAAATATCGGCATTTAAGCCCTGTCAGACCATTTTAATCCGAATGAAACCTAAATCATATTAAAGGCGATTAAATTTTACATCGATATGGCGAATTTAATCAAAATCGTCGGAACCGTTTTCGAGAAAATCGAAAAAAGGTGCAAAATTAATGGTATAAAGTGCCTCTTCTGGTAGGCTCATTTTGATGAAAAAAAGTTTTGTCACGTCTCGGGCGTATAGTTGTCTTAAATATGAAATTTCAGTTTCATAGGACTTACCGTTTCCGCCCGGGAGTTACCACACACACACACACACACACACACACAGACACAGACACACACACACAGACCTTTTTGCGAAACTTGGTTATTTGGACTCAGGGGACCCTAAAACGTGTATTTCCGTTGAAAACTGGAATTCGAAAATTTTCACGATCGCAATACTTCCCCTTACTATATATAGAAAGTGAAAGTAATAAATTAAATTAAATTTCTATAGAAACATGTGTTTGATTTAAAAATCTATTATATTATTATCTAAAATAATCAGTTAGTTTTATGTTCATTTCATCACTCTCTATTAACTTTTAAAAGCTTGTGAATGAGATGATAATTTTTCTAAAATCTTTAGCTTTCCAACGGTATATCATACATGTATATTACTGCTCTTATGTTCAAAAACGAAAAATTGCATTAAAAAAATATTTTTTCTGTTTTCTCCTTTAGTTGGGTATGGAATTTATTCAATTTATATATTTACCAGTTTTTCATCAGCGTTAACAAGATAATCTAGTTATTATTATTGAATCTACAAAATTAAAGGCACTTTAGGGGAAGAAATTTTAAAATATATGCATTTAAGCCCTGTCAGACTATTTCAATCAGTATGAAATCTATATGATATTAAAGCCCATTAAATGTTACATCGATATAGCGAGTTTAATCAAAATCGTCGGAACCGTTTTTGAGAAAATCGAAAAAAGGTGCAAAATGCATTGTATAAAGTGCCTCTTCTGGTAGGCTCATTTTGATGAAAAAAGTTTTGTCACGTCTCGGGCGTATAGTTGTCTTAAATATGAAATTTCAGTTTCATAGGACTTACCGTTTCCGCCCGGGAGTTACCACACACACACACACAGACACACACACACAAACACACACACACACACAGACCTTTTTGCGAAACTTGGTTATTTGGACTCAGGGGACCCTAAAACGTGTATTTCCGTTGAAAACTGGAATTCGAAAATTTTCACGATCGCAATACTTCCCCTTACTATATATAGTAAGTGAAAGTAATACGTGAAATTATTAAGGAATTAATCAAATTGAATTTATATAGAAACATGTGTTGTATTAAAAAATCTATTATATTATTATCTTAAATAATCAGTAAGTTTTATCTTCTTTTCATCACTCTCCATTAACTTTTAAAAGCTTGTGCATGAGATGATATTTTTTCTAAAATCTTTAGCTTTCCAACGGTATATCATACATGTAAATTACTGCTCTTATGTTCAAAAACGAAAAATTGCATTAAAAAAATATTTTTTCAGTTTTCTCCTTTAGTTGGGTATCGAATTTATTCAATTTATATATTTACCTATTTTTCATCAGCGTTAACAAGATAATCTAGTTATTATTATTGAATCTACAAAATTAAAGGTACTTTAGGGGAAGAAATTTTAAAATATATGCATTTAAGCCCTGTCAGACTATTTCAATCAGTATGAAATCTATATGATATTAAAGCCCATTAAATGTTACATCGATATAGCGAGTTTAATCAAAATCGTCGGAACCGTTTTCGAGAAAATCGAAAAAAGGTGCAAAATGCATGGTATAAAGTGCCTCTTCTGGTAAGCTCATTTTGATGAATAAAGTTTTGTCGCGTCTCGGGCGTATAGTTGTCTTAAATAGGAAATTTCAGGTTCATAGGACTTACCGTTTCCGCCCGGGAGTTACCACACACACACACACACACACACACACACACACACACACACACTCACACAGACCTTTTTGCGGGACTTGGTTATTTGGACTCAGGAGATCCTAAAACGTGTATTTCCGTTGAAAACTGGAATTCGAAAATTTTCACGATCGCAATACTTCCCCTTACTATATATAGTAAGTGAAAGTAAAATTACATTAAAAAATATGTTTGCACTTTTCTCCTTTAATTGTTCATCAAATTCGCTCAACTTTTATATTTAGCCGTTATTTATCTATGCTAATAAGATGATGTACCTAATTTTTTGAAATATACAAAATTAAATGTACTTTAGAGGAAGAAATTTTAAAATATATGCATTTAAGCCCTGTCAGACTATTTCAATCAGTATGAAAGCTATATGATATTAAAGCCCATTAAATTTTACACCGATATAGCGAGTTTATTCAAAATCGTTTGGACGTTTTCGAGAAAATCGAAAAAAGGTGCAAAATGCATTGTATAAAGTAGTTCTTCTGGTTAGCTGATTTTGATGAAAAAGGTTTTGTAACGTCTTGGGCGTATATTTGTCTTAAATACGAAATTTCAGTTTCATAGGACTTTTCATTTCCGCCCGGGAGTTACACACAGAGGCCTTTTTGCGGGACTTGGTTATTTTGACTCAGGGGACCCTAAAACGTGTATTTCCGTTGAAAACTGGAATTGGAAAATTTTCACGATCGCAATACTTTCCATTACTGTATATTTCATATATAGGTAAGTGAAAGTAAAAATAAAATCATATATAAATGTTATAGTTGAGATAGGAGCTGGTGTGCTTTTAAAAAATCGATAACCATTGCTATTGGCTTTTCGTTGTCTTTTAAAATAATGTTCAAGATAATTGATTTTTTAAACTTTTTTTCATCTTCAGATATTTTATTTAAAAAAATTTTATTAGATTTTAACTACGAAGGCAAGTGAAAGTCGTATATGGCGCGCACCTGATTTTTTAGAAATAATATTATTTTGTTTATACATATTTATGAATTATCTTCTTTGAAATTTGTAGTTTATGTAGTGGTACAATTAGACAAAAAAAGTTCTATATCAAATATAAGGACTCATTGTAGAGCTTCCTCAACTGATTAACAGATCGCGCTAGTGGTTCGCTGTAAGGCACAAGACAATAAGTTTCATTTAGAAAGATAAATATTTATTAACAGCACAATATCGACACCTTAATAGTAAGTTTATATATAATTTACATGTTATAAAATAGATTGAACAGTGCTCTCGAGTTTAGATCTGCAAAACACTGTCTATTAGATTTAGATACCTCGGAAAGCAAACTCAAAGGCGATTTGTAGGATATGTACTGTTAAACTTAGTGATGATTCCGTGGAGGTACGGAGCGTCCCTGAGTCACGAAACTTATACCGCCGAAAGTCTCGCGACTTGAGGTCTACCGCACTAGTGCGACTCGAACTCACAAACTTCTGAAGAGGATAAGACTGCAGCCCACTCTGTTTCACTGAAACAGTAGTGACTATTACTCAGTGGGCGCGGGCCTCTACCTCCATTTTGCTGCGTGACAACTCCTTTTTTACTTTCACTTACTATATATAGTAAGGGAAAGTATTGCGAGCGTGAACATTTTCCAATTCCAGTTTTCAACGGAAATACACGTCTTAGGGTCCTCTGAGTCCAAATAACCAAGTCCGGCAAAAAGGTCTGCGTGTGTGTGTGGTAACTCCCGGGCGGAAACGGAAAGTCCTATGAAACTGAAATTTCGTATTTAAGACAAATATAAGCCCGAGACGTTACAAAAACTTTTTCATCAAAATGAGCTTACCAGAAGAGGCACTTTATACCACGCGTTTTGCACCTTTTTTCGACTTTCTTGAAAATGGTTCCGACGATTTTGATTAAACTCGCTATATCGATGTAAAATTAATAGGCTTTAATATGACGTAGGTTTTATTCTGATTGAAATAGTCTGACAAGGCTTAAATGCCGATATTTTGAATTTTCTTCCTCTAAAATACATTTAATTTTGTAGTTTTTGTAAAATTGGCAATTTCATATTGTTAGCATTGATAAATATCAGCTAAATTTGCAAGATGAGCGAATTTGATAAACAACTAAAGGAGGATACAAAAATATTTGTTATACAATATTTGTGTTTTTATGGATGGATTAGTAATATGGATGCGCAATATACCGTTAGAAGGCTAAAGATTTTAGAAAAAATAATACCTCATACACAAGCTTGTGAAAGTCAATAAATAGCGATGAAAAGCCGATAAAACTAATGGATTATTTTAGATGACAATATAGTTGATTTTTTAATAAAACACATGTTTCTAAAGATATTTTATTTAATTAATTCTTTAGTAGTTGCACTCATTTTCATCTCTAACTGTATTTGAAAATTCTTTTATCGATTTTAACAACATATGTTGCGTGCACTATATTTTCAGTTATTATAGTTAGCTAGTTCCTCTATGAAGTGGGTACCCAAAAAATTGGTGAAAAACCTGGCAGCTGAGCGTGATCCAAGCCTAATCACTTGATTGCACGGCCGTTGGCCTCGAAACAGTACGAATCTCTATATGTACTCAGCCCCAGATTCTGCATGGATTGTACAGGTACAGTTATAGTGAGCTAGTGAACCTTGAGACCTTACGGTTTGCATGGATAAGGCTTACAGCTGTTTAAACAATGTTGAGCCCGCAAACAAAACAGAAACGAATGTTGATCTATGTTCTTCAAAACTATTTCTTACAACGTGTACAGTGCTATTACAAGTGCAGTAGATACACATTTGACTTTCACTTACCTATGAAATCTATAGTAAGGGGAAGTATTGTGATCGTGAAAATTTTCGAATTCCAGTTTTCAACGGAAATACACGTTTTAGGATCCCCTGAGTCAAAATAACCAAGTCCCGCAAAAAGTTCTGTGTGTGTGTGTAACTCCCGGGCGGAAATGAAAAGTCCTATGAAACTGAAATTTCATATTTAAAACAAATATACGCCCGAGACGTTACAAAAACTTTTTCTTCAAAATCAGCTAACCAGAAGAACTACTTTATACCATACATTTTGCACCTTTCTTCGATTTTCTCAAAAACGATTCCGACTCGCGGTTTGATTATACTCGCTATATCGCTGTAAAATTTATTAGGCTTTAACATTATGTAGGTTTTATTCTGATTAAAATGTTCTGACAGGGCTTAAATGCCGATATTTTAAATTTTCTTCTTCTAAAGTACCTTTAAGTTTGTAGATTCTATGAAAACCACCATGTTATCTTGTTAGCATTGATATATAAAAGCTAAATATGTAAGTTGTGCGAATTAGAATAATAACTAAAGGAGATAAATGAAAAAATATTTTTTTAATGCAATGTTTTGTTTTTGAACATAAGAACAGTAATATACATGTATGATGTACCGTTTGAAAGCTATAGGTTTTAGAAAAAATATTATCTTATACACAAGCTTTTAAATGAAATTAGAGAGTGATGAAAATCCGATAAAACTAATCAGTTATTTTAGATAATAATATAATAGGTTTTTTGATAAAACACATATTTTTATAGAAATTCCATTTAATTAATTTATTAATGCTTTCAATCATATTTATCTCTAACTGTATTAGAAAATTCTTTAATAGATTTTAAAAGTCGTGTGTTGCAGGCATCAAATTTTTAAAATTAATTTTAACAACGGAGGTAAGTGACATGTGACATTGTTTTATATTATTGGGAACTAGAAAGATTTTCGAAAACTTTTGATTTACTTTTGCTGTATTAAATTTAATTCAAGGAAAGAAGTGAGTTAAAGTTGTTTCATGTTCGCACCAGATATTTAAAATTTCTATATTTTGATTTATTTAGGTGTAGATTCTTTAAGGTGAAGGTCGAATTCTATCAGTAAAATTGGAAGCTGATATATTAAAGCGTAAATTGAGTTTACGCTCAATTGCGTTTTAAATTGACTGCACCCTGAAACAACTTCTCTCATATATACACACAGTCAACCATTGTCACTTCATAAATTAGTTTTATCTAAATAACAGCTCAAGAGTCTCTCCCACTCAGTATATCATCGAAGTGATAGCGGAGGAAGAACTGATAACTGCATTTTTTATATTTGTATTTATCACCACACATATATTCACAACCCTTCCTTACAGTATCTTAAAACGAAGGAGTAGAAATACCATGCTATATATACAAGTTTTCTAACAACGAGTCGTGCAATTACGAGAATGTTTGCTTGACAAAAAACGCTGCAAATTATTACACAATGGTTTATTATTTCCAAATAAAAATATTAGGGTATAACTTTTTATATGGCTGTTGATAGGCAATTAAGTAATATGAAAAGCACTAATTCAAAGCATCATATCATAACACTACCGCTGATTTCAAAACGCAATATCTAAGTAGTTGTAAACCAAATTCAATGATTCTTTTTTCATTTGGTCTAAAATCTTTTAGGAGAATAGCACTGGGATCTACTGGAACCCTAATTTGCTATCTACTTGTGAATGGCAAAGTTTAGTTTGTCGTTACCGAGTGTATAGCGTAAATCTTTAATTCAAGATAATTGTTTCTATTAATTTTCATTGTATTGTTGAAATATAATAATTTTTTTTTTGTGTTTATCGCGCTTTACTGATTCTAAAACTCTATACACACTTTTCTCTATCTTCAAAAATAACTGAGATATAAGAGTATTTATGTGAAAAAATATCATTTTTTTTCTTTTCTTTTTTCTATTTTATATAATTATTTTATTTTATTTTTTTATTTTTTTTTTTTCAACAACAATTTTTTATTGAGTATCATTACAATCTGACCCAATTTGGACATCAATAATAGTGATAAAGTACAACATTCATACTATAACCACACGATATATACAAAACAATAAATTTATATATTAATAATCTAATATACATATATACAAAATGAAATCAATAAAAATATATACAAAAGTCACTCTTACCTATATACAATTCTCAAGCATACATCACGTTGAGCGGAGAATCTAGTCAGTGCTAGAACTCCAATATATACATATTTACAAGAGGTCGCGAGCCACTGCCGTAAACCTTTTAGGGGTGTATGATGGTGAGCTGGATAGGGATTGGCTAGAGGATTAGATGATGAATGAGGATCTGGTGTAATTTGGAAAATTTGGATGGAATTAGGTCTGAAATAAATGGAACGTTAAGGTCGTGGTGCAAGGTATAGTTGGAGACATAATAAGGAGCATTTACTATTGTTCGGAGGACTTTGGATTGAAAGGATTGAATGCGTTTGATGTTAGAACATTTAGTTGTCCCCCAGAGTTCAAGTCCGTAGGTCCAGATAGGCTTCAGTATTGTCTTGTATTTTAATAATTTGTTTTCAACTGTAAGTTCTGATTTTCTGTTGAATAGTCGGTATAACTGTCCGAATCGTCGGTTGAGTTCTTGTCTTTTAAGGCTTGTATCTGGGTTCCATGTCAATCATTTGTCTAATAGTAACCCAAGATACCGGACTGAGGTAATGAGTTGAAATAAACTGGCGGACAGGATTTTCGTCTAGGAGTGAATGTTACATATTTACATTTGGCTTCGTTCACCTTTATATTCAGTTATTACACCAGTGGTCGATAAGGAAAAGATGTCTCTGCAGGTTTAAGCACGCGGTTTCAGGATTGGAACTGGATGATAGGATAGCAGTGTCGTCTGCAAATGTTGCCAGAAAGGTATCAGGATGTGTCGGAATATCAGCAGTGTAAAGGTTGTAGAGGACGGGTCCAAAGACGCTGCCCTGAGGAACCCGGGCCTCAACGGGATAAAAGTTAGAAAATTCTACACCACAGCGAACTCGGAAGGAACGGTTTGAGAGATAGGATCGTAGGGTGAGGTATAGAGACTGGTCTAAATGGGTGCTTAGCTTGAAGAGTAATCCAGTGTGCCATACCCGGTCAAAAGCATGATTAGGAATGTAGGTTTCTGATTACAATCCTTAAACCTCTCTCCTGGCGCAGCTGACAGGTATGAAAATCAGCTTTGGTCTCAGTCAGATATTTTCCAATCTTTCTGTAGGTTTCAGCAGTAGTCGGAGATACTTTAGTATCATTGGTTCTACTATACAAGAATAACTATTAGGATCAGTTACTTTGCTTAAATGCGCACACAGCAGTTTAAATTTTTTAATATTTTTAACAAATATTGGTGGAGGTTGTGGTTCCCTGGGTATAGGAGAAGATTCCATTGTTTCTTTTTGTAAGATCTGAAATGTATGTAAAAAGAGGGTTCATCAGTAATTCCTTGTGATGATGTGCAGGGCTGTGGTTCAGATCTTAATGAGGTAGCTGAAGTAGTCGCTGGTGGAATCATTTTTTTATTTTGTTCACGGCGGGGTCTCTGTTTTGTGGGAGACGAGTGAGTTTGAACCTGCAGATCTAGATCTTTTACTTGTAGCCTTTGAGGACATGACTTGATGAAAATATCTCATTGATTAAGAAAATAATAATAATAATAAATAAATAATGAGATAAGAATTAAAGATAAAAGAAAGATAAATAAAAGAAAAGCAAGCCCGAGCTGAACTCAAGCCAATTCCTACTGAAAAAAGCAAAATCTGAGGGACGAAGTAACGTATGACTGTTATCATTGAGCGCATCAGCTGATTCTATATAATTATTAAAAAACAATAATG
The DNA here is from genome assembly GCA_023052935.1 of Piezodorus guildinii. Lineage (NCBI taxonomy): Eukaryota > Metazoa > Arthropoda > Insecta > Hemiptera > Pentatomidae > Piezodorus > Piezodorus guildinii. The sequence continues at coordinate 17,207,739 of CM041296.1, read as the reverse complement.
TATTTTTTTTTATTATTATTTTTTTTCTTCGAAAATAACATAGTTACAAGCGTATTTATAAACGAGATTTCAATTTTTTTCTTTTCTTTTTTCTCTTTTATATAATTATTCGCGGTTTTTTGGTTAAATAACAATAATGATTTTTTTTTTCTATCTTCGAAAATAGCGTAGTTACAAGTTATATACATTATTTTTACAAGTTATATACATTATTGTTACAAGTTATATACATTATTGTTACAACTTATATAATTACAGTTATATGCGAGTACATTAGGTCACACCCTTTTTTTTTCTATTTAATTCTTAAAGTATGTAACATATTAGTGCGTAATAAATTTTATTTTTGAATAGACATTATGAACCATTGATATAGACAAAAAGAATTAATTAAAATAATTAAGGTAGAAATGAATGAGGAAAATAAATTGTAAAAAAAGTATTGACACAGCCATTTATTAATAATAAAAATCTGGTGCGGGCAACACGACTTTCACTTACCTACATTTTTAAAATCAATGAAAAAATTTTCAAAAACAGTTAGAGGTAAAAATACGTGAAACTCTTAAGAATTATAAATAAATTAGAAAATGTTTTTAAAACATATATTTATTTTAACTCTATATTAAAAGCTTATGTAACATAGTTAGGTATTTATGTATATTATCTCTTATGTTAAAACGAAAAATTGCTTAAAAAAAATATATTTTCTTTTTTCCTCCTCTTAGTTATTTATCGAAGTTAATTCAATTAATATTTTATCTATGCTTTTCATCAGCGTTAACAGAATAATATTATATAGTTATTTTAATTGAAATTCTTACAAAATATAATTCTTTTCTTTTAAGTAAATTAAATTATTCGGCAATTAATTTCTGTCAACATTTAATCAGAATAAAATTTATGATATTAAACCATTAAATTTACATGATATAGCGAGGTTTAATCAAAATCGTCGGAACCTTTATCGAGAAAAATCGAAAAAAAGGTCAAAATCGTATGGTAATAAAGTGCCTTTTTCTGGTAAAGCTCATTTGTATGAATAAAAAGTTTTGTCACTTCTCGGGCGTATAGTTGTCTTAAATATGAAATTTCAGTTTCATAAGACTTACCGTTTCCGCCCGGGAGTTACCACACACACACACACAGACACAGACCTTTTTGCGGGACTTGGTTATTTGGATGAGGGGATCCTAAAACGTGTATTTCCGTTGAAAACTGGAATTCGAAAGCTTTTACGATCGCAATACTTCCCCTTACTATATATAGTAAGTGAAAGTAAAAATATCCTTTTTAAGTAAATAAAATTTATTAATAATTTGTTATTATTCCTTTGGCATCAATTATAGCTTGCAATCTTCTTTTCATCGTAGAAACAAGAATTTTAGTGACCTCAGGTCCAATTTTTTCCCATTCCTCTGACAACACATCTTTTAACACATTTTTAAAAGAAATTTAGTGTTTTCTTACCTTCAAATCCAAAACATACCATAAATGTTCAATGGGATTTATATCCAGAGACTGAGGGCGTGTTTTAAATTGTCTCCGTACATTGTACAATAACCATTCCTTCGTTTTACTGACTGTGTGTTTAGGATCGTTGTCTTGCTGAAATATAAACGTATCCTCCATTTTACGTATTTTTTAGCACTGGAAAGATGATTATGTCGCCACATGTCTACATAGTTTTCAGCATTCATTATCATGTTTCCTAGAAATCTATGTGATTACCATGAAGGATGACAGGAGGAACTATATAAATCCCCCCAGCAGCCTCAGTACGTTGTGATTCTGCTTTTAACTGAGCTCAACTTCACTCTCTCTCTCTCAATCCATCACCTTTATCATTCAAAGGTAAACTATGAACACTTTATTGGTTTAGTATATTATTTGAATTTATGTATTTTATTTATTTATATTTATATACATATATTTATAAAATTAAAATTTTACTCGTAAATTCAAAAAAGCTCATAACTCAGTTATTTTTGAATACAGAAGAAAACATATAGTTTTAGAATCAGTAAAGTGCGATAAACAAAAAATAAAAAGAGAAGATTTTACCTATATATACGCCAGCTAATCGGTTATTTTGGAATCAGAGATGCGGTTCCCTGATAATTCCGTTATTATTGATGGTAGAGAAAAATGTAAAATGTCTTGGAATCAGGAAATTTTATTTGAATTATTTGAATGAAAATCAAAAGATAAGAAAAATAAATAAGAAAGAAGTCTTGTGTAAATAATTTTCGTTTATTATTTTAAATAATGAACCTTTGTAATTGACCAAAAAGATAAAATAGTCCATCTTAAAATTTGAGGGCTTACGTTTCAAGATACGTATAACCCGAACAAAGAATATAAAAAAATCAGCTTTTTTCTTATTAATAAATAAATTGATACAAAATATTGCTTTTGGACCTATTTCATTAATAATTAAATTTCCTACAAAACAGAAAAAGAATCATTGAAATCGGTTGAGAAATAGCAGAGATATATTACTTTCACTTACTATATATAGTAAGGGGAAGTATTGCGATCGTGAAAATTTGCGAATTCCAGTTTTCAACGGAAATACATGTTTTAGGGTCCCCTGAGTCCAAATAACCAAGTCCCGCAAAAAAGGTCTGTGTGTGTGTGTATGGTAACTCCCGGGCGGAAACGAAAAGTTCTATGAAACTGAAATTTCGTATTTAAGACAACTATACGACCGAGACGTGACAAAACTTTTTTCATCAAAATGCGCTTACCAGAAGAGCCACTTTAACCATCCCTAACCATGCATTTTACACCTTTTTTCGATTTTCTCGAAAACGGTTACGACGTTTTTGATTAAACTCGCCTTATCGGTGTAAAATCTAATAGGCTTTAATATCACGTAGGTTTCATTCTGATTAAAATGGTCTGGCAGGGCTTAAATGCCGATATTTTAAATGTTCTTTCTCTAATTCTTTATTTCTTTGTTTATTCTATAAAATAACTATTTTATCTTGTTACTACTGATGAAAAACAGGTAAATATATATATTGAATGAATTCGATACCCAACTAAAGGAGAAACCAGAAAAAATATTTTTTAACGCAATTTTTCGTTTTTTATATTAACATAAGATCAGTAATATACATGTGTAATATACCGCTTTAAAGCTAAAGATTTTAGAAAAAATATTATTTCATACAAAAGCTTTTAAATGTTAATAGAGAGTGATGAAACTAACTGATTATTTTATCTTATAATATAATAGATTTTTTAATAAAACAGATGTTTCTATAGAAATTCCATTTAATTAATTCTTTATTTCATCTCTTACTGTACTTGAAAATTCTTCAATCGATTTTAAAAACGGAGGTTAGTGAAAGTCGTGTGTTGCCCGCACCAGATTTTTTTGAAAGTAGCAGTGGTGATAGACCATTTTAGGCCATTTTCCTTTGAATTATTTATTGCTTTTCATATTAGTTAACTGCCTATAAATTGCTTTATAAACAGTTATACCCTAATATAGTTATTTGGAAATAATAAACCATTGTGTTTTGAAGCATTTTTTAAATTTATAGATGTCTAACCAGAAGGCCCACGAGCTCGTTGAAAAACTCAAAGAGCAAAACGATGAGGATCAAAAGAAAGTAGCAAGAGACCTTGGAGCAGATGAAAATGGAACAAAAAAAGGTAGCACACTCTCTAAGGCTCAATCTCATGAGGGGAACGTCTCCTCAAATTCACCCGTAGCCCATTATCAATCACTTGGTAGCAAGAAATAGTTCAACAGACATTTTGTAATCATTTAAAAATATTCAAGTTTTTGAAATTTTTATATGTTAAGCTTATTTGTAATCTGTTCATTCTCCAGTTATGTAATCTTTTGAAATTCATTTTCATGTTAAAAATTTCCACATGCCCTAACCATTTTAATGTGTAATCTTTGTGACGTAAAATAAAGTTTGTTTAATTAAAATGTTTTTTTGTTTATTTATCTAACATATGAGACATTGATTTCCAAAAGGTGCTATATCCACTTTAGACAATTTTACAGGAAACGCCAAAATCTGTCATTTATTCATTATTGGAGCAACTTCTTGGACTTGATTCTTTTATTATTAAAATCAAAAGTTGATTTTTAAGTGTGTTCCAACTCATTTTTCCAGATTATTACACTTTTCCGATGATTTTAAACAATATAATATGGATTTAGTACTTTTTGGAACGAAACATAGATATATTACTTTTTTAAGAAAGAATTAAAAGGGATATAGTACTTTTTGGAAGAATATAACGCGAGATAAGTTGGTAACAGTCACTATAACCTTCCTGATACAACAATAGTGATAATAATAAAATAGTGAGTGAGGTTATAACACACAGCTGGTGGGAGCAAAGAGGTTATGTGAAATGGATTTGTCACTGCCTCAAACATGTTTATATTTTAGTTTTCTTTATATTTAATTGAAGGTCATTTTTATTTATTATTTTATTTTCAGTGTTTTATGATAGTAGAAAGATTATTTTATTTTACAGTGGCAAATCCATTGCAACCTCTCACCAGCTGTGGGTTGGCTCTATCTCGATTTGTGTGTGCTCCTCATATTGTGTCCTTCTTTTGTATTCTATTATTCCATGCTTTATTTAACTGTTTTTAACATTATGAACAATAAAAGAACCATTCGTACTAATAGTGCCAGGCTGTAGTTATTTCGCCCTCACCTCCTCAAAACGTTAATTACTAAGTTATGTATGAGAAACAGCTGTTTGGGACCCGTATGAAGCAGTCAATCTTCAGGTCAGTCTGAAAGTTTTTTTTTATTTTAAAGAGTGTTTTCTCATAAAATATTCATTATTTCTTGCTATATGGACTATTTGATGGCGCTTGTTTCATTAATAAATTGGAAGTAGCTACAATTTTTAGAAGTTGGGCAACTATACGTCTTTATAGGTGCTCAGAGCTTTTGTCTCTGTAACCATGCTAGAAAAACCCATTATGCCTTCATTATCCCCTAAAGTTTTGAGAACAATCAACCGAAACGAAAAATTAGTGGAAAGTATGTCAAACAATAGTAAAGCAATGCATAACCTTAACCCTACCGAAACAAGTTACGCCATAGCCACCGCCACCGAACGATTCTCCAAACGTGAAAATGCCTTCATTTTACACACCCATCCAGGCATCAAACAAAAGGAATACGTTCTTAAAATTGCATCTCTGATTGATCCTCAATTTATTTGCTATACATCTAGAATCCCTAATTCCCGATTTTGTATCCATTTCAACAACAAAGAACCAGTCGATACTATTTTAAAAAAACATAAATCGGTAGTCATAGATGGTAAAGAAATTCTTATAAAACGCTTAGTGAACCCAGCCAAACGAATAATAATTTCGAATGCGTGTCCATCCATACCGCACGAAACAATAGAAAAAGAACTTAAAAGCCTAGGCTTGAAATTAGTGTCATCTATGCATTTTCTTAGAGCCGGATACCAAGACCCAAGATTAGCCCACGTACTTAGTTTTAGAAGGCAGGTTTATATCCCACCTGAAGATTTAAGCAAGCTCCCTTCATCATTAATAATAAAGCATGACAGTGTCCCTTACCGAATATTTTTCAGTGAGGACATTGTCACTTGTTTTGTTTGTAAGCAGCCGGGCCACATTTCTACTGATTGCCCTGAGTGCGAAAATAACGGTGATATCCCTGAGACTCAAATTAACCAACAAGAAAATGAACTAATCGATTTTAATAATGAAACAATCGGCCTCAGGAACAAAGAGAATATAGATAATTTCATATTAGATACGCCAAACCATATTATTCCCAATAGCAATATCACAGTAGCGCCAACGCCAGCCAGTCGCCATGACAACGCTATCACGGTGAAGAAGCTCCCCGTGAGCCAGGTTATAACTGAAGGTATCATTACAGGGAAACAACCTATCGAAACAACAGCTGGAATCGATAGTAATAACTTAATATCGATACCTTCTATGGTCTCCGGCGTCAAGTGGTGTCATTCTACCACTACTCCTTCCACTGCATCCACAACTGAATTAAACCCAACGTTCGATCCCCTAGAAGATTCCGAAAGTACAACTGATTTTAATGAATTTTCACCGACAGTAGCTACCCAAAGTGTCAATAAAGAAATTAAAAAAGACTGAGATCAATTCTACAAGTAACCTTGAAGGCGCCCGAAAGATCATAGTAGAAAATAGCAAGAAATATCCTATATCTTTTGATGAGATGTCCAAAATTATTCAACTGTCGTCTACCACTAAAAACGTTAGGGAATTAGTTCGTGAATTTACTAGTGATACAGAAGGCCTCAGGGCCATGCTGATAATAATAATAATAATAGGCTTAGCGAACCCGAAGGTTCGATGCCGATACCACCAAATTCCGCCTACACAGACTCGCCCAGTGCTCACCATTCAAGCCCAAGCTCCCGAGATCAGCCTTAACGCAATCCTCCCATCTCCGCTTCGGCCTACCTTTCGGACGCCTACCAGTCGGATCAGCAAATACCAACTTTCTCGGAATCCGCTCGTCATCGAGCCCTACAACTTTACTCGCCCATTTGAGTCTCCGCGATGCAATCAGCTCAATTATATTCACAGGATACAAGTTCCGGAATTCCGCGTTATGCAACCTCCTCAACTTCCCAGTGCCTCATCTCTCTTTGGACCAAATATTTTACGCAATACCTTATTTTCGAAAACCTTAAGCCGTTGTTCATCCTTCAAAGTAAGCAGCCACGTTTCACATCCGTAAAGAACCGTTGGAAGAATAAAAGTTTTATAAATTCTAATCTTTAAGTTTTTATATATAAGCCGCGAACTAAGTAACTTAGCAACTGAATAATAACACGCATTTCCCACCTTCAACCGGGACTTTATTTCTTCCTGGATTTCATTTTTTCTAGTTATAATTGAACCTAAATACTTGAAGTTCTCTACTTGTTCAAAAGTATGATCTGATACATCAATATCACCAAGATCGACACCGTTTCTGCTACTAATCATATACTTCGTCTTATCGATATTTAATTCGAGTCCTATTTCTTTACCGGTTTTTATTAACACACTTGTATTTAGTTGTATGGTTTCCGTGTCCTCACCTAGCAGTACCAGATCATCGGCATACCCCAAAACCGGAATCTTGTCACCCATATTTAAGCCTTTCTCGGTACACATCACCTTTTCTATGACATATTCTAAAGCTATATTAAATAACACAGGTGAAAGGGAGTCACCCTGTTTCAAACCCGATCGCACCTCAAATCTCTCGGAGTAATTATGACCGATTCTAACTTTATGGAATGTTTCCGACAAACACATCTCAGGGCCATGCTGATGGATACCAAATCTCTAATACACGATCGCCGTACAAAATTAAAAATAACTAAATTCTTAAAAAAACACAATAGAAAGTGTGACAAACACCGATGAAAGCACTGACTAATCGATAAAGAAACTCTTGAACATCATAAACTAATTTTATAAGTTTTTATTTTATGAAAATTAATTGTAAGAACTCTGTTATTATGCAGTGGAACTGTAACGATTTCTACAAGCATTACGAAGATTTTAAATTGCTGTTTTCCGAAGTTCATTGGCAAATAAAAGATACCTTGTAAGGAAGTGATCACTTCCCAATTACAATAAAATTCCACAGGTATTTCTAGATGACTGTTTGAAAAAGCAAATTGGGAGAAGTTCCCGTCATTAATAGAAGCGAAAATGTTAAGAAAGAAATATACAGTAGAACACCGACCTGCAGGACTTGCAAGACACCGCTGACAGTTGAGCACGTCATAATGGACTGCGAGGCATTCAGCAAAGCAAGGCTGGACGTCGCTCTTGGTGACAGTGAGAGCAGTGTTTATTTGTGTTTTTAAAAAATTGTGGAGTCTATAATCATATATAGCTTATTAACAATGTTAAAAAAAAAACTAAAAACAAATGTTATATTCACCATATAATGTATGTCATATGCTAATGACCCTCTTTGGGTAGATGCATGTTTAAATAAATAAGTTATGTATATTTCCTTATTCTCCCTCTGAGAAATATATTTCTTTGTTTGTTAATTACATTGATTATCTATTCTTCATAAAGAAAGTGAATATCCAAAGGATAATTTATCTATTTACATCACTATAATAAGAAAGTATGTAATTATGAAGTTTGTTGAACTTGTATTTACTATTTGTGTGGATTTAGCAAATTTAACTATATTATCAACGACGTGTAAACAATATTTAACCATAGGTACTGACAAATAATAACTTTTGAGCTTTTATTGGGTTGATGCAAAATTAATGCAGGTTTTTAGTAGGTATTGTAAATACGCCATATCTTTACTTTAACCATATATATTTAATCAAAATAATTTCCATCTGAATCAATGCACTTTTGCCAACGTTCAACAAGCTTTCTTATTCCACCAGAAAAAAAATCCGAATCCCTGGACTCAATGATGTCGTCCTGGTTTCGAAAATTTTTCTCCCTCAAAAAGTTGTCCAGATGCCTGAAAAAGTGGAAGTCTGTAGGAGAGAGGTCTGGTGAATAAGGCGGATGTTGGAGAACTTCGTAGCCCAACTCGTGCAGTCGTCGAAGCGTTGGTTGTGCAACGTGTGGTCTGGCGTTATCGTGGAGCAGGATCGGCCCCTTGCGATTCATCAATGCTGGGCAAAGACGTTGCAACTTTTGAGTTCCGAGTTCCGCCGCCATTTCTCGTGTGGTTTTGGTTGGGTCTTCTTCCACTTTTGACCTCAGCTGGTCGTTGTCCAGAGCAAGATGACGGCCCCGACCTTCCTTGTCTTCGAGGTCGAAATCTCCTCTGCGAAACTTCTGGAACCAACGCTGCACCGTGCACTCATTAATAGCCCTCTGACCCCACACTTCATTAATATTACGAGCCGTTTGCGCAGCGCTGCGCCCTAATTTAAATTCGTAAAAATAAATTTGACGAAAATCGCACTTTGACATTTTCGATTCAAGACCTTTGAACACACTGAACAAAACGATTTTACTAAACAAATTCATGGTGAAAGAGAGGGTATTAGATAAGGTTTGTTTTGGTATAATAATGATCAATGTTAGGATTAGCTTTGTTTACACAATTGGAATTAAGATATTGCAATAGAGGAAACCTGCATTAATTTTGCATCAACTCAATATTTTACATAAAAAAATCGTCTACCAAGTTAGATCAGGCACATATTTGCTGCATCAAATGCCATTATTCTATTGAAATATGAGTTTTTGAAAAATTTTAAACCAAATTTATGTTGCTGCATGAAGAAATACTATAAAAAAAAAACATAATTTAAATGACAACCTACGAGACTCGAAGCAACGCAATTAAGTTGTTTAAAACGGCCTAAAAACTGATTATTACGTTAAAACCCTTGATTAAAATAATAGCGGTGATTCAAGACGTGCTAAATGAACCAATAAAAATGCATAAAATGATGAAAACAATAAATTAATGGTAATATATTACGGGATTAGGTGCTTCTGCCGTATAGTAGGAATATAGTACCTTTTGGAACGAAACATGGATATAGTACCTTTTGGAATGAAATGCAATTTTTAAATACTTTTTAAAAGGATTTTTATTTATTTTAGATAAAATTTGATGACGGATTTAGATAAAACTAAACCATTAGAATATAAATATGTCAAAATATCAACTTTGAAAAAAATGTCCTTTAGTACCTTTTGGAAATCAACGTCTCTTATAACTTTTATGCTACAGTGGGAGTCATTTTACCTATCCAGGTCTTATTACGATCTGTACGATACATGTTCTCGAACTGATTCTTTTCAGACCAAACTCTTCCAAAAAAGCTCTTGTAGCTAATGGGATAGTCTCCCTTCTTCCGGGCCAAAGCTCTTTAACTTTAAACGCACTTTTGCCGAAACCCCTCATAAAACTTTCCTTCGGGATAGGGAATAAATATATTTTGTACTAATTTTATTTTTTTATTTTTGGATTTTGTATCCTTTCCTGCGGTAGTGAATTCTAAGATGCCCATAAATCTTGGTGACTAGGAATTCCGTTTTTTTTAAGTGGTTGTGCCGGCGAATAACGAGAAGCATGTTATATGGACATTACCCAAAACATGTGGAGGGGTATCTAACTCTCGACCACATCTACGGCAGAGGGATACAATAGCTTCATTTAACTGGCATCTCGAACCGAGGACTCTTTGAAGTGGTGCATAGTTTATGTCGAGCTTCAGTCAATTGTACCACTCTTACGCCCTGCCATCTGAATTGACTCCACTCCTAAAAAGATTTCTCCTTAAGAGTTGCCTAACTTTCTTGACTGCGAGTGGGGACTCCATATTAGTAATTCTTTCGATCCCTAACTGTTCGGTGGATTCCCAAATCTCATCAGCTGAGCTGAAAGTAGTTTTATTATAATTTCATCATAAAATTATAACTTACGTAGGTATCAAGAAATAAATGGAAAACTTAATGAAATTGGTTGAAAAATTATAGAATTGGTTGGAAAAAAAATATGAAAATGGTTGAAAAATAATACACCTGAAGATGAAGCAAAGCCTCAAAACTTATTCAAGATGAAATGACACAATTATTATTGATAACAAATTTTAATTTAAAAAAAAAAGAGAAGTTCCATAGATTTAAATAATATTCAACTATTTCAATAAAAAAAATAAAGTTAAAATTATTTTTTCAAAGTTTAAATTTTACTTTCAGTTACTATATATAGTAAGAGGAAGTATTGCGATCGTGAAAATTTTCGAATTCCAGTTTTGAACGGAAATACACGTTTTAGGGTCCCCTGAGTCCAAATAACCAAGTCTCGCATAAAGGTCTGTGTGTGTGTGTTTGTTTATTCGTTTAACGTCACTTTATGCTACTATGGCTAATCGGACGATGCTACAGTGGGAGTCCTAAATTTTGCCTATCCAGGTTTTATTAGGATAATGACCTTTAATGAGTACCTGACATCGCACAGGCTCGGGACCACCTTTTAACGTCCCCTCCGAAGGACGGCATAACTAAGGATTTTTTACTCCCATTAAAAAATCCTAGGGCCACCCGCAGGTTTGAACCCGCGACCTTTGGCATAAAAAGCTGTTATGCTAGCAACTACGCTATGGGTGACCCCTCTCCTGACCCCCAAGTCCTGCTAAAAGGTCTGTGTGTGTGTGGTAACTTCCGGGCGGAAACGGTAAGTCCTAATGAACTGAAATTTCATATTTAAAACAAATATCCGCCCGAGACGTTACAAAACCTTTTTCATTAATATGAGCTTACCAGAAGAGGCACTTTATACCATGCATTTTGCACCTTTTTTCGATTTTCTCGAAAACGGTTCCGACGATTTTGATTAAACTCGCTATATCGATGTAGAATTTAATGGGCTTTAATAAAATGTAGTTTTCATTCTGATTAAAATGGTCTGACAGAGCTTAAATGCCGATATTTTACATTTTTTTTTCCCTGTAAAGTACCTTTAATTTTGTAGATTTTGTAAAAATAAATATATTATCTTGTTACCACCGATGAAAAACACATAAATATATAAGTTGAACGAATTCAATATCTAACTAAAGGTGAAAACTGAAAAAAATATTTTTTTAATGCATCTTTTTTATTTTGAACTTAGCAACAGTAATATACACGTATAATATACCGTTGGAAAGCGAAAGCGTTTAGAATAGATATTATCTAATGAACAAACTTGTAAAAGTTAATAAAGAGTGATGAAAAGCCGATAAATCTGATTATTTTAGATAATAATATAATAGATTTTTTAATAAAACACATGTTTCTATAGAAATTCAATTTAATTATTTCTTTAATGGTTTCACGTATTTTAATCTCTAACTGTATTAGAAAATCCTTTCATTGATTTTAAAAATGGAGGTAAGTGAAAGTCGTGTGTTGCCCGCACCAGATTTTTATTTTAAATTTCCATTTAGCTTTGCTGCTGTGAGATAGAGAAATAACCTCTATGGGACTTAGTTCTATTTATTAATAACATAATTTGTTCTGATTGATTATTGTTTCATTGTAGGAATGTGATTACCAAAAATAAAGCTTTGTTATATTATGATTATTTTTTCAAAGTAATATATCCTTTATTTTATTTTTTTTTAATTTAGATTTTTTTAATTTTGTAAGTAGTCATGATGTATTCTGTTTATTAGAAACCCACTTAGAAGAAAAAGATTTTGTTTGTTTTGAAAAATATTTTATTGGGTTTAAATTGAAATGGGTTAAAGCATTTAGAGAGAGTAAATTTGGTAGAGCCAAGGGTGGTATGCTATATGGAATTAAGTCTAAGTCTACAAATAATAATAAATTTGATTTTGTCACAGTAGAAAATTTTATATTAATTAAATGGACAATAAGAGATAATGTGATCCATATTTTACCATTATATATCAGTGGGAGTAATTGGAATCAAGAATTTGGGTTGATTGAAAATTTTTTAAATGATAAGCTTTGGAAATTTATTCTTATCGGGGATATGAACCTAAGAATCGGGGAGTCACAAACATTGCCAATTGATGTGTTCGAAGGAAAATTTAAATTTAAAATTAAAAGACACTCTAAGGATAAAATAATAAATTGTAAAGGTAAACAATTCGTGGAAATGTGTGATAGCCAAAATTTAATAATTTTAAACGGAAGGACGCCAGGCGACATACTAGGAGAATACACTTTTTTGGGTGGTCCTGGGTGCTCAGTTAATGATATTTGTGCGGTATCCTCTAGTCTAATCGATTATGTTAAAGATTTCAGAGTTGGGTCTCACATATTTTCGGACCATATGCCGATTTATTTAATAATAGAATCGGATGTCAATACAGAGAAAGAAAATTTGTTGCCACTACTACCAAAGTTAACGTGGACCCCATCGGATTCTCTGTACTTTAAATCTAAATTAGACGATTTAGTGGAGAGTACTAATCTGGAATCTGATAATGTTCAATATTTAGTCAATACGTTTATAGATTTAATTAAAATATCGTCAAATCTAGGGAACAAAAAAACCACTGCTATCTCATATAGAAATAAAAACAAAATTAAAAAGGTATGGTTTGATAAAGATTGTAAAAAATCACGAAATAGAACTTTTGCCCTTTTAAACTTGTTTAGAAAAACTAATATAAACGTAATTAAAAATATGTATATTACAGCTAGAAAGGAACATAAACAAATATGTTTTAATAAAAAGAAAGAACACATTAAAGAGATTACTGTAAAATTTAAAGAAATACACGACAGTAGAAGTTTTTGGCAATTAGTTAAAAAAATTAATCCTTATAGCTTTGTGGTTAGTGCGGAAATTGGGGCAAAAGAATGGCTTAAACATTTTAATGACTTATTAAACCCGCCACTTACGGCAGACCGGATTAATTATGCACCACCATTAATTAATGTTACTGATTTAGATGATCCTTTCAGTATAAATGAACTAAATTATGTCATTAAAAGGGCGAAAGATGGTAAGGCGCCGGGGCCGGACAGGGTGCCAAATGAATTTTTTAAAAATTGTCCAAACAATTTCCGTGAGAAATTACTTAAAATCTTCAATTACATTTATGAAACCGCGGATGTTCCTGAAAGCTTTGGTAGTTCGATAATATTTCCATTATTCAAAAAGGGGGATAAGACTGTTGTGAGTAACTACAGGGGAATCGCCTTCTCGGATTCTATTGCCAAATTGTTACTGGCTTAATGCTAAAGAGAATAACTGAATGGGTAAATAATAATAACGCACTCTGTGAATACCAGGCGGGATTTAGAGCCGGATATTCTACTATTGACAATATTTTCTCATTAATGAATATTATAAAAATTAAAACATCGTTAAAAGGAGGCAAGCTTTACTGTTTTTTTATCGACCTTAAATCGGCATTCGATTCATTAGATAGAAATGCCTTATATTATAAGTTATACGCCCGAGGGATATCTTCAAAATTTATTACAATACTTCAGGGTTTATACAACAATACAACAGCTCGTGTATGGACATCTCAGGGTGTTACTGATAATTGTAACACTAGAATGGGCTTAAAGCAGGGATGCCTTCTCTCACCGATTTTATTCTCTCTTTTTATTGATGATATCAATGAGTATATTGAGGGGGGTATACGTATAGCTGGAATCAACATCCGATGCCTCATGTATGCAGGCGATATTGTCATAATGGCGGATCACCCTCTCATACTTCAAGAAATGATTAACAGATTTAGTAAGTATTGTGAATTGTGGAATTTAACTATTAACTTAAAAAAATCACAAATAGTTGTATTTAGGAAAGGGGGCCGGTTAGCGAGAAAGGAGAAATGGCGCTTAAATAACGAAAGTGTAACGGTTGTTAATGAATATAAGTACCTAGGTGTCACTCTATCTCCGAAATTATCATTAAATAAACATTTTGATGAGAGGTTTAGCGCCTCTTGTTTCAGTATCCACACCACTTACAAACATTTTTTCAGCAATAATAAATTACCGTTTTCATCTAAACTATCTGTATATAAGGCTGTCTCCCGAGGTATTTTATGTTATGCAGCCCAGGTTTGGGGTTTTGGGCGTTTTGATAGAATAGAGAAATTATCTGCCTATTTTTTTAGAAAATTATTTTCACTTCCGCAGAGTACACCACACTATATTATTGTACAATATATATTTGGAAACTAATATTGACCCTATATTTTTGTTTACTTTGCACCTAAATATTCAATATATTCAAAAAGTATTGATGTTACCCAGCCATAGACTGACTAAGATTTTGGCAGGGGAAATTATTAAAAGAAATTTATGGTGGTGTGATGATTTCCGGTCTTTGTGTCGGAGATATAACTGGCAAAATAGTGATTATTTAGTAGATGGAAAGAAGCAATGTTTTAAAGGGTTAATAGAATATATAAGAGGAGACTTTAGAAATGGTTTACTGGTTAAAGTCAACAAATCTATTCACCATCGACTGTATAAAGAATTAAATTGTGATTTAGGGGAGAACAGTTATATCTCTGATAGATACGGCCTGGGACTCATCAAATCAATAATTAAAATAAGAGGACAGCTTCTGTACCTTAATTGTAATGTTACAAGGGCGGAAGAACTACATTATTGTAGTTTATGTAATAATAAAGACTTTGAGGATATGTACCATTATGTAGGGGTCTGCTCTGTGCTATCAGAAATAAGGATGCGTTGGCTTGGTGGGGCAGTATTGTCCAGACAGGAATACATAAATTATCTAAACGGTGAAAATTGGGTAGCATTGCATAACTATCATTTAAGGGCCTGGAAATATAGATATTTACTTATATCAGAATTTAATATTTAAATAAAGGGGGAAAAATGTGGGGAAAAAAATGTTCAGTTAGTTTTATATTATAATTATTATTTATATAATATTTGTAAAGAATATTTTGTTAAGGCGCGCTATTCTGCAGATGGACTAAAGTCTATGCATAGTGTGCAATATATAAATGTATAGTAAATTTATGTATGTAAATTAAACAATAAAACACATTATTATTATTATTATTATTATTATTATATCCTTTATTGGCGACGAGGATAAATTTCAATGGCCACTAAAAGGGAGGCAGAGAAAGAGGAAGCGATGAGGGAGGAACTCCAGGCAAAAATGGAGAGGTTCTCAATTGATTCCCTCGAAGCCAGCAACAAGGTGAGTTTTGAAAATTACTAATCACATTTTGAACGGCTTTGGTTCAATGGTCCCCTTACATGCTCTGGCTCAGGAGGCGAGGAAAAACCTTCTGTTAACCTATGTTGGGGCCATCGCGTTACGTCAGGTGGAAAATTATTTTCTTTCTGGGGCGCATTGTTTTTCCCGAAACACTAAGGAATGGAATCCTCAGAATTTTACATTCTGGACATCCAGGAATTGCATCGTTGACATCTTTGGCTCGGTACTATGGCTGGTGGCATAATATCGACAAAGAAGTGGAAATGTGGGTTATTCAATGCATATTATGCCAAGAGGGAAGAGATAATGAATCAGAAGTACCACTCTATCCTTGGAACATCAATGACCAACCACGAGAAAGGGTACATATAGACCTAGCTGGCCCATTTAATGCAAAAAATCTGGTGCGGGGCAACACACGACTTTATATTACCTCCATTTTTAAAATCAATGAAAAAAATTTCAAAAATAGTTAGAGATAACAATACGTGAAACTATTAAGGAATTAATTCAATTGAATTTATATAGAAACATGTGTTTTATTAAAAAATCTATTATATTATTATCTAAAACAATCAGTTAGTTTAATGTTCATTTCATCACTCCCTATTAACTTTTAAAAGCTTGTGTATGAGATAATATTTTTTCTGAAATCTTTAGCTTTCCAACGGTATATCATACATGTATATTACTGCTCTTATGTTCAAAAACGAAAAAATGGATTAAAAAAATATTTTTCTGTTTTCTCCTTTAGTTGGGTATCGAATTTATTCACTTTATATATTTACCTGTTTTTCATCAGCGTTAACAAGATAGTATAGTTATTTTTATTAAATCTACAAAATTAAAGGTACTTTAGAGGAAGAAAATTTAAAATATCGGCATTTAAGCCCTGTCAGACTATTTTATCGAGTTTGATCAAAATCGTCGTAACCGTTTACGAGAAAATCGAAAAAAGGTGCAAAATGCATGGTATAATGTGGCTCTTCTGGTAAGCTCATTTTGATGAAATAAGTTTTGTCACGTCTCGAGCGTACAGTTGTCTTGTGAAATATGAAATTTCAGTTTCATAGGACTTACCGTTTCCGCCCGGGAGTTACCACACACACACAGACCTTTTTGCGGGACTTGGTTATTTGGACTCAGGGCACCCTAAAATGTGTATTTCCGTTGAAAACTGGAATTCGAAAATTTTCACGATCGCAATACTTCCCCTTACTATATATAGTAAGTGAAAGTAAAAATTGGCTTATAGTGGTCGATGCTTTGACTAAATGGCCTGAGGTGGAATGCCTGGGGAAAACAACTTCAAGTGTTATAATTAAAAAGTTGAGAGAAATATTTGCCAGATTTGGACTGCCGAAGAATATTATATCGGATAATGGTCCACAATTTATATTAGAATAATTCAGAATGTTTTGTTAGGGAAAAAGAAACAAACCTATAAGATCTACACCGTATCACCCCAAGACAAATGGTCTAGCTGAAAGATTTATAAAAACACTAGCTGTAACTAGGGATTGCAATCCGGTGTCATTTTCAATCCGGCCGGATCCGGTCCCAAATTTCATCAATCCGGACGGATCCGGATGGTATGACTAAATCAGGTTGATTTTCACTTTTCAGTCCAAGATGAACTGTTAGTATGTTATTGGAGTATAATTGTACTCATAATAGGAAGTTTATAAAATAAAAGTTATGTTAGTATTAGATATGGAGCAAAAAAAATTAAAGTTTGGTAGTATAGGTAACTAGTAAAATTTTAATGGCTATTAAAACAGTCGGCTATTGATTACTATTTGCTGAAAATATAGACTATTTTTTTTCTACCATCCTTTTTCCAAAATCAAAATTGATTTTTGAAAATATATACTAGAGTTATTAGTACTTACGTACTATTTAAAAAACAAATATTGTCAGTAGAATAATTTAAAGATTTATACTCATAATACAAACTCATTATTGTGATAATTATGCCATTCATCAGACATATTCATCAAAATATGATTGTGTCTATCATTAATATAAGAGTTGTTTGTGATTGATAGCATTCTCAAATAATCTAAAATTATTGTTATCACAATTCCCATCTGAGTTAATTACGCAAGGATAATTATATAGGATTTTATAAAGTAACTTAATAAATTAATTGAGCTATCTGAGAAAGTGGAGTATAGGAAGACGTGAGCAGTAACGTAGCTCAGTCTTCCTAGATTTCAATAGATTTGTAAGCAGTTTATCATATAATTCAGTACACTTGAGTGAGTCAGTACTTGAGTGAGCAATTTCTCTAAAAAAAAGTTTGAGTTGTTTCAGAAGTACCTCTACAGACAACTTATAGGATGCTATAGCTCGCGTATATCCAAGATAATAATATCGGTTAACTTACATTTAGGTGAAGCACCGACAAAACAAAAGCAGATGTACTGTCTCGTGAAAGACAAACGAATGATGCTGGACTGAACTGATGACGCGATGTGATTTGGCGTCGAACACAACCATACATGTACACCAAATGCATTTAAAGTACTTTTTTCTATTAAACTGCACTATTTTTGGCTAAAAATTGCTATAATCGGATCCGGTTAACGTATAATGATGCCGGATTACCGGATCCGGTTTTCCGGATTGTAATCCCTAGCTGTAACCCCCGCGGCTTTGCTCGCTAATATTTTATTTTGTCTTTATTTAAATTTGCATAAATGCGTTTATGAAAAGTAACTATAAAACAAATTTGATGGAGCAGTTGTTTAGGGATGTGGTTACAAAGAAACTACCAATAAAACAAACTTATTTTAATACTTTTTCTTACTGGTGTGTTTTCTAGGAGGCTTCACCCTCAACCAACTTCTTTACCATATAGTAAAAACGGTCCAACAACTACTCCATTATTATAAGACGTATACATTTTCAAGAAATATAAATATTATATTTTTAACATTACATTTATCAAAGTTGTTTTCAATTGAAAATATCCCCATTCATTAGATCAATTACACTTATGTTGCAAACGTGACTATATACCACATTACGTTACAGCTAAAATATATTGAGTAATTTGGGTATGCCTACTTCTACTGGAAAGCTATTGTATATTTAACTGAATAAAATGGCAACTTATTAGACTAAAGTTAGAATTACGGTCAATGAGGAAACGTGATTTCGAAACAACTTAACCTATGACTATAATTAATTTAATATAACTATAAATATCTTGCTTCTAATACGAGACATATTGAAAAAATAGAACAAAAACTACACTTCTTTATCTTTGTTTGCGGTTTTGTTGAATTCAATTTGATAAATACAATAATTTAAATTTAAATTGCTAAAAATTACGAAAGATGTTGATAGTGACTATATTGAATGAGGTTATGTAAAAGAAATACAGGCGAAAAGCAATGAACAACTCTGTTTGTGATAAATAAAAGATTATTATTTCATGTCAGATATCAATTTTATTTACTCAATGTTACAATTACATACCAGTACCAAGTAGCCACATCCAAATTATTCAATAACATCGTTTTACCTTTTAAACATAACCGTTGTATATCAACATAACTCTTTTGCAATCATTCAATCAATGAGTACTTATAATTTGTCTGCAAACGTATAGTAATATGATTTTATTATAACTGGAAACTATAATGTGAATGTATGTTTTATAAATAAGAACGCATAGAAACAATCAACACACACTTATATTTTAATTAATAATCAAATATGTGAAGATATGGGAAGGTTACTATATATTTATTATAGGTGTATAGAATTTTTCATTTGATGCAATTCTTGCTATATAAATGAATAATACTAATGCACCTCTTAATAAAATTTAAATAAAATATATAAATTATAAATTAATTTGTGAAATAATTCTTTATGTTAAAAATATATTTATTCAATTTATCATATAAAATTTAAATAAAATAAATTATAAATTATAAATTAATTATTTTTTTGTGAAATAATTATATTATGTTATAAATATATTTATTCAATTTATCATATAAAATTTAAATAAAATATATAAATTATAAATTAATTTGTGAAATAATTATATTATGTTTATAAATTCATTATTTAAAATTATCAATTTAATCATATATAAATTATTAAATTAAAATTAAATAAAATATATATATATATATATATATATATATATATATATATATATATATATTATATATATAGAGGATATAAAGATTGTTGCCCCATATTTAATAAATATGTGTATTTAACACATTTCTGATGTGAAAGAGAGAATTTTATTATTTTAAAGGGAGAATTAAAATGATGGATTACTCTTGAGTATATGAGGAAACCGGGGACCATAGGGCCATCTGTCTGGGGGATATATAATATGTAATTATTTGATCTAAGGGAAAGTTAGTTGTAATGACATAACCAGGGTTAGAATATTCATTATACATAGATACATATAATAAATTATATCTAATAAATAGATATAAACAGTTAGATATTTGTAGCGAACGAAAATGTGAGCTAGGAATAGAATAACTATTAGTATCTAACATATGGAATCAAAGATACATATGTAAGTATATACATATATAGAATCTGATCTAGTCCAGGAGGTACTAGTGGACCGGGGTAAGACCGAGCTAAGCGAGGGGATACTGTTTCTCGTTCCTTTGAATAATAATATTATATATATATAATGTAATATATTTGATTCTGGTTTATATCTAGAATAGGTTTATTTTGATAATTTATAATATGTAAGTTTTTGCATGATTTTATGTTAATTATTTAAATAATGTTTAACATGAATATATAATATTCGCAGTTTTTATTTTATAATATAATAATTTAATGATTTAAAATTTGTTAATGACTAGCAAAAATTGTGCCAGCAGCTGCGGTTACACAATTAGTCATATTTATTTTTTTCGGTTAATTATTTAATTTTTTATTTGTCTTGATTATTATTTGTTTTTAGGTGAAATTTAAATAATAATTTTTTGGATAGGTAATTAGTTTAATGAATATAAGAAATTTTTTATTAAACTAGGATTAGATACCCTATTATTTTAAATGTAAATTATTTTTCTCAGTACTATAAGTTATGATCTTTAAATTGAAAGAATTTGACGGTAATTTTAATCATTTTAGAGGAACCTGTTCTGTAATTGATAATCCATGATAAATTTTACCTTAATTTTTAAATTGGTTTGTATATCTCTGTCTGATTGAGTGTTTTATTAGAATATTTTCTTAAATTTTTATTGAAATTTATGTCAGGTCAAGGTGCAGCTATATTAAGGTTTTAAATGGGTTACATTTAATTTATTTATTATTGAATTAATTCATGAATTTTAATTATGAAAATGGATTTAATTGTAATAAATATTATATATTATTTATGATATATGTTCTTGATTAAGTACATATCGCCCGTCACTCTCATTATTAAGATGAGATAAGTCGTAACAAAGTAGTTTTATCGGAAGATGAAGCTGGAATTATACAAATCATAATCTAGGATTAATTTTTATTTACATTAAATATTTACTTGTGCAATTCAAGTTGATTTGATTAATATTTATTTAATATTATATATTTTATTTATTTAGTTTTATACAAATAACTTTCTTTTATAGTATTTTTTAAAGAATAAATTTATTGTTTTTATAGTTAATTTTACTGTAAAGGTTTATTTTATTTTATTATTAAAGTAGAAATTTTTTTTGTACCTTTTGTATCAGGGTTTATTAAATTATCTTAAATATTTTTAACTTTCCCGAATTTATAGGAGATATTTAAAATTGTTATTTAATGTTTCATAATTATTAATAAATTTTAAATAGTTGTTATATGCTATTCATCTTTAAATATCTGGTTTCTTAATAATTGAATTTAATTCATAATTAACTAACTTTCCCTAGGATCAATTTATTTCCTTTGTAATTAGTTAATTAAAGATTGAAAGGGATAAGCTTTTTAATCTTATTATAATTTTATTATTTAATAATTTTTTGTAGAATTAAAAAAATTTATCATTTATTTTGTTATAATTACATATTATAATAATTTTATTTATTTAAAATTTAAATTATTATTAAGATTTATTATTGAATTATTTAATTAATAGTAATAATGATAAAATTAGTAGGTTTTTAATTTAATGTATAGTAATTCGGCAAATTAATTCCTCACCTGTTTAACAAAAACATGTCTTAATGAATATATTGATATTAAGTCTGGCCTGCTCAATGATTTTAGGTTAAATGGCCGCAGTATACTGACTGTGCGAAGGTAGCATAATCATTTGTCTTTTAATTGGAGGCTTGTATGAATGGTTTGATGAGGGAATAGCTTTCTTTACATTATAAATTGAATTTAATTTTTTAGTTAAAAAGCTAAAATTTTAAAAATGGGACGAGAAGACCCTATAGAATTTTATTTTATTTTTAAAAATAATGATTTGGTTATACTTTTTTGTTTTTATTTATGGAAAATTTTGTTGGGGTGACATTGAGATTTATTTAACTCTCATAATTAAATTTTTAATAATTATTATTTTTATGATCCTATTTTATAGACATATAGATTAAATTACCTTAGGGATAACAGCGTAATTTTTCTGGAGAGTTCTTATCGATAGAGAAGTTGGCGACCTCGATGTTGGATTAAAATTAGATTTAAGTGCAGCAGCTTAATTTCTAGGTCTGTTCGACTTTAATATTTTACATGATCTGAGTTCAGACCGGCGTGAGCCAGGTCGGTTTCAATTTTTTTATAATTAATATAAATTAGTACGAAAGGACCTTTTATATCAAATATTTTGTATATATAATGAATATTATTGCTATCTTGGCAGATTAAATGCATTAAATTTAGAATTTATATATGTAATGTATAAATTACAGATAGTATTGTTTTTATTAATTTATGTTTTAATAATTGTTTGTGTTTTGATTAGTGTTTCTTTTGTAACTTTATTAGAGCGTAAGGTTTTAGGTTATATTCAGCTTCGTAAGGGTTCTAATAAATTAGGTTTTATAGGAATTGTTCAGCCTTTTTCTGATGGTATTAAATTATTTTTTAAAGAACAAATTTTTCCTTATAAATCAAATAATTTAATTTATTATATATCCCCTATTTTTTTATTGATTATTTCTTTTTTTATATGGTCTTTATATCCATTTTTGTATAATGTATATAACTTTAATTATGGATTTTTATTTTTTATAGTTTGTACGGGAATAGGAGTTTATGGAATTATACTTTCTGGTTGATCTTCTAATTCTAATTATTCTTTATTAGGAAGTCTTCGTTCTGTTGCTCAGGTTATTTCTTATGAAGTTAGAATAATTATAATTATATTATGTTTGGTAATTTTTGTTTTTAGATATAATTTATTAGATTTTATATTTTATCAAACTAAATGTTGATTTATATTTTTATCATTTCCTTTATTTTTTTGTTGATTATCTTCATGTTTAGCTGAAACTAACCGTTCTCCTTTTGATTTTGCGGAAGGAGAAAGTGAACTTGTTAGAGGATCTAATGTTGAATATAGAAGAGGAGGATTTACTTTTATTTTTTTATCTGAATATATAAATATTATTTTTATATCTTTATTAACTAATATTATTTTTATAGGTTGTGATTTATATTCTTTTATATTTTATATTAAGGTTATAATTTTAGTTTTTTGATTTATTTGAGTTCGAGGGGTTTTACTCCGGTTTCGTTATGATAAATTGATATATTTAACTTGAAAGTTATTTTTACCATTATCTTTAAATATATTCTTATTTTATTTAGGATTATTAATTTTTATATTAATTAAATAATTAATTCATTATTTTAAGTGTAATTAAAGTTAATGAAAGAATTAAACTTTCTTTTTATACTTTCAAAGTATATGTTTCTCTAAAACTTATTAACTATTTATTTTCTAGTATTTTATCTCAAATAATTATTAATAAAGGATTAATAATAAAATATCTAAAATATATAATTGTTAATACTTGACCTGTTATAATATATGGTTCTTCTGCTGGTCGAGCACCTATTAAAGTTAATAGAATAATAATAGTTACTATTCTTCAATATAATCTTTTATTTAATGGATAAAATGAATTTCCTTGGAATTTGCTTTTATTAATAATTATAGGTAATATAATGATTAAAATTGATATTAATATGGCTAAAACACCTCCTAATTTATTAGGAATAGATCGTAAAATAGCATATGCAAATAAAAAATATCATTCAGGTTGAATATGGACAGGTGTTACTAAAGGGTTAGCGGGAATAAAATTTTCAGGATCTCCTAGTGTTCGAGGCTCTAATAAAATTAAAAGGGAAAATAAAAATAAGGTAATAGATATGCCTATTAGATCTTTAATTGAAAAATATGGGTGAAATGGGGATTTATCATAATTAGAATTTAATCCCAATGGGTTATTTCTTCCAGTTTGATGTAAAAATAGTAGGTGAATAATTACTAATGCAGAAACAATAAATGGTAATAGAAAATGAAGTGTAAAAAATCGAGTTAGTGTAGCATTATCTACTGAAAATCCTCCTCATAGTCATATGACTAAAGTTTTTCCTAGATAAGGAACAGCTGATAATAAATTAGTAATTACAGTTGCACCTCATAAAGATATCTGACCTCAAGTACGAGTGTTGCCACAGTTAAACAAATTTTGTTTTACGTTTTAGAAAAATATATTTTTCAACCATTTAGAATAGTAATAAAAACGATCCTATCATTTAAGTTGGACCAAATAGCAGATACTTACAAAGTTTGATCAAAGTCGGTTCAGTAATTTCAGAGTTTATCCTGAACAAACATTGTGACAAGAGATTTATATATATATATATATATATATATATATATATATATATATATATATATATATATAGAATTAAAAGAAGATTTTTTTTTTTTTTTTTTTTTTTATTATATACAAGTGACCGTCAAGACTTGACACCAAATCCTATATGGTCAAAAAGAAGATTTGAGGCTTGTATAAATGATGTGGGAGATAAGGATTTGGCCTTACAGAGATTTCTTTTCTCGTATCGAAACTCGCCACGTAAAACAACAGGTATTTCTCCGGCAGAAGCTTTTATTGCAAGGAGATCGCCCTTTGTCATTGTCAGGTTAAAGCCTGATTTCAAAGCTATGAATGAAAAGAATACATGGGGAAAGATAATTTTAGAATTCCAGTTTTCAACGGAAAAACACGTTTTAGGGTCCCCTGAGTCCAAATAACCAAGTCCCGCAAAAAGGTCTGTGTGTGTGTGTGTGTGGTAACTCCCGGGCGGAAACGGTAAGTCCTATGAAACTGAAATTTCATATTTAAGACAACTATACGCCTGAGACGTGAAACTTTTTTCATCAAAATGAGCTTACCAGAAGAGGCACTTTATACCATGCCTTTTGCACCTTTTTTCGATTTTCTCGAAAACGGTTTCCGACGATTTTGATTAAACTCGCCATATAGGTGTAAAATCTAATAGGCTTTAATATCACGTAGGTTTCATTCTGATTAAAATGGTCTGGCAGGGCTTAAATGCCGATATTTTAAATTTTCTTCTTATTAATTTTGTTTATTCTATAAAAATAACTATATTATCTTGTTAGCATTGACAATTAATAGCTAAATATGCAAGTTGAGTAAATTTGATAAACAACTAAAGGAGAAAACTGAAAAAAAATATTTTTTTTAATGCAGTTTTTTGTTTTTGACCATAAGAAGGGTCATAAACATGTTTTATATACCGTTGGAAAGCCAAAGATTTTAGAAAAAATATTATCTTATACTCAAACTGTTAAAAGTTAATGTAAATTCACATGTTTCAATATAAATTCAATTTAATTTATTCTTTAATAGTTTCATGTATTTTTATCTCTAACTGTATTTGAAAATTCTTTCATTGATTTTAAAAATGGAGGTAAGTGAAAGTCGTGTGTTGCCCGCACCAGATTTTTTCATAAGTAATATATCCTTTAGCTGCCATCGTATTATTTTAATGAGAATAACATCTTGTTGGTGTTAAAGGATTAGCATCAAATAACTTTTCCCTTTTTCCCCTAAATTATACCATGAGTTCTTTTTTAGTTTTTTTTACAGGTGAATTGACCACTTAGGATCGCACAACTTTATTTTTTATTTCTGATCTTTGCCTGAAGTTGCCTCTGCTTTCAATATTCCTTCATGCATTCACTGACGTGTTTTATTTGATGTTATGTCTACTTCTATTAGGTCTTCCTTCATCTTGAAACCCTTCCAGATTTTTCAGTTGAATCTTAAATTTTTTCTGTTCAGAATTTTTTTAACTTTTCAAAATCATTCCTAGCTTCCTGATTCATGTTGTAGTGGTCTTCTTCCAGAGATAGTTGAATATTTCTTTTGTCAAACTATGTTTGTTCATTTTGTATAGATGGCCGAGGAATGCCAATCCCCTCTTCTGCGTCATCACAAACCGTTCAACCCGATACAGGTCTTCACCTCATCATCAATGTGTCCTATCCTTTATGGGACCAAACATCCTCCTTGATATTTTTCTTTCAAAAACTTCCAATTTGATGGCATGTGCCCGAGGACACATCTCTGATGGGTATGTCAACACACATCTTATTAATGCTTTGTAGAGGATTATCTTTGTACCTATTGCCAGTGGATAGATTCCTACTGTTTTTGCAAGGCCAAAGTAACACCTGTTTCCTGTCGTGATTGTTCTCTGCACCTCCTGACTGAGCATATTGTTCACACAAACAAGAGATCTGAGATACACAAAGCTCTTAACACTTTCAAATAAATACTTTTCTGGATATTCTCCGAAATTCTTTCTATCTTCTGGTAAACTTCTCTTTAATTTTCCAGTTTCTATCAATCTTCAACCTGAACTGCACCCATGTTTTTTCTGAGAATTCTCCATTCCAGGACCTCTGTTCAGTTGACCATAGAGCGATTCAGGAAGAAATTAGTCCTGGTGGTGGTCAGTGAAAGAAGAACAATTAAACAGTTTTTAAACCATTTATTGTCATACCAACATTTGTTTATTATTTTGCACCTAGTCACTTTTCTCACAGATAATTTCTGCAAGTACATATTATAATATGTTTATTTTTTTTTAAATTATTCTTTTAAGAAAAAATCAATTCACACAATATTTACTTAATTATTACTCATTTTACTCTCAGGGTATGGTATGGGTTTTTTACAATCAGGTACAAATGTTTATACAACTTTTTAATCATAATAATAACTTACAAAATAATACAAACAATATACAGGCTAACTATAATTATTCTCCATGTTCAGACAGCAGCTCCTACCTCCCTCAGGTCCCCACTCAAACTACCCTTACCTGTCCCATTTCCATCTTCAGGCACCTTTTTTACTCTATCCTACCTGCCAGGGACCTTTTTTCTTAGCATCCAAAATGGATGCTATGTTTGTAAACAAATAACCAAACAGGAGCTGTTTTTTAAATTTAAATTTCACTTTTATCCTATTGTTAGCCTGCCCAACACAACAATCAAATAATAAATAAATACCATAATTATAAAAAATGGGTATATTACAATATACTCCCACCTAACTAGTTAATTATTTTTGACCTTATGTATACAATTTTACTTTTCATTAATATTATTTTTCATAATCTATATTAAATTCTTGTTTTCTAAATAATACGTTAAATATCTTCCTTACCTTCAAGTAAGCAAACGGACTCAATCTTCTTTTGTCACCAAATTGTCTTGTCCAAGCAGTTTTCCCTGGAGGTGAGCCATCTTTTTCTTCTTTATCCTTCCTCACTACCACAGGGGGTCTCTTGTAGAGGCTGATCCAGGCATTCCTATTCAGCACAATTTCTCAAGCTGATTTCCACTTTATCCCTTTTTCTGCAAGCCCTTTTGATCCTTTCCTCCCAAGTCTTCCTCTTGGTCTCCTTCCCTCCACTTCCACCTCATACGACACTCTTGCTATGCGATCCTCCAATATTCTCGAGAAATGGCTGAAACATCTTAGCTGTTTTCTCCTCCTCAGCCGATCTTACATCAAGGTTGGATCTTATTGTGGTATTTCTTATTATGTCTCACTTTGTCTTACCCTATACTTTCCTCAAATAGCACCATCTCCATAATCCTGGAGTTGGCTTTTATGCTTAGTAGTGAGGGGTGAGGATTCATTGACATGCGTCAATATAGGTAAGAAGATTGTCTTGTATATTATTATTTTTGTGTGCTTGGAGACCTCTCTTTTGCCTGTTAAGCCCTTCTTAAGAGATTAGAAACACCTTCCTGCAGCATTTATTCTTTTCTTAATGTCTTTGTCCATCCAGCCCTGCTCATTTAGGTGTGCACCTAGATATTAACATATCTACTGTTTCTAATTATCCTACCAAACTAAGCATCTCCAATATACTTTACATCAACTTAGTAACTGTCGGTCTAATTTATTCTGTAAAACCTATTGATTAGTGTACTTAGAACATTCTAATTTAGTTAATCGTTTCCTTTACCCATCAATATATGTTTTTATATTCTTCATATTTACTTCCTCTAACTTATTGCCAGTAGTATAAAATAATAAAATATTGAGTTTAATATTATTATATCTGGAAGGAATTAGTCTGGGTGGTGGTCATTAAATGAAACAACTAAATAGTTTCAACTATTTTATTGTTTGCCAACGTTTCGACCCCCATTGTGGGTCATCGTCAGGACGTGTTGTTCCCAGTTTCCATTCGCCTACAACACGTCCTGATGATGACCCACAATGGGGGTCGAAACGTTGGCAAACAATAAAATAGTTGAAACTATTTAGTTGTTTCATTTAATGACCGCCACCTGGGCTAATTCCTTCCAGTAATTCTAAACGGTCAACTAATTACATCCACAATAATATTATTATAATTTGTAATATTTTTAATAACCATCTTTTTCTATATTCTCTTTAATGGTTCTTTTTCATATTGTAATATACCCATTTTTTATAATTATTGTAGTTAATTATTTATTATTGATTATTGTGTTAGGCAGGCTAACAATAAGATAAGAAGTAAAATTTAAATTTAAATATCAGCTCCAATTTGATTGTATGTTTACAAACATAGCATCCATTTTGGATGCTAAGAGTAAAGGGTCAGTCGGAGTTGGGGTTATGAGCTGATAGGAGTCAGTAGTTTTGACTGGGGACTTGGAGAGTGTGGAGCTGAATATGAAGAGGGATCTTGGTTAGCCTGCATATTGTTTGTATTATGTTTGTAAGTTATTATTATAATTAAAAAGTTAATAAGTAATAAAAATGTGCCTGATTGTCAAGAACCCATACCATACCCTGAGAGTAAAATGAGTTTTAATTAAGTAAATATTGTGTGAATTAATTTTTATTAAAAGTATATTTTTAAAAATAAGTATATTATAATATATATGTTGCTATACACTTATTATGTTCCTTTTGCACCTGTTTTAGCTCTGATGATGACCAACAATGTAAGTGGAAAGGTTGGCATAACAATAAATAGTTAAGACTATTCAATTGTTCTTTCATTGATCATCACCTGAACTAATTTCCTCCTAAACAGCTAAACAATTTAAAGCTCCTAAAATTTAAACAACTCATATACTACTAGACTCACAAATTTTTCCTTAGTACAAATACTTCAGGAAATCCTATTAAACAAACCATAGTTAGTTACAATAAACAATCCCAAAGACAATACAAACACTTTCTTTTGGACGACTACTTTTTAGTATAATAATTTAAGTCTTTCTCTGAATTAATATTAGTAAATTATTATAAACCCTTGAAGCTTTTAAGGGATTTCTTTTCTTTCTTTCCTTTTTTTTTTTTTTTTTTCACTATCCATAATTTTGGACAAAAATGTATATAGTCCTACCTCTCTGAAAGATCCTTCAAAATAAACCACAATAGTTTCTTTTCATTCCTATTTACTCAGTCTGCTGGTGTTCCTCAGGGCAGTATCCTAGGACCAATTATTTACACTGTCTACAGCTGATATCCCAACCCATCCTAACACCTTCCTTTCTACCTATGCTGATGACACTTGTGTGTTATCAGTCAATGATGATCTTAATATTGCCTCTCAAACTCTTCAATCCCACATCAGAGACCTTGAGGCATGGTGTTGGAATTGGGGAATCAAAATCAATTCCAACAAATCTCACCAAATTACCTTTGCCCTTTGTCGTAAACCTATGACATCCTGCCCTACAGTGTCCTTTAATAATATTCCGCTTGTCCCGGTTGAACAGATTCGCTATCTAGGACTCCTACTTGTCAAACGTCTAACTTGGAATCCGCACACAAGACTGAAACGACAAGAAACTGCTCGTCGCTTTCGTTTACTTCAACACTTACCGGACAGACGCTCTAACCTTCTACTTAACTACAAAAGGCTCATCTATATCACCATCATAATCTCTATCTGGGAATACGGAGTAGAGCTTTGGAACTCCATCAAACTCTTCCCGCATCCAATCCTTACAAACCAAAATCCTTTGAAAAAACCCCAATGGTTCTTACTTTGTCACCAACAAACTCATTTATAAAGACCTTAATGTCCCAAATGTTACTGATTTTGCTCGTACGAGGTATCAATCCTTTCATGACGAACTGCACTCAGACTTTAACCCACTAGCTTGAATCCTTGCTTCCTCTTCCATTCCTGACAATCCTCTGGAGCATATGAAAAGAAGATGGCCTCAAGATCTTCTAGTTTAGATTACCTAGTGGAGTGCTGCCAATGGGCATATTCTCTTCATATCTTTTCATGTATATTATCTATATATATTATCAGCCAATTTACTTAATGTATTTATTAATATAGCTGTAAATTTCAATAAATAAATAAATTTAAAAAAAATAATAATATATATACATATATAAATTTCTTCCTTTCTTTTTTTTTTTTTTTTTCTTTGTGCATTTGTAAATAAAAATTAATTTTATTG
This sequence comes from Piezodorus guildinii, assembly GCA_023052935.1. Taxonomy (NCBI): domain Eukaryota; kingdom Metazoa; phylum Arthropoda; class Insecta; order Hemiptera; family Pentatomidae; genus Piezodorus; species Piezodorus guildinii. The sequence goes on along the minus strand of CM041296.1, from coordinate 17,177,058 downwards.
TCTCTTGGCCAGGCATAAATATTAATATGTATAGTACAATATTGTTATTCTTAAGGGACATAGTCCCAGAATAAAGTTTTTTAAAAATTATTATTATTAAATTTTCCTTTACTTCATGTTTAACATATGATTGTATTTATCAGATATTTATTTTTGTTGTGATATTTCCTACTATTAAATAAGGAAATTACCATAAGAAGTATAAATTATATTAATTTTACATAGTTGCATGTTAAATCTGTGCTCAGATGGCAATGTTATAAGTAATTTTTTGTAGAAATGAGACTGTTCATATTCTATAGTGTCCTTCCATTTATGTTTATAAAATAATATACTTCAGAAACTTACAATGCTACTATAATATTAATTTAGTTTTAAGTTGTTTCAAACTATAAAATTTAATGCCATTATTATTGAATTTATAACTATTTAGGACCTTAATTAGAATTTCATTTGTATAAGTAAAGCAACTTATTATTACAACTATCATATTTAAATTGATTTTTTTTTTCATTAGGTTTGACCCACAGTTAACATTTCTCCTACCTAATGAACAAAAATTTATAACAATAATTAACGAGAATTATTACTGAAAGGTTTTTATAATTTTAAATGAAATAATTTCCTTAATTTTGCAATTAATAAGATAAACAAAATACAAGAACCAATTCTTGATGTTTCATAACAGAGATGGCCTCACCAAAATTATTAGTCATCCATTGCACAATTTAAAAAGTTAAATACCAGAAGTCATCATGAGATAAGATAAATTTTTTTAATTGTTACTATGAAAAAATTGTAGTAAAAATTTACTGAACATATAAAAATATATCATTAAAAAAAATTACAATAAATCTGGTGAGCGCAACACAACACTTTCATCGACCTCTGTTGATAAAATCAATTTAATAAGTTTTAAATAAAGTTAGACTTGAAAAAAAGTTAAAGAATTACAGAGAGATTTGACGGAAACACTTGTTTCAGATTAAATAATCCATTGTATTGTTATCTAAAACAAACACTTAAATGCCTGCCCTTTTGTCACTTTGCATTACCTTCTACAACTTTAGTTGGTTATGAAATTCATTCAACTTTTATATTTATGTGATTTTTTATCAATGCTAACAAGATAAAATGGTTAATTTTTTTTAATCAATAAAATAAAGATATTTTAAAGGAAGAAAATTAAAAAATATCAGTATTGAAACCCTGTTAGACTATTTAAATCAGAATGAAACCTACATAAAATTAAAGTTTACATCCATAAAGCGAGTTTAATCAAAATCATTAGAGAAAATTTTTAAAAAATCTTAAAAAGGTGCAAAATGCATGGTATAAAGTGGCACTTCTGGTTTGCCGATTTTGATGAAACAGTTGCTGGAACATCTCAGACATATATCCTTCTAAAATATGGAATTTATGTTTTATAAAACTTAATCATTTTTTATCTAGACTCAACCCATAGACAAACACAAAGATCTTTTTTGGCGGAGATTGGACATTAGGAATTAGGAGACCCTAAAAAGTGTTTACCGGTTAAAAATTGGATGAGAAAATTTTCATGATCTCAATACTTACTAATTTACATATTATACCCTTACTATATATTTCATAATCTGGAGTACGCAACGCATGACTTTCACATACCTGCATTGTTAAAATCAATTTAAGAATTTTCAAATACAGTTAGAGATGAAATATATAGGCAAGGGAAAGTAAAAAGGTTAAATCACTCTCCGTTAACTTTTACAATTTTGTGTATATGTTAATATTTTTTCTAAAATCATTAGCTTTCCAATGGTATAATATATATATATAAAACTATTCTTATGTTAGAAAAAAATTACCAAACAAAATATTTTTATCTTTTCATCTTTAGTTGGTTATGAATTTCATTGAACTATTATATTTATACATTTTTCATCGATGCTAACAAGATAAAATGGTTAATTTTTTCAAATATACGAAAATTAAAGGTACTTTAGAGGAAGACAATTTTAAATATCGGGACTTAAGCCCTGTCAGACTATTTCAATCAGAATGAAACTTTTATATATCATATTAAATTTTACATTGAAATAGTAAGTTTAATCAAAATCATTAGAGACGTTTTTTGAGAAAATCGTAAAAAGCATGGTGGCATAAAGTGGCACTTTAGACTCGCCGCTGTATTTGTTTGTAAAGGTCCCAGTATTTCATATAGAGGAAAATTAACGTAAAAAAAAAAAAAAATAAATAAATAAGAAAAAATCATAAAAAAATATACATGATCAAGAATTATATTATCCTCCATGAGTAAAAATGCCAACTACCAAAATGGTAGAGGAATACCACTGAAGATTATGAATGAAAAGAAATTTGAAGAAATGTTTAGTAGAAAAGAGAGAATTAATGATGATTTTGTATAATTCTGTATTAATCAATTATATATATAACATAATTATGTAATTATATAATTCTGTGTGGTAATGATATTTTGGTAGCTAAAACAATCATAAAATAATTCTGAATGCCTTTTCATAATGCAATGTTTCTTCAATGCTATGCAAAACAGTGGAAAAATATATCAGACAAAAATGAAAGATTTTTAGTGATCGAACTGCAAAATTAAAAAGCTCTTTTAGTCAATTTAAAAGATGTTTATCATCATTGTTTTAAATTATTTTTTAGAAAATTGTTATCTATTGTTTTGTTAATTTAAGCTTCTTCTTGAGATAACGACTTAGGTAATCAATGTTCAGTTGTGCCATCACCTGACACACACTTCCTAAGAATAATTAATAATAATGCCTAAAAATAATTAATAATTATCCACCATTCACAAAAATAACTACCATGCACAAAGATCTGGACATCCCTACAATACAAGAATTTATACACCAACAAACAAAATCATTTTTCTCTAAATGCCAACTGACAGACGATACCCTTATTAAACAAATTGGTAATGATACTAAACTATCAACCTCTAAATATAGACATAAGAGAATATACTGTTATAAAATTCTAAATTACTCGATTCCATCATATGATTTTAATAACTATAATTTTGTTTAATTATTTATTTTATATTTCTATCTGATTATTTCTTTTTTTTTTTTTTTTTTTTTTTTTTTTTTTTTAGTTTCTGTCTTCTTTGTTTTCTTTTCTTAGTTGTTTTTTTTTTTTTAATTTTTACCAACAATAAAAACGATTAATGTACAAAATAAATTTTAGCAAATAAGTAGCGCATTGTAATGGATTTCCAATCAATTTTTTTAAAAACTGTGCAGATGTATTCTATATAAATAATGATTAATATTGATGTAAAAAAAAAAAAAAAAAAAAATAGGTAATTGGCAAGGGCACTTCAATATAATCATTCAACAACCTATATTTATTATTATTGCATTAAAGTAATGATTACTGAAAAGTTAAACCAAGGTAAGTGTGAATTCGGGGTAAGAGAAATTAGTTGTTCGCATTAAAAGGAGGTTTCATAGATAGCAAGATAATAACCAAATCAAAAAAATATTTTTAACTTAGCTTTAAGAGGCTTGTTATGAGCTAATATCTAATTCAGTAAGCGGTGTATCATGTAGGAACCTAATGTATATGGGCAGCATAACATTCAATGAAGCAATTTTTTTTTCTCTTGTATAGGAAGGAAGGAAAAAATATTCTGTCTCTCTCAGAATCATCAAGCAATTTCTTTAAGTATGTCAAACACAGAACAACGACTTTGAATCAGTGTGTAAATATAATTGTTTTTCTAGAAAGGATTAAAATGATTAATTTGATTTTGTACACCTAAAGAGCCCCAAAAAAGATAAGGAATCCTTAATACTGGGTTGTGTCACATGAAATGTCCGTTTTCAAGGTAAAGGATTTTTATTAAAAATACGATATGAAAACAAGATAATTTTATTCGAAGTATTTACCTTCTTTTTCTACACATTTTTCTCAACATGACAACAACTTCTTTGTCCCCGAACTGAAAAACTCTGAGCTTTGAAGTGAAACAAAATCTGAAAACGCACTTTTCACTTGATCATCATTTTCAAAAAGTTTTCCTTTGACGAAGTTGTCTAAATTCCTGAAAAGGTGGTGATCTGTTTGAGACAAGTCGGGAGAATATGGTGGCTGCGGAAGAACTTTGTAGCCCAGTTCTTTCAATTTTTGCATAGTATGTTTTGAAACATGGGGTCTTGCTGCCGCTCAGTGAGATCATGAGGTACCCATGTATCGAGCTTTTTTACTTTCCCAATATACTTTAAATGTCTGGAAACAGTAGATGCACTTGCATTTAATTGTGCTGAGAGTCCTTTAACCTTTTGCTAGGGGTTTCCTTCTACTGTATGTTTGAGGACATCGTTGTCTATTACGGATGGAGGTCTTCCTTGGGGCAAGTTTTCCAAGTCAGTATCCCCAGCTGAAAACTTAGCAAACCATCGGCGAATGGTCCGTTCATTAACACTCCCTTCCCCAAACGCCTTGCAAATATTTCTAGCGGCCTCAGCTGCTGAATGGCCGAGTTTAAACTCGTACAAAAATATTACTCGAAAATCGCGTGTTTCCATGTTCATATTTAGAGGTATACTAAAAAGTGGGTAATTGATTGGGAAGCTAATGTTTATATTACAAAGGTAGAGGATTAGTAACTGTTTATTTTAAATATGTAAACATTCGGAAGAAACAACAGAGACCTGCAAAATTCTGCAAAACGGACATTTCATGTGAAACAACCCAATAGAATGATCACAACCTGACTATGACTGACGTAAAATGGTGGTTTCGAACCTGTATTATGTCATGTAAAAATTAAAGATCCTAATTAAACCTGAAGAGGAAAAATTTAGGACTCCCACTGTAGGATCATCCAATTAGCCACAGCAGCGAAAAGAAGGTTTAATGGATGAAAAAAAAACCTGTACCTCCACAACCCATGAAGGTTCTTGGGTCAGTACATATAAAGATTTGTAATGTTTCTAGGCCAACGGCCGTGCAATGATGTGATTAGGCCGAGATCAGACTCAGCCACTCAACACTTTTTCCTCAATTTTGGGAACCCACTTTAAAGAGGCTGGGTCTGCCTCAAGAGGGTCTCCATACCCTAGGGGCACCTCCCTGGCTGAATTAACAGTATAAGGGCCAGTTGCACCAGCCTCAGTTCAACCTAAGGTAAGCTTATACCAGGTAAAACTACGGTAGATAGCTGAACTCCGATTTAAGCAGGGAGCGTTGTTGGTACGGTGTTTACTTATACTACTATCTTGTGGGGGATGAAAGGTAGGCCGGTCATTTTACTTCCTGATTTCAATTCCTAACCTTACCAGTTTAGCTACTTTGGAACTTCTTTTAAAGGAATATATTCTTCAATTTCTAAAGTTTGTAATTAAAAGAAATTAGTTAATTTATAGGTATATTATTATTTATCGTGGTTAATAAAAGAATATAGTTAATTTATTATTTGTTTCCTGAATGTGAATAAATTTGTTTGGATTGTTTTGTGTTTTTTTTACTTTCATTCCACAGCAATCAGTATATAAGTCAACAAAATATCATCTATTTTGGTTTTTAGACACTTTTGTAATTTCATTTAGAGTCCTAAGAATGAAATTAACAACATACCCCCTCTTGTTAATTGAAAATTAAAACCCTAATTATATAAAACATACTGTAGAACATTTTTTACAAAATTAGGAGATATTTGTCTCTAGTCTACATTTAAATGCATTAATAATAAAATTAATTGGTTAATGAAAAATCAATCATTTGTGTTCAAAATTTTTAAAAACAGATAAGGAACCTACTGAAAATCATCCTCCACATACAGAATGTAGACAACTTAAAAAAAAAGTTATAGGTCTAGGAATCGCTAAAGAACTATTAATAATGATAACTTAAATATATTATATTTACAAAACCAAACATTGTCAATTATTTGGAGAGGATCTATTTCAATGGATTAAATAATAAACCTGTAATTATAAAATTATAAAATGAAAATGTTTATTAAAATTTTACGAAAATTAAATTAAAATACCTTTAGTAAATAATAACTACAAATTAATTAATTAATAATATATTCTCCATCATCTGTCAAGTGTTCAATGTTAATGAAATACATTTCTTTGAAACAGTAGCAGATAAAACAATTAGATAAAACATAAGTAATACTATTTCAAACTATTCAGGATGGTTAGCTCTTTACTGGAGGTTAAACGGTGAGCCTTGCCCAGTAATGTTTACCGTGGATTCAGCATCCCTGCCCTAGATGGTGCAACGGGCAATGGCTGACTTCAACTGAGGTTACCCTTACCGCACTTTGACCTGGGTTGGTGCGACTGGTCCTAAATAATATTCTGCCACAAACATGATCCGAACCCAGAAGCCAGAGGAGAGTAGACTAGAGCTCTATTCACTAGACCATTCCGCTCCAAATGAATAAAAAAATAATAAAACTGATAAAGGGTCTTTTTGTCAGTACTTGTCAGTACTTTCAAGACTTATTTCTATGTCAATGGTCATGCAATGATGTGATTAGCCTTACGTCACACTCTGTCACCATGTCTTTACACCAAATTTTGGTTACCCACTTTATAAATGTTGATAGAGCACAAGGAGTGTCTCCCTACCATAGGGTACTCCCAAGGCTGACATAACATGACAAATAACGCAAACCTATTCTATTAAGATGTAAGGAAAACCAAAAAAATTTTAATAAAAGGAATAATAGATCAATCGTAATAAAAATCACCAAATGGAATTAAGAAATGGAAGTTATACAAAAATGGAGTAAGCAATAATATCAAAAGACAAACTTGTTGAATCTGTCATTTCCATCTCATTGAAAATTGAATACTTCAGGCAACTGTTGAAGAAACAAATGCATCTCTTAGAACATTTAATAAAGTCAAATTTACTCTTACTTTAACGGTATAATTTTGACAAACTATGGATCCCTGATGCTAAACCATAATGGATAAATAAACCAACAATAAGCTGTTAATCATAGACATCTACTGTTAATGTTTCTGATACCTTCTGGCAACATTTGCTGATGACACCACCATTCTATCATATAGTTCCGACCCTGAAACGGCATGGTTAAACTTACTAAGACACCTTGGTATCTTACTAGCTTACTACTAGACCAAAGATTGACGTGAAACCCACATACAAGACTTAAAAGAAAAGAACTTAACTGACGATCTGGAGGGTTATACAGACTACACAATAGAAAATTTCAGCTTACAGTTGACAACAAATTATTAATATACAACACAATAATGAAGCCTATCTGGACCTATGGGCTTGAACAGTGGGGGACAGTTCTCAGAACGTTTTAACATCAAATACATTCAATCCTTTCAATCCAAAATCCTCTAAACAATAGTAAATGCTCCTTATTATGTCTCCAACTATGTAACTAACTATGCTAATGTTCTATTTATTTTAGACCTGATTCCACCCACATTTTTCAAATCCCATCAGAACCTCATTTATTATTCTAGTCATCTAGCACAATCCCTACCCAGTTCCACTCATCTATATACCCCTCCTCGAGGTTGAAATGTCAGTGGCCCCGAGACATTTCCTAAATATTTATGGTGGAGTTTTGATACTGGTCAGATTATTCTCTCATGGGTGGTGTGTTTCGTGGCTATGGCACCCTTACTAAGCTTCCACTGACCACTCACCAGCGACGCGGCTAAGAGAAAGACACTGGGATATCTCGGATTCTTGTCGAGGGTTCCCTAGCAGATTTTAAATATTGTACATAAGTATGGGTGTTTTCATCTTTCGTTCATTTATTTATTAACCTTGTATTTATACATTTTGTTATTATAAACTTTTATTTATTTAGATTTTTAACTTAACTTGACTCTAAGTTGTTTACACAGTAAATATTGTATGAATTTGATCTTATAGCATTATTGTTATTGTCCATTTGAAACAAATTGTAATATATTTTAATAAATAAATTACTATTCAATCATAAACAATTTTAATGGAATAATAGATATGTGTTTTAGATAATGTAATTGATTAGGTAATGATGGAGCAATAGCTGATATGAAAGAAGCAAAATTCAAAATTAACTTTACTTTATTTCAATTTGCTTTGCAACAGGCCCATCTCAACAACTTTATTGATCTCCTCAAACATGATAATTACTCCAAATATTGAAAATTTGATTTTAAAGAAACAAAAATTCCACTATCAACATGCTTATTTACCTGTTATGTGCTTGATTTTTTTCTAATTTTAAAAAGAAGTATATCATAAAATATTACAATGGATATCTGTAGTTAACGGTCAAGAGATTCAGGAGGAATAGTCCAAAATATTTATTATTTTGTGAATGTTTTGATCTGCATTTTAGGTGGTATCAGTCTCATTCGAGATGATGCTCTTTATGGAGTTCTGATGATCACCAACAATGAAGGTCCAAAGGTTGACAAAAAAATAAATATAAATGTTGCACGGGAATACCATCAGTTGGTTATTATCAAACAAGAAATCTATTGAAAACTACAATAAATAATTATGAGGAAAACTCACACAATTTGAATGAAATGAAATAATATTAATAAACAAGAAATAAGTATTTTAGAATTTTTTTCAACCCTAAATTTCAATTCATGAGAATAACAGCTGATCAACAATTATTATTAATTTTTTCCCAAATCTCTTAAGCAAAATGACAAATCACTTTTGTTTACATTTACTCAAAAATGAAATTTAATATCATGCAGTTATTAACATATATTAATTAATGGATTAATTAGTATGAAGGATTAATACAAGATGTTCGATATATTCAAATCCAAGTAGTTGTATAACTTTCACTTAAAATACATTGTTGTAACAACCATTTTACTTGTTGGTCATATTGTGCAATTATAGGTAAAATGATTTGTAGTACATAAAAGATGGCAATTCGAAAAAACACTTGAAACTTTAAGCGTATTTCTTAATTTTGACCTATCGAATATATAAATTCGATCGAAATATGTTCATATATTATTTAATTTACAGAGAGTATAGGTGGTGGGGGAAATGCTTTATATACTACAACACATCCCGGTTCGCCAATCAGTAATACACCGAAAACAGTTCGATGTAAGTAGTATACTTTTACTTATTCTTATGCATGTAAAAACATATAAATCTTAAAAAGATGAAACTATACCTTAAAATGCAAGTGTCCATTTTTCATAGCTTGTCACATTCAATTCTTTAGCACTTTCTGGCAACACTGATTTCAAAAAACAAACTATTACATCAATAATAATCATTACATTTATATGTTTAGTATAGAATAAATAATACGACGATGAGTTTTTAATAATTTGTTGTTAATAAAACATTAATAATACTGTTATATTTAAATCATAAAATATTTATAAGGAACATAACTTGTAATGACTTTAACAATTGAATTAAACTTGATTATTTCGATATATTTTTTATTTGAATCGATAAAGTAAAAAAATGAAATCGATTTTATTACTAACAAATTACTATTGATAAATTAAATAACATAAAACTGTAAGGCATGAGTTGATCAGTGTTGCCAAGTTTGTTTTTATTCATTAAAAAAAAAAACTTAGTTATATTTTGCATGAGAAAGATCAGTTTTTTTTCTAAGTGCTTTGTTGCATTATAAATAAATACATTAAAACGTCAGATAGATTATTTCAGTTCATCATTTAATTCAGAAATATACTTAAGTTCGATATAAGCAATAGAGATTTTACGGATAAATTATAAATAATATTCTGTAAGGGGGAGGTGTAAAATTAAAGATAAAAAATATTTAAATATTAGTTTATTGTTTATAATTTAAAACTTGTTGAATTATAGAAATCGCATAGATAATTACTATTTTATTTATGAACAATTAATGGAGGTATTTACTTCGAGTTTTTGATACACGTTTTCTTTTTTCATTTATAAAAGTAAACTTATTAATGTTATAAAACCTTAATCTCCCAAAATTAGTATTACCAAAAAAGTAGATTGGCATCTGGTTTAAGCTAAACAAAGGGTCTGAATAAGCTAGATACTTTTACATACCTATGAAAATATGTTCTGGAGATCTTCGGAACCCCTGAACAGAGTCTGCGGAATCCCAGGGCTGTGCGGACGACTAATTGGGAACTTATTATAAATTATTATTTTCTTTATTTATAATGTAAACCACGTCACGAATGTTCAATAACTTAATTGAGATTACAATAGCGTACAATATTGGTACAATAATTAATGTAGAGTACAATATTGGTTTCCCCAAATAGTGTATATAGTTCCCGGTTGTAGAGCCTTCTCCATTGATCTCCAACTTTAATGGGTCTAAATATGCGCCGCAAAATGTTTCTTTCAAAGATCAAGAACTCTGCTTCTTCCGAACTCGTTAAGGTCCACGCCTCGCTAGCATAAGTTAGTACTGGTCGAATAAGGGTTTTATAAAGGTTGCACTTAGTCTGTCTGGATAAGGCCTTGCTGCTGAGATGTTTCCTTAATCCAAAATAGCAACAGCTTGTTTTTCTTAATCTTTGACCGATCTCGAGGGATATCTTGTTTGAGCTGCTGACTATAGATCCCAGGTACGTAAATTGGTTTACGCATTCAAACGTGAAAGATCCAATCGATAGTGGTTCCTTGATAGGGTTGTCAGTTCCCGGGCCAGCTCTCATGTACTTCGTTTTGTCTTGGTTTATAGATAGCCCCATGACTGTTGCTTCTGCCACAAGTCTAAGAAAAGCTTCTTTCAAGGGGTTTAGAGATCTTGCCACTATATCTAAATCGTCCGCGTACCCAAGTATCTGTATCATCCTGTTATAAACTGTATTAGTGGTTTCCACACCGGACCTTCTTATAACCCATTCTAAGGCAAGATTAAATAACAAACAGGCCAGAGCATCTCCTTGCCTTAGCCCTTTCTTTGTTTCGAATTCAGGTGATAAATCAAGCTGTATTTGGACTGTACACCTTACATTTTAATGAGATGAATCAGCTTCGATGGTATTCCGAGATCATACAACGCTTCATACAGCTTTGGCCTCTTTATGCTGTCATCTGCGCTTCGGAAATCTATAAAAAGGTGGTGGGTGACCATCTTATATTCTATGCCTTTTTCCAAAATCATCCGCAGCCCGAATATTTGATTGACTGTTGATCTGCCCCTTCTAAATCCAGCCTGAAATTACCATTTTCTCGCTCAGCGAATGGGAGAAGCTTCTTAAAAAGTACATTTGATAGTACTTTATAGGCACCTTGAAGAAGAGTAATAACACGATAATTTTTGCATTCAAGGATGTCTCCCTTCTTATGGATTGGACATATAATACCTTTTCTCCAATCTTGCGGGATTTCATCTCCAGCCCAAATAGCCAAAATAATATCATAGATAGCTTTATGGAGTCGTTCACTGCCTTTTTTTATAAATTCTGCTGAGATACCATCCTCTCCGGGCGCTTTGATATTTTTAAGGCTGTTTATTCCCTCCAAAACTTCCTCAAATTCAGGAGGGTCAATATCTTCTTCATCACCACTGTGGATGTCGTTGAAGACTTCTGTTTCAGCTTCTTCATTCAACAAGGATGATACATTACTAAACTTATTTGATGTTTTCTGCTTTTATTTGCATCTTTTATTTATATTAACGAAATAATTGTGTATCAAACGAAGCCGGATAAATCGGACTTCATCTGTTCACTGTAAATTATTCTTAGGGGAAAAAATGTCCCAGAATAAAAATATTTGTTTATTCAATTTCATTACATTGTTATATTATTTAATTATTGTTGACAGAAAGATGGCGAGCTACAAGCTGACCTACTTCAACGTCACAGCCCTCGGAGAGCCAATCAGGTTCCTCCTCAGCTACCTCGGCAAAGAGTTCGAGGACAATCGATTACATCACGAACAATGGCCTTCAACAAAACCTAGTAATTTATTATTTACCTACTATTAAACTAATATAATATTAAGGCTCGCTATCATAATCCAATTGTATTCAATTTATTAAGGAATAAGCATAAGTACTGTACCGCAAGGCTACTGACGTCATATAAATCGATTATTCAGAATAGTATAGAATAGAACAAGAAACATTATTCTGGTCCTTAAGAATAACGTTTATGAATAATAAAAAAAGTAAAATCTGGTGCGCGCAACACAGGACTTTAACTTACCTCCGTTAAAATCAATTTAAATAGTTTTTGAGAATTTTTTAATACACTTGGAGATAAAATAAATCGTTAGAGAATTATTTACATTGAATTTCAATGGAAACACGTGTTTTATTAAATAATCTATTGTGTTATTATCTATAACAATCAGTTAGTTTTATCTGTGTGACTTCTTTAAACATCGTCTCAAAGTCAACCCTGATATGGGCCTACAATGTAGGCCGAAACGTCGGCACATAATTAAAATAGCACTTGTTTTAATGTGTGTTTCTATTTAATGACCGAACCCCCATAAATCTACCTCATCTAGTTAGTTTTATCGGTTTTTTACCATTCTCATTAACTTTTACAACTTTGTGTCTAAGATAATAATTTTTCTGAAATCTTTAGCTTTCCAAGGGTATATTATACGTCTATAAACACTGTTTTAAGTTCAAAAACACCAAAATTACATTTAAAAAAAATGTTTGGTCTTTTCTCTTTAAGATTGATATTAGGGGTACTCACTACGTTTGCTAAAGCTCAAAAAATGTGCTATAGCAAACGTAGTGAGTACCCCTATTGTGTTCGTTCAAATTATTATTATTATTATTCGGTCAGCCCATTTGGAGATCACGATGGTAGACTAATTTGAAGCACATTTCAACTTCTTATTTCTTCTTCTCCTCTCCCAAGAAGCCTTCACCTGTTCAGAAAACCGCTGTTTTCGTTCTTCCGTCCACTTGGTTCGAGTTCTTACTAGGGGTGGGCATAATCGAATGACGATTATCGGGTCATTCGATTATTTTAATTATTCGAATTAATCGATTATCGGATTAATCGGTTTGGATAAACGAATGATCATTCGAACTGAACTGTTTAATGATAAGTGAGGGATTATAAGGAGCTCGGATAATCTTCTTTTTTTTTCTTTTTTTTTTTTTGCTCATCACATAAATTATAGACATATCGCCTCTCACAATCCATACAAATCATTCGATCATTCGATTATTTAAATCATCGAAGTCCGATCCTCCGATTGTGACGATCATTCGATTATACCCACCCTTAGTTCTTACCCTCATGTGTTCGACTTGAAAACAACCCTTCATGACTTTTTCTCCAAATATTTTTCAGCTCGTTCAAGTATTCGTTCAAATTATATATTTATCCGTTTTTTATCAGTACTAAAAAGATGATATAGTTATTTTTATAGATTTTACAAAATTAAACTTACTTTAGAGTAAGAAAATTTAAAATATCGGCGTTAAAGCCCTGTCTGACTATTTCAATCAAACCTAACTGTAAAGACTGATAAATAAAAACTTTTATTTTGGTCTTTTACAAAACCAAGTAAAAATAAATTTGTATTAGAAAAATAAATTTCTATTAGGTTAGATCAGGAACGGTTTTTCTTCTCAAATTTAGCAAGGTCAGGGAATTTCAATTCTAACCATTTGCTCGATAAAATACCATTATTCTATCAAAATGTGAGTTTCTGAACATTTTTATATCAAATTTATTTGGCTGCTAGAAGAAATACTATGAAAAACAATTTAATTGTGAATATTGCACGAGGGGCTCCTCTTTAAACTCAAGAACGTACTACCTTACACATACTATCTTATTATACACTCTTTTCTCTCTGATAGGTTTTCTCTGTTCGGCAGGGCTCAGAAACTTCTTCAATCCGACCAGTCTTGGCAGGAGTACCGCAAGGATCGATACTTGCTCCGCTCCTATACATTGTATACACACATGACATACCAACTCACCCCACCACATTGACTGCAACTTACGCGGACGATACTGCAATTTTAACTTCAAACGACGATCCTATACTCGCCTCACTTACTCTACAAAATCACTTGATGATACTACAAAATTGGCACAAGCTATGGAAAATTCGTTTAAATCACGACAAGTCAAAACACGTAACGTTCACACTACGAAAAAACACTTGCCCACCAATTTTTATCGACAACAACCAAATTCCTCAGACCAACTGTGTACATTACCTAGGACTGACACTCGATCGAAGGATGACTTGGGGCCCACATGTCAAGATGAAAAGACAGACTCTTAACCACCGACTGAAAGTACTATACTCACTTTTATCTAAATCTTCAAAATTAAAAATTAGACAAAAACTGAATACATACACATACCTTCTTAAGCCAATATGGACTTACGCTTCACAGATTTTTGGTTCAGCAAAAAAGACTCACATACAAAAACTGCAATCATTTCAATCCAAAATTTTAAGACTGATAACGACAGCTCCTTGGTACGTAAACAACAGAACCCTACATACGGGCTTACAACAACCAACAGTTGACCAACATATACGAACACTCTATACTCGTTTTCACAGTAAACTTAACGGACATGACAATAGACTGATTAACGATATGTCAATAGCTGAAATGCCAGTCAGAAGAAGGCTAAAGAGAGGCTGGATGAGGGACCTCCTCGGATAAAATAAAGCCATGGAAGGGGTGCTGCTGGGCATTTTCCTTCTTCATGCCTACCATGCCTGATCTCAACTCGTACATCACATTTGCTGGTTGTCAGATACATTCTGACAGGCGTGAATATAGATATAAAGAGAAAAAAAAAATTGCGAATATACGAGAACCGAAGTGACGCAATTAAGTTGTAAAAAAAAAACACCAAAAATTGATAATTAAGTTGAAACCATTAATCATAATAATAGCGGTGATTTAAGACGTGCTAAATAAATCAATAAAAATGCAAAAAATGAAGAAAACAATAAATTAATGGTAATATATTACGGGGTTAAGTACTTCTGCTGTGTAGTAGAAATATAGTACCTTTTGGAAATAAATAAAAGGAAAGGTTATATCTGCTTACAGAGGATATTGTACGTTTTGGGAAGAAATATTTTTAGTACCTTTAGGGATAAAATGGAATGTGGATATAGTAACTTTTGGAATGAAATGCAATTTTCAAATACCTTCTAAAGGATTTCTATCCTATTTAAATAAAATCTGATTTCAGATTTAGATAAAACTAAACCCTTAGTATACAAATATGTCAATATATCAATTTCTAAAAAAATGTCATTTAGTACCTTTTGGAAATCAACGTCTCAATTGCTCTGATATATGTTAACGTTATATAAAACGATGGCTTGCATTTTCAGAAGTTCTGATAAAAAGCATGATAAATAATCATTGTTCAAACATACAGATTTAAAAAAAAAATAACGCTTTGCTTTGTTGACATTTCAGAATATATCTACATGACTGGATTCTTTTTAGACAACCGTTCTTCAAGTGACCTTATCTTTACAACTGCTTTTTTAATTATATAAGGTGATTCATTCTGAAACCAACATCTGGCCTGTGTCCATAAATAATATAAATCATTAGTAATATACATCTATACTATTATTCTTGTCTTTAAAAAAACTAAAATTGCATAAAATAAAAATATGTTTGCACTTTTCTCCTTTAGTTTTTTGTTAAATTCGCTCAACTTACATATTTATTCGTTATTTATCAATGGTAACAAGATGATGTACCTAATTTTTTTCAAACCTACAAAATTGAAGGTACTTTAGAGGATGATAATTTAAAATATCGATATTCAGGCCCTGTCCGAATATTTTAATCAGAATAAGACCTATGTCACATTAAGGCCCATTAAACTTTACATCCTCTAGCGAATTTAATCAAAATCGTTAAAGCCGTTTTTGAGAAAATCGTAAAAAGGTGCAAAATGCATGGTATAAAGTGGCTCTTCTGGTGACTTGATTTTGATGAAAAAGTTGCTGTAACATCTCGGGCGTATAGTTGTCTTGAATATGTAATTTCAGTTTTGTACGGCTTTTAGTTTTTGCGACTACTTACCACACACACACACACACACACAGTTTGCGGGACTAGGTCATTTGGACTCAGGGGACCTTAAAGATGTTTTTTCGGTGACTAATTTTTAATTATTTATTGATTTTTCATCACAAAATTCTAATAACAAATCTATCCAAGTAACATAACAAGGACAAATGATGTTATCAAATATGTTGTGCGGGTTTGCAGATCAGAATGAGCCCACCTCTCTATATATAAACACCTTGCTCCTGGCCCTCCCCTGTCTCATCACTGTTAGTATTAACAAAGTCTTAAAGTTATCACACTCTTTACAAAAATATCTTTGACCTCTATTGGGTTGTGTCACATGAAATGTCCGTTTTCAAGGTAAAGGACTTTTATTAAAAAAAATACGATATGAAAACAAGATAATTTTATTCGAAGTATTTACCTTCTTTTTCAACAATTTTTTCCCAACGTGACACCAACTTTTTTATCCCCGAACTGAAAAACTCTAAGCTTTGAAGTGAAACAAAATCTGAAAACGCACTTTTCACTTGATCAACATTTTCAAAAAGTTTTCCTTTGACGAAATTGTCTAAATTCCTAAACAGGTGGTAATCTGTTAGAGACAAGTCGGGAGAATATGGTGGGTGCGGAAGAACTTCGTAGCCCAGTTCTTTCAATATTTTTTTTTTTTTATTATTTTGGACGGTATGTTTTGAAACATGGGGTCTTGCTGCTGCTCAGTGAGATCATGAGGTACCCATGTATCGAGCTTTTTTACTTTCCCAATTACTTTAAATGTCTGGAAACGGTAAATGCACTTGCATTTATTTGTGCTGAGAGTCCATTAACTGTTTGGTAGGGGTTTCTTTCTACTGTATGTTTGAGGACATCGTTGTCTATTACGGACGGAGGTCTTCCTCGGGGCAAGTTTTCCAAGTCGGTATCCTCAGCTGAAAACTTGGCGAACCAACGGTGAATGGTTCGTTCATTAACACTCTCTTCCCCAAACGCCTTGCAAATATTTCTAGCGGCCTCAACTGCTGAATGGCCGAGTTTAAACTCGTACAAAAATATTACACGAAAATCGCGTTTTTCCATGTTCATATTTGTAGGTATACTAAAAAGTGGGTAATTGATTGGAAAGCTAATGTTTAAAATACAAAGGTAGAGGATTAGTAACTGTTTACTTTAAATATGTAAACATTCGGCATAAAACAACAGAGACCTGCAAAATCCTTTATGTATTTCAGAAACTATAAAAACGGACATTTCATGTGAAACAACACGATAGTAATAATCCATGCTCTGTACTTTTTCAGAAACGCCTTTTGGAAAACTACCATTATTGGAGATCGACGGTAAAGCTCTCCACCAATCAGCGGCGATGGCAAGGTACTTGGGAAAGGAAGCCAACATCGCAGGGAGCAATAACTGGGAGGCCCTGCAGATCGATATGGCAATCGATACCTTCCACGATTTTCGTATAGGTCAGCATTATTTGAAGAATCGGTACTTACTTGACAAGAATTTTAAAAAAAACAGTTTAATCAATTTGTAACTATTTTTTTCCAGCTGCTGTTGGCTACTTCTACGAAAGCGATAAGGCACTCAGAGAGAAGAAACGTGAAACATTTCTAAAAGAAACCGTTCCTTTCTATTTGGGTAGATTCGACGAACTTGTGAAGCAGAACAATGGATACCTCGCCAATGGAAAGGTAACCATAAATATATTTTTTTTTTTTTTTAACTTAATATTTTTATTTGCACCTGTATATGTTACAATCAGCAAATGAGTTATATATGAAAAACATAGCATGGGTTGGCATGAGGGAGTACCATAAATATTGGATTGTAAAATAGGTCTGTTACGTTTTTAAATATTTCAATTTAATCCTCTCTGTGTTCATAAAATCATGTCGACTTGGTCAATAATGTTTACATATTCTAAAAAAAGTTAAGGAGCTTTTATGCATCAGTTTCAACCGAGATTCCTCATCTTTAAGTGGTATTTTGCTTGTTCAAAATGGAAGAGAAAAAAAAATCATTTTCGTCACTTATTGATTTTTTATTTCCTATTTCCGAAAAGGAAAATCCGCCTCAAAGATGATTAACAAAATGGCCTAAGTATGGCTAAGATGGCCGAGGATAAAGCGCCATTCGTAGTCCGTGAGCCAGCAACGAAAAATGCTGAATGAAATGAGCATATTACCAAAATTTTTAGAATGTTTTGTGCAAACCATCCATCATAGTAAAGCAAAAAATCTAGTGCGGGCAACACACGACTTTCACTTACCTCCATTTTTAAAATCAATGATCAGTTAGTTTTATCGGCTTTTTATCACTCTTTATTAACTTTTACAAGCTCTTGTGTATTAGATATATTTTTTTTTTTGTAAAATCTTTAGCTTTCCAACGGTATATTATAAGTGTATATTACTGTTGCTATGTTCAAAATAAAAAAAATGCATTAAAAAAATATTTTTCAGTTTTCATCTTTAGTTGTTTTTTAAATTCGCACATCTTACATAGTTAGCTGTTATTTATCAATGCTAACTAGATAATATGGTTATTTTTACAAAATATACAAAATCAAAGGTACTTTCGGAGAAGACAATTTAAAATATCGGCATTTAAGTTCTGCCAGACCATTTTAATGAGAATAAAACCTACATGATATTAAAGCCCATTAAATTTTACATCGATATATCGAGTTTAATCAAAATCTTCGGAACCGTTTTCGAGAAAATCGAAAAAAGGTGTAAAATGCATGGTATAAAGTAGCTCTTCTGGTAAGCCGATTTTGGTGAAAAAGATTTTGTAACGTCTCGGGGGTATAGTTGTCTTAATTATGAAATTTCAGTTTCATAGGACTTACCGTTTCCGCTCAGGAGTTACCACACACACACCCAGACCTTTTTGCGGGACTTGGTTATTTGGACTCAGGGGACCCTAAAATGTGTATTTCCGTTGAAAACTGGAATTCGAAAATTTTCAGGATCGCAATACTTTCCCTTACTATATATAGTAAGGGAAAGTAAAAAGGGAATGTTACTCTTTTGTAACATAATTATGGTTACTATCATATAAACGGCTCACTCCATGAAGATAATCGTTATAAAGTAAATCATCAAGTATTGATTTTTAGAGACAAGTTCTGAACCAGGTAACCATTGCACTGACATTATGTCCGTGAGTATTAGACCTACGTATTTCTATTACTACTCAAATTAATGCTAATTTATTACCTCGTAAAGTAGTTTATTATAATAAGAAGAGTCTCAGTTTCCGTTTTTTTTGTAAGAAACATATGTCTATAACTATTAGTCATATAGACGTGATTAACAACTCAAATTAATGGTGATTCAAATTTCTATATTTATTGTAATAACGATTATCCTTACAGGATGGGCAGGGTCCATGATAGTAACCACAATAATGTTAAAAAAAAGTGAAATCTCGTTTTCCGTAAAAATATTTTTATTTGTTCAATATCTCTATATCGTTAAATATTAGACATACAAACGTCTTTTAACACTCAAATGAAAGCTTATTAAATAGTTGATGATTTACTATATAACGATTATCCTCATAGGATGAGCGGTTTCCATGATAGTAACCAGAATTATGTTAGAAAAGAGTGATATTCTGTTTTTGAATAGCCGCCATTTTGTAATCCACCCGTTTTGAGGTGGCACACGTGTATTTTACTTTCACTTACTATATATAGTAAGGGGAAGTATTGCGATCGTGAAAATTTTCGAATTCCAGTTTTCAACGGAAATACACGTTTTAGGGTCTTCTGAGTCCAAATATCCAAGTCCCGCAAAAAGGTCTGTGTGTGTGTGTGTGTGTGTGGTAACTCCCGGGCGGAAACGGTAAGTCCTATGAAACTGAAATTTCATATTTAAGACAACTATACGCCCGAGACGTGACAAAACTGTTTTCATCAAAATGAGATTACCAGAAGAGGCACTTTATACCATGCATTTTGCACCTTTTTTCGATTTTCTCAAAAACGGTTCCGACGATTTTGATTAAACTCGCTATATCGATGTAAAATTTAATGGGCTTTAATAATAATAACTAAATTATCTTGTTAACGCTGATGAAAAACTGGTAAATATATAAATTGAATAAATTCGATACCCAACTAAAGAACAAAACAGAAAAAATATTTGTTTAATGCAATTTATCGTTTTTGAACATAACATCAGTAATATACATGTATGATATACTGTTGGAAAGCTAAAGATTTTAGAAAAAATATCATCTCATACACAAGCTTTTAAAAGTTAATAGAGAGTGATGAAATGAACATAAAACTAAATGATTACTTTAGATAATAATACAATAGATTTTTTAATAAAACACATGTTTCTATATAAATTCAATTTGATTAATTCCTTAATAGTTTCACGTATTTTTATCTCTAACTGTATTTGAAAATTCTTTCATTGGTTTTAAAAATCGAGATAAGTGAAAGTCGTGTGTTGCCCGCACCAGATTTTTTTGCTTTACCATGAGAGATGCTCTGCATAAAACATATTAAGTATTTTGGTCAAATGGGTGGCATTTTTTGTTGCTGGCTCAAGGACTATAAGTAATTTGCTCGGTTCTGAACAGAAAATTTTGAGTTGGGAGACGCAAAGCTCTACGTTCGTCCTGAGAAGTTCTGGGAGGACGGGATTGAAAAATTACCCAAAAGATGGCAAGATGCAATAGATCAAAATGGGCCATATATAATTGATTAAAAATATTTACAATAATCTGAAGTTTCTATTGAAATCACCAGAAAAAAACGTTAAGAAATTCTTTTACAACCCAATTTTCGTTACTTTTAAAATTTTCATCATCTCTATTTTTATTGTTTTTATTTTTTCAGCTCTCCTGGGGAGACCTATTTTTCGTAGCTTGTTCTACTTACCTCAACCACCTCATCGAATTCGACATGTTCGAAAAATACGAAAACCTACGCCGCTTGCGTGACAACGTACATTCAATACCCCAGATCAAGAAATGGCTGGAGACCAGACCTAAAACTCCCTTTTAAATAATGGGATTTAGTTTTTCCTGATATTTAAGGATATGATTTTAAGTTTAATGGAATGAATGGAGTTATATGTTAGGATGTAAACTTTAAGATTATGTCATTAACAATACTTTGCTCAATTATACACAAAATAGAGCGTTTTTTTTAATTTTTTTTTTTTTAAGACCTTATCCCTTGGGTCCTTTATCTACCAAACTATAAAATCCCAGCATCATTCTTATATCTACAGTCTCCTTCAATTTAAATCCTCAGTCCACTTGCTTGGAACAAGATCGTGCCATTCCGACCTTTATATGCCATCCCACAGAACTAAAGCCTTTGATCGATCCTTTCTTGCCCGTTCCATTACATTCTGGAATTCCATTCCTTCAAATATACACCATGCTTCTTCCTTATCCACATTCAAATATCCTGACGCTTGTTGATCTTTAATTTTAAATTAGATTTTTCATTAAAATTGAATCATTATAATGACTGAATATCTTATGTATACCTTTTTTATTTTATTATACACACACACACACACATATATATATATATATATATATATATATATATATATATATATATATATTATTTTTTATTTTTTTTGTTAGTGTGTTCAAAATTAGTTGTTTTTTACTTTCCATTGACTGTATTTATTTGCTTTACTTTTTTATGTTTTTTCTTTTCTTTTATGGTACATAGATGTGTGTATGTACATACATTTATATAAATTTCTTTCTCTAACTCTTTTACCTATGTACATAATTTTATCTCATAATAAAATCTCTTATATCCCAGAATAAAATTTCTTTTCTATTCTATTCTATCCATAGAAAAAAAAATCTGGTGCGGGCAACACACGACTCTCACCTCGATTGTTAAAATCAATTCAAGAACTAATAAATGGAGTTAAAAAAGGTTTAAAGAAATATATTTAGTTTCGCTAAAAACATATGTTTTAGATTAAATAATATAAAAATATAAAATTGTTTGTTTATTTATTTAACGTCACTTTATTCAACTGTGGCTAATCGTACGATGCTACAGCGGAAGTACTAATTTTTGTGTATCCAGGTTTTATTAGGATAGGGATTTTTAACGAGTACCTGACATCGCACAGGATCGGTACCACCTTTTAACATCCTCTCCGAAGGACGGCATAACTAAGGAGTTTTTACTCCCATTAAAGAATCATAGGACCAACTGCGGGTTTTAACACGTGACCTTTGGCATATAAGACTGTTATGCTAGCCAACCTGCTAGTCCAAGTTAGAGCCCGAAGCAAACAGTGCATATAGGAAGAAATTGGACAAACCTCTTGCAGTGCAGTATGTAATTGATGTGTTGTGGAGTAAAATTGCTCCAATGTATTAAGAATATATTCTTGCAAACAATTCATTAGTCCTTCTGAGAAGATATTGAGTATTTTTTACTTTTATTTACCTATATATGAAATATATAGTAAGGGTATGTATTGCGATCATTAAAATTTTCGAATTCGAGTTCTCTCTGGAAAAAAATACTGTTACGGGCTACGGGGTGTGCGAAATGAACTACTCCAGTTTACAAATTACAAATGTTTATTAAATACAGAAAACACAAATACAAAGGGATTACTAACCACTATATTAACAATAATAATGGAATTACTAGCTTAACTACTAAACAGTCGACATATAAAATCAGGTATTCCTAACAAATAAACTACTTACGTAAATTTATACAATATGCTAGATTTATTCTAAAACTTACAACTATAAGTTATATATAAACTACAGTCTTCTAATTTCCCACCGACCGATTATCACAATATTGACACACAGTTTCACTACACTGTCACACTGTCACGAGTTGTTCACTGTCACTGTTCACTGACACATTCACTTGAGCAAGATCAAGACTGACTGCCCCAGGCTCAGGGAACCGCTATTTGAACCACCGCCGAATCTTCTAGACCCGGGCGCAGGTAAGGCGGTGGGCCTTTCCAGGCACTTCGAGGACTGTCCAGGTCCAGAAGTCTCTAGCCTCATCTAGGCCCCTCCAGGCGTGGTCCCCCCGTCATTGTCTTGACCGTAGCAATACGTTTTAGGGTCCCCTGAGTCCAGATAACCATGTCCCCCAAAAAGGTCTGTGTTTGTGAGGCACGACAACGAAAAGACGACAAGACATGAGATTTCATATATAAGAAAACTATACGCCCGAGATGTTACAGCAAATTTTTCATCAAAATCAGCCATCCAGAAGAAACACTTTATACTATGCATTTTGCACCTCTTTACAATGTTCTCAAAAACAGCTCAGAAGATTTTGATTAAACTAGTTATGTTGGTGTAAAATTTAATAGGCTTTAACATCATATAGGTTTCATTCTGATTGAAATAGTCTGACAGAGTTTAAATGGCGATATTTAAAATTTCTTTCTCTTAATTACCTTTAATTTTGTAGTTTTGAAATTAATTAACCATATCATCTTCTTAGCATTGATAAAAATTGGCTAAATATAAAAGTTGAACGAATTTGATAACCAATTAAAAAAATAAGAGCAAAAATATTTTTTAATACATTTTTTGAAAATTAGAACAGTAATATAGATGTATAATATACCATTGGAAAGCTAAAGAGTTTAGAAAAAATATTATGTTATATAAGGTTGGGTATAACCTTATTACTAATTATTATACGTAACAATTTAATATTGTTATATTAATTAATCTAAATCATATGTTTCCACTAAAACTGAATAAACTTAAATAAATTTAAATGAAAATTAACTTAAATCTTTTTTCAACTACAAGTTTATTTAATAGTTCTTAAATTGATTTTAACTGCCGAGGTAAGTGAAAGCTGTGTGTTGCCCGCACCACATTTTCTTATAAAAAATTATTCATAAATAAATTAACATAAATAAATAAATAAAATTTATTATAGAGATATTTACAACTGTATTAACAAAAACAATACATCAAGTAAATGTAAACATTGAGATATGGACATGATATGCATGAGAAGAATCTACCCAGTGGTAGCACTTCAGAGTTTATTCAGATAAGTAGGTCTCGAGGCCATCGTCTTTTCTGCCGCCTCGGAGGATGATCAGGAATAGAAGGAGATGAGATATTGCGGACAAGTGGGTCGGGGTGGAGTGGTAATTTGGAGTGAAAGGAACTATATCTAATTCCGGCTAAGTCTGCAACTAATGGATATTTAGGTCTTTATGGATTATTTTATTGGTGACAAAGTAAGGGGCATTTAGGATCTTTCAGAGGATTTTGGATTGCAAGGATAGGATGCGAGAGGAATTTGATGGCTTTGTGGATCCCCATAGTTCAATTCCATATCTCAAATAGGCCTAAATATGGTAATATAAATAGTTTTTTTGTAGTAGTGGAAAGTTTTGAACGTTTGTCAAGTAAATGTTGTAATAAGCGATATCTGCGAGCTGTTTCTTGTCGTTTCAATCTAGTGTGAGGATTCCAAGTAAGTCGTCTGTCAAGATGCAGTCAAAGGTACCGGATCTGTTTAACTGAGGTGAGTGGAATATTGCCAAAGGATATAGTGGGACAGGCAGACATAGGTTTGCGGCGCAGGGTAAGGTAATTTGGTGGGATTTAGTAGGATTTATTTTGATCCTCCACTTTTGACACCATTCTTCAATGGAAGCAATGTGACCTAATGTGTAACTGAAGCGTTTGGGAAGCAATAGTTGGGTCATTGTTTACAGATAATACTCATGTGTCATCGGTAGTGAGGACAGTACCATAAAAAAAAATATTAAACGTTTTTTTGTTAAAACAAAACAAGTCTAATATCAAGTTTAACAAGAAAAGTGGATGATATTAAAACCAAAACTATTTATAAATTATTTTATTACAAAGAGTTGGTATAATAAATAAATAAGTGATGCATGTGAACTAATCTTAAGATGAACAATCATGACAAATTTCAATCCAAACTTCGACTACAGCCTTCCCGAAATTATCGCCTTTAAAGAGGCCTATGAATGTTTCATCCATTTTATCAAATCCTTTAAAAACTGCTTCTTTAAATATTATTTTTCCCTGAAATTGATGTAAATAGGTTTTATGAACTGTTTATTATTCGATTATATTATAAAAAATCAAAAAACAATCCTTACCTCTTTGATTAGATCCAAATTTCTTTGAATACCTTGAAACCAACGGTCAAGCCATCTGAGGACAATGAACCCTTCAATCTTCAGTTCTTTCAAAAGTATCGTTTCTTGGACGACTGGAGCTGAAATCAAGGAACAGTTGGAAGTTGTTTTATTGATTGTTTAATTTAAAAAAATCATATTTAAAAAAAATTATACTTTAAAAATATATTTTAGAACTATTGAACAATTTCCTATATGGTGCACAGAAAGCTGGGTGATGACTGATAGACTGGAGAGCAAAATCACTGCAGCGGAGATGAGGTTTCTTCGAAGAATCGCAGTGTGAACCAGATGTGACTGAATTCACAATGAAAGGATCAGAAAAGAGTTGTATATAATATTGGGTTGTGTCACATGAAATGTCCGTTTTCAAGTAAAGGATTTTTATTAAAAATACGATATGAAAACAAGATAATTTTATTCGAAGTAATAACCTTCTTTTTCTACACATTTTTCCCAACGTGACACTAACTTTTTTATCCCCGAAATGAAAACTCTGAGCCTTGAAGTGAAACAAAATCTGAAAACGCACTTTTCACTTGATCATCATTTTCAAAAAGTTTTCCTTGGACGAATTTGTCTAAATTCCTGAACAAGTGGTAATCTGTTGGAGACAAGTCGGGAGAATATGGTGGGTGCGGAAGAACTTCATAGCCCAATTCTTTCAATTTTTGCACGGTATGTTTTGAAACATGGGGTCTTCCTGCCGCTCAGTGAGATCATGAGGTACACATGTATCGAGCTTTTTTACTTTCCTAATACACTTCAAATGTCTGGAAACGGTACATGCACTTGCATTTAGTTATGCTGAGAGTCCTTTAACTGTTTAGTAGGGGTTTCCTTCTACTGTACGTTTGAGGACATCGTTGTCTCTATAGTGGCAAGTTTTCCAAGTCGGTATCCTCAGCTGAAAACTTAGCAAACCAACGGCGAATGGTCCGTTCATTAACACTCCCTTCCCCAAACGCCTTGCAAATATTTCCAGCGGCCTCAGCTTCTGAATGGCTGAGTTTAAACTCGTACAAAAATATTACTCGAAAATCGCGTGTTTCCATGCTCATATTTGGAGTTATACTAAAAAGTGGGTAATTGATTGGGAAGCTAATGTTTATTATACAAAGGTAGAGGATTAGTAACTGTTAACTTTAAATATGTAAAGTAGAGCGGCGTGGTCTAGTGGATAGAGCGCTAGTCTGCTGTTCTCCGGGTCCTGGGTTCGAATCTCGGTTGTGGCAGAATATTATTTATTCTGTTATTCAGTCAGGGGTTGACCCTAGGGTATGGAGACCCTCCTTGGGCAGACCCAGCCTCTATAAAGTGGGTACCCAAAATAATTGGGGAAAAACCTGGCGGCTGAGCGTTATTAAGGCCTAATCACCTCAGTGCACTGCCGTTGGCCTAGGTACAGTACGAATCTCTATATGTACTGAGCCCGAGACCCTTCATGGGTTGTAGTGGTACAGGTTTAGTATGATATAATACAAGTAAATGAGCAACACTAGAATTATAGATAAGAAAAAGCCTCGTGAAAAAACTACCCAACAGTAGCACTTCAATGTTTATTCAAGTTAGAAGATCCAGAAGCCATGATCTTTTCAGGGCTAAAAAGAAACAAGATGCAATATAAATGTTTGCATAGATGAATAAATGTTGTTTTGAAAGATTGAAATAAAATGATTAGAAACAAGATTGTTCGTTAATCTTTTTTACTAATAGTAATATTAAACCTTTTTTTTTCTTAAATCATGATTACATTTATTAATTTTTTTCTAAACAAACCTTGATTTTGTTGTATCTTGTAACTTTCTAGCTCTGATGAAACGCGTCAAAATGTTGGTTTCAGAATAAATTGTTTTAATTCATTTTTTTTTTTTTTTAATTCATTTACACAGCCACCCAAACTATCCATACACTCACCAATATTAGGTTTCATCGTATCTTCATTATAGGATGATATAGAACCACACACTGAAACTCTCCCAAACTTATTCATGGATTTATAAATAATACTGCTCATACTTCCACCAACCTAATGAAACATTTTTAAAACATAAAATCAATATCTGTAATTCATTTTAGCAGTTTTGAGTTATTTCACATAAATTTTCATAAAATAAGAAAGGAAATCTCAACTCATAAATGATATAAACATAAACTTGGAGTTGAAGGTAAGTAAATATGAATATTACTGCTATCTGTCTGAGCTAGAACCAAATTTATGCTTAAAATTATCAATGATGATTATAATTCATTTAAATACTGTTCTCCTGCCTCAGGTTCTGCTGGCAAGACCGTGGCAGAATAACTCTTTTTTCAGTAATTTCAGCCATGGGGCGACCCTAGGGTAGGGACACCCTCCGAGGGCACCCTCAGTCTTTATAAAGTAGGTACCGAAAATATGAGAGAAAAAACCTAATGGCTGAGTGTGATCTCAGCCATATCACCTCATGATATGGCCTTTGGCCAAGAAACATAACATATCTTGATATATAGTGAACTTAAGACTCATCATGAGTTGCCGAGGTACAAGCTAATAATTAATTTCATTTTTTAGAGTTTTAGGATCAGGACATCAACAATGACCAAAAAAGAAAAAAAAATCGTAAATGGTCTAATATTAATAATTAAAATTAATATTGGAGAAGTAATTCCTCAAATAACTCCTTTATTATTGAAGAAAGAGAAAAAAATTTAAATTGTTCTGGAATCTGGAATTTTTATTTGAATTATTTCAATGAAAATTAAAAGAAAAGAAGTCTAGTATAAATGCTTTCAGTTTATTGATTTCAACAATGAAACTTTGTAATGGACCAAAATAAAAAATAAAATAAAAAACAGACCCACCCGCTTAATTTTTTAAATTTTTAATTGCTTTATTTAGAAATAATTTACAATCTGCCAATCTTGGGCAATGAGTATTAGAGCTATAAGATATCATTTATTCCATATGTAACAGTAAAACAAAAATAAAATAAAAAATTACAAAGAAGAATAAATAAACCTAAATAACAAAATGAAAAGAAAAATCGAGATACATAGAACCCAAATAACAAATAAAAAGAAATCTGTTAGTCCGCTGTATGAATTGATAAATACCCAAAATTAATAAATTAACATTAAAAATTAGGTAATTGCCTGTAAACAGCTATAACTGTTATAAACCCAATATAGTTATTTGGAAATAATAAAACATTGTAAGTATAATAATTTGTAGCATTTTTAATTTATATTAACATAATTTAACAATCTTGTCAATACATAAGCATAAAGTTGGTTGAAGTACATATAGAGAGCAAAAATCTTGTAATTGCAAAAAAATATCACTCAATCAATTTTACCTCAAATTAATCCAATAATTAATAAAAAATTAATCTTGATAATTGGGCAGATTGAATATTTACATTATCGAAGTAGCAATCAACACCATTCGGAGCTGCTATTTTCAATGCCTCTTCTATATCAGTAGTTTTGTAATTAAATGCATGATCAATTTTTAGTTCCTCCTTCAACCACTTGACTTTTTCATCAGAGCCAGTAAAACCAATGACATTCATTCCTGAAATTCATAAGAATTTTATTTATTATAGGGAAGAATAGAAATAATTTCTTGCTTTATAATTTTCCAAATTACAACAATACAAATTGTCTTTCAAAATTAAAGGTTATTTTGTATAAGAATTGCATCTTTTTTTCAGTATCCATACCAGAAATTGTCTGGCTATTGTTTTAAAAAATTGTTTTGACTTCCACAGAGCACACCACAATATGTTATGTATTTAGAAACTAATATCGACCCTGTATTTTTGTTTACTTTGCACCTACAGGTTGTTTTTTGTTAATGCTATTCGATGAAGCATTAAATTTCCTACAAAACAAAAAAAGAATCATTGAAATCGGTTAAGAAATAGCTGAGAAATAGCGTTTTGAAATTAACAGTGGTGATAGGCCATTTTCCTCTGAATTATTTATTGCTTTTCATATTAGTTAGTTTCCCGTAAACAGTAACAGTTGTGGTCATAGAAATTGCTTCACTCAATACAATTTTTTTTTTTTTTTTTTTCTAAAATTAAACATAACCATATGCTTTTAAAAAAAAATCTGTTCACACAAAACAAATAATATTATAAACTTCACATCAAAAGTATTGTGGGGATCACTTGTAGCTGGGTGGCTAGCGTAACAGCCTCACATGCTAAAGGTCACGGGTTCAAACCCGCAGGTGATCCTAGGATTTTTTAATGGGAGTAAAAAATCCTTAGTTACGCCGTCCTTTGGAGGGGACGTTAAAAGGTGGTCCCGAGCCTGTGCGATGTCAGGTACTCGTTAAAGATCCCTATCCTAATAAAATCTGGATAGGCAAAATTTAGGACTCCCAATGTAGCATCGTCCGATTAGCCATAGTAGCATAAAGTGACGTTAAATAAATAAACAATCAAAAGTATTGCAACACTTAGAAATATTTGAATTTCACAAAAACTTTTTCTTTTTTTTTTTATAGTGAAGAAAGGTTCTGAAGTCAATAATAAAAATTTTTAAACTGGAAATAAACAAGTATTATTAAAATAAATTACAATATTTCTTCCAATAAACAAAAAATTTAGAAAACTTACTTTTTAAAATTTTCCTTTTTTACAATTTTAACTTATAAATTACAATTTCAATTTTTGTTTGTTTGTTTATTTATTTACGAGCGGCGTGGTCTAGTGGATAGAGCACTAGTCTGCTGCTCCGGGTCCTGGGTTCGAATCCCGGCTGTGGCAGAATATTATTTATTCTGTTAATTCAGTCGGGGGACGACCCTAGGGTATGGAAACCCTCCTGGGGCAGACCCAGCCTCTATAAAGTGGGTACCCAAAATAATTGGGGAAAAACCTGGCGGCTGAGCATGATTAAGGCCTAATCACCTCATTGCACTGCTGTTGGCCTAGAAACAGTACGAATCTCTATATGTACTGAGCCCAAGACCCTTCATGGGTTGTAGTGGTACAGGTTTAGGTTTAAGGTTTTGTTTATTTATCTAAACGTCCCTTTATGCTGCTGTGGCTAATCGGACGATGCTACAGTGGGAGTCCTAAATTTTGCCTATCCAGGTTTTATTAGGATAGGGATCTTTAACGAGTACCTGACATCGCACAGGCTTGGGACCACCTTTTAATGCCCCCTCCGAAGGACGGCATAACTAAGGATTTTTTACTCCCATTAAAAAATCCTAGGGCTACCTGCGGGTTTGAACCCGGGACGTTTGGCATAGGAAGCTTTAATGCTAACCACCTTGCTACAGGTAACCCCCCGCTCGGCCACCCCACCCCAATTTCAATTTTTAATTAACATTTAATAAGATGCATTGTCCCCTCTGGCTTGAATGACTGCTTCAACCTGTCTTGGCATACTTGTAAAAATATTTTGAAGGGTATATTAACCCAATCCTCCAATACAGCTGTATTTAGCATTTCAAGGGTAGTAGGAGGTGAATCTTGTGACCGAATCTTTCTTTTGAGATAATCCAAATTGGGTTAGGTCAGTACTTCTTGCTGGCCAATCAATGTTGTGAATATTTGTGCTGTTCAGGTATTCAGAAACACATCTTGCCTTGTGAGGACGAGCATTATTATGCATGAGCAATGATTCAGAGCCTATGGCATAAAAGGCACTACATGATCTTGAATAATCATTTCTACTAACTTAGTGCGAGCCTCCCAAGATAAGCCATCCCATATAATATAAGATAAAACCTCCTCTAAATGGCTCAGTTTCTAACATGCAGTATTGACTATACCGTTCTCCAAGCCATCTCCAAACTCTTTCATGGTCATCTGGGCTGTTAGGCTTCTGACATGCTTGTATATTTATGAAGCGGTCATATATGGGGTTAGTAACCCTAGGACACCTTGATGTTGGTCGTCTGAAATAACTACCAGTTTAACTGTACCTTTTTATGGTCCTTGAAACGGTAGAATAGTTAATCCCAAGGCGATTCGGAATATAATGCAATGATTTGCCTTCTTCATAGAGAGTGATGATTCTGACCGAATCATCAAGACTTGAACGATTCATTGTGACTTAGGAGAAAAGAGAGAACTGACTTGAAGCAAACAAAAGATAAACAAGGACTTTAAGGACATTTTAAATGAATGAAACAAAATTCCATCATTTGTTGGTAAACAGTAAATAAAAACGATATGTCTAATCCCTAATATCTCTAATTTAATAAATAATATTTCTATAAATATAAACAAAGTCTGGATTAAGGTCAAAACCAAGAAAATCTTGGAATTAGGTGTTGCAATACTTTTGATAGGAGTTATATGAGAATTAATATAATATTAATTTTCAAAACTATGACAACTGTTGATTTGTGTGACCACTGTTTTCCGTGAAAATTGTTCCACCTCATGTAATTCCACAATGTTAATTGTTTCTAATTGCAAAATGCTCAAAGTTTGTATAATTAAAATTTTTATTCTGATAGTATTTATAACTAATAACCAAGAACTAAGAAACGTTATTTTGTTTTATTTTTTAAAATTTCTTTATTTCATTAAGCATATGATATAAATAAGTAGACAAAAACAAAAATATTCGATCGGAGAAAATTCATTACCATAAAAAGTTGAAGCATATGTGATGCAATTTCTATGACCACGAATGCATATGCTAATATAGTTATTTGGAAATAATAAAGCATTGTACAATAATTAGCAGTGTTTTTATTTTACATTTACACATGTATTTTATAATTATAACTTTGATATGATTAAATAAAAACTTATCTTACCCAGTATTTTTCCATACTGCACTACCAATGAACCAACAGCCCCCGCCGCTGTTGTCACAACAAGGGTTTCGCCAGGTTTAGGGTTCAATATTTCCCAAAATCCAAACCATGCTGTATTCCTAAAATCATAAATTTATAATAAAGTTTTGTTTATTTTAAGTCAGTAGGAGTGTATCCATGTTGGGATACTTCCTATAAAGAATTACAACAAAAATTTAATGTTCATCGTACATTAAGACAGAAATGTGAGAAGTCTATAGTTTATCATTTGATTAAATTGACCCAGTGTATTCTTGATAATAGGAAATCACTAAGTAGGCAGTAGGCCTAGAGGCTAGAGGGAAATATACTACCTACTTTCACTTACTTCGGTTGTTAAAATCAATTTAAGAACTAATAAACATAGTTCAAAAATATTTAAAAAAAAATTATTTAGTTTCGTTGTAAGCATTGTTATAGATGAAACTGTTATCTAGAACAATATGTTAGTTTTATCCGCTTTTATCCCTCTCCATTACATTTTGCATTTTTGTATATAAGGTAATATTTTTTCTCTTTCCTCCTTTAGTCGATTATAAAATTCGTTCAATTTTTATATTTAACCCTTTTTTAATCAATGGTTATAAGATGATATATTTAATTTGTTTCCAATTTATCAAATTAAATTTATTTTTGGAAGAAGAAAATTAAAATATTTGGCATTTTTATTTCAATCAGGATGAAACCTACATGATATTAAAACCCATTAAATTCTAAATCGATTTAGTGAGTTTAATCGAAATCGTTAATTTTAAGTAGTAAATTTTAGACACAGTAGGCATTGCAGGTAGGTAAATAACAATTTTCATATCCCCATTTGCAGAACTAATTTAGTCAGTGCATACCCAATGAATAAAATGTCGATAATTTTAAGCAAATTAAACAATAAAAGACAACTGAATTTTAGTATGAATTTGAGCACACTTAGAAAATAATTGAAGATTTAATTATATAAACCTAATTAAATCTGAGCTTCAGCATTTTTTTTCTTTGTATTTTATATATTTTTTTAAGGTTTTCTTCTTTTTGTTTTTTTTTTCTCTTTCTTTTTAATATTATTTTTATTCTCTTTGTAAGTTTTTGTTTTGTATTTTTATATATGGAGCAATTGTTTAATTTTTCTTTATTCCGTTACTGTATTTTATTATATTTTCTTTTTGTATATGTATGAAGTAATTGTTTTATTTTTGTTTTGTCAGTTACCGTATTTTATTGTATTTTTTTTTCTATATGTATGAAATAATTGTTTTATTTTTCTTTATACAGTTACTGTATTTTATTATATTTTGTTATTCTATATGTATGTAGTAATTCTTTTATTTCCATTTTGTAAGTTTCTATAGTTTATTATTACTTTCACTTACCTATATATTAAATATATAGTGATACATAGTCATATATATGAAACATATAGTCATTTAGGCTAATGGACTATAATTAACAAAAAAAAAAAAAAATTTTGCTGATTGTAAGGATGATTCATCCAAAATCATTTGTAAAGATTTTACCAATATGTAAATAAAGTTTATTTTATTTTCTTCTATAGTAAGAGAAAGTATTGCGATCGTGAAAATTTTTTAATTTCAGTTTTCAATGGAAATACATGTTTTAGGGTCCCCTGAGTCCAAATAACCAAGTCCCGCAAAAGTGTGTGCGTGTGTATGTGTGGTAAGTCTATCACTAAGATGAAAAGTCGCATGAAACCGAAATGTCATATTTAAGACAACTATATGCCCGAAATGTTACAGCAACTTTTACTTCGAAATTGGCTGACTGGAAGATGTACTTTACACAAATATTTTGCACCTTTATACGATTATCTCTAATGATTTTCATTAAACTCGCTATATCGATCTAAAATTTAATGGGCTTTAATTTGATGTAGATTTCATTCTGATTGGAATAG
Organism: Piezodorus guildinii; assembly: GCA_023052935.1. Lineage (NCBI taxonomy): Eukaryota > Metazoa > Arthropoda > Insecta > Hemiptera > Pentatomidae > Piezodorus > Piezodorus guildinii. The sequence goes on along the minus strand of CM041296.1, from coordinate 17,143,123 downwards.
TTTGACACTTATTGTTTGGCTTAAATGCTGATATTTTAAATTTTCTTGCTCTAAAGTGCCTTTAATTTTGTAGATTTTATAAAAATATCCATATTCCCTTTTTAGCATTGGTAAACAACGAAAAAATATATAAGTTGAACGAATTCGATATCCAATGAAAGAAGAAAAGACCAAAAATATTTTTTCACACAATTTTTGTGTTTTTATGTTTAAAAACAGTAATATAGATGTTTAATATACTGTTGGAAAGCTAAAGATTTTAGAAAAAATATTTTCTTATGCACAAAATTGTAAAAGTTAACGGGGAGTGATGAAAAACCGATGAAACTAACTGATTTTTGTAGATAATAACATAACAGATTATTTAATAAAACACATGTTTCTATTTAAATCGAATGTAAATAATTCTTTAAGAACTTATTTTCGTTTCTAAATTTGTTTAAAAATTCTTAAATTGATCTAAATAACAGAGGTAAGTGAAAGTCATGTGTTCTTACACCAGTCCTAAATTTTGCCTATTCAGGTTTAATTAGGATAAGGATCTTTAACAATTACCTGACATCGCACAAGCTAAGGATCACCTTTTTACGTTCCCCCGAAGGACGGCATGACTAAGGTGATGTTTCTCCCATTAGAAAATCCTAGGACCACCTGTGGATTTGAACCCGTGACCTATGGCATAGAAGGCCTAATAATGCTAGCCACCCTGCTACAGGTGATCCAAATGGATAGATTTATTCTCAATAAATGTCAGCTGCTTTATCCTGATTTCACTAGCGTATTAAACCTGTAAAAATTGTAGCTCTCACGTGCGGCATCAGGCACCTTTTATGATACATAAGGCTACGCTACACTGTGAGAGAACTGGTAGGTGAAAATTCATGAGATTTGGTGACAGTGAATTATCATATACTCTCACATACTTTCAACGTATTATAATAAACATTCAATTGCCGTATTTTCTATAGAACTTTATCATTTATTTTTTTAAACTGTTATTATAAATAATGTTTAATTTCTTAAAATGTAGTTAATAATAATTTAATAGATTATTTAATAAAATAAATGTTTCTATTGAAACTCTAATTAATTAATTCTTTAACAACTTATTTTCATCTCTAAATGTACTTAAATATTCTTAAATTGATTATAACAAAAAGTTAAGTAAAAGTTATCTGTTATGCACCAGATTTAATTGTAATTCTGTTTATAAATGAAGTAATTGTTTTATTTTTCTTCAGTAAGTGACTGTGTCTTATTATATTTTTTGTATATTAGTATATTCATTATTTATACAGTAAATACTATGTAACATGAACACCTGTCATTGGACAATTCCCCTGTTGGTGGGCTCTCTTCACAAATAATGTTAATAACCATTTATGTATGTAGTTTTTATTTTGAGAGGTTAAAAAATTCTTACCCATTCACTCCAAGCACACCAAGACCAGCTGAAAGAGGAACAAATCCGAAATCTGGTAAGATATATGGCTTAGATACATTTCCAAAAGGTCCTTTTAGATTATCAGGGTTAATAACAGTCTTAGTTCTCCATCCAAAGTCACCAACAACATTGTCGCCAACTTTATAATCCAAATGTTTACTTTCTACTACTCTAGATTTTGAAATTTAAAAAAAAGGATTAGTTATTCCAAGCATTATTACATTCAAACTTACTAAACAGTAAATAATAATGCAACTTTTATTCAGAAAAAATGAAAAATAACATAATAATTATACATAGGATTCCGGAGAATCTTTGTATTTTTTTATATCAACAGTTAAATTTTAAAATGGCACTTTTTGGCTTAAGATACATTTCATAAAGTTGAAAAAACATACAAAAACAAAAAATTACTAAAAAGTTATCGAAATAATTTACCAAAGGAATCGCATATATTGAAATGTTGGAGGGAAGGTCATGTCGCTAGGCTGGATCCCAGAAGATGGTCTAGAATTTCTACCGACTGGATTCCAAGAGATCGAAAGAGATGGCGAGGAAGACCACTGACCTGGTGGAGGGATGAACTAGTGCAAGTAGTGGGGGATTGTTGGGCTACAGTGGCCGGAAATAGGCAAATGTGGAATAATGTGACAAAAAACCTATCATTAAATACATGGTTATAAATACTAGTTTGAACAAGGGAAAAAATGTTTTATTGTGTATATATTTAAGTTCAAAAATATAAATATTGTAAATAGCAGCATGAACTAAGAAGAGAAAATTTTGTTAAAATTTTAATTTTAATGCTAATACGAGACTTGTACCTCCCAAGGGAGAGGCTTATTGTTCTATTACAGATGAAATAAAACTATTATTATTAATAAAATTGGAGGCTGATGTCTACTTCACCACTATTTTATTGAAAAAAAATATTCGCACTACGTTTCATGGACATCTGATTTGGTCATGTGGTTTTGACTAGGAAGCAGCTACCCACACTAAGTAAGGGTGCATTTTTGTATTTATCAGTTATTGGTTTCATAATTATTAATTAAATTTTAATCATTTTAATTGGATTTGTGCAAGGATGAGCATGGTACATCAACTGAGTCTATTTATATATAGTTTTTATATTGGAATGTGTTTCATTGTTCAGGTTTTGTCATGTTCAGTTATAGTTTTAAATTGTTATGATAGAATTTTAAGATTGTTAACGTTAATCTCATAAATTATTAATTTATTTTGACTGTATATATAAACATGTTGTGTGTGTGTGTGTGTGTGTGTGTGTGTGTGTGTATGTGTGTGTATATGGGTATATGTATATATATATAGAGTGCGTGTATGTATGAATGTATGTATGTATATGTGTATATATATATTTTATTTATCCTTTTATCATACAATCTAACACAGTTGTATGGTTTCATGACAAATTGTAAGACGATTATTTGTAACTTGACAATATTTTGTACTTTTAGATCTAAGTTGTTCCACTGCACCAGAAGATGGCATTGTTAGCCGAAACGTAGTGCGAATATTTTTTTTCAATAAAATAGTGGTGAAGTAGACATCAGCCTCCAATTTTATTTATAAAAAATTTGACCTTCACCTAAAAGAATCTACACCTTAGATAACTATTATTATTATTATTATTTATCGAAATAATTACAGTAAATATCTTATGAAATAATTGCAGCAGTCCTTAATTGTTTCTCATCAATTGTTTAATTTTTGTTTAGTCATCTCATATAACCATTAAGGAAAACAAACAATAAAAATTTAAGAATTAATATGTTGATATTACAAACATAAAATATCATTCCTGCCACCCGGAACTACTTTTCAAGCTCCGTAAATTCCTTCCTCGTACATACTTCCTCATTATCTAGTCCTATCTCACTGATAGATCCTTCAAAATAAATCAGAATACTTTTAATCTTATAGAAGCAACACATAAAGTACAGTATGATATAGATCAAATCTGTCAATGGGCAAATAATAACAAGCTGCAGCTTAATGCAGGTAAAACTAAAGCAATCCTCATTGTCTCCAAACCAACATTGAACTCCCTTCCATACTACCTGTTGCTCTTTCTTAATAAAATCCCTATTCCTTTTCAGAAAACTGTTAAAAATCTTGGAGTTACCTTTAACCAAAACCTATCCTGGAATAACCATGTATCCGAAATATCCCGAAAATCCATTTCCATACTTAAACAGCTCTATAGATTCCGTGAATCCTTACCTTTAAAAACCCGTCAGCTACTTGTTTCCTCTATTATCTTCCCGAACTTTGACTACGGCTGCCTGGTGTACGGGGAACTAACTGATGAACAAGAAATAAAATTAAAAAGACATATGAATTGTTTTATCAGATTCATTTTCGGAGCCCGCAGACGTGATCATATTTCTGGTTATTATACCATCTTAAAATGGCTCTATCCTTCTTTTCGCCGACAATATTTCCTTGTTTCCTACTTATTCCAAACTCTAAAAAATAGAAAACCTTCCTACATAATAAAGCTCCTTACCCTCCGATCTGATATCCATTCGTTAAATACTAGAACCCAATTAATCAGTTTTTATACCCCATTACATAAAACTGCATCCTTTCACAAATCGTTTCTCATTCGTTCCTCATCCTTCTGGAATTCACTGCCCATCTCCATTCGTAAAGCCACCTCTCTCTCTTCCTTCAAACATCAACTCTTCCACTACCTACTCACATCTCAATCTTCCGTTGCAATGTAAAACATATATATATATATATATATATATATATATAGTATAAATTTGCAAAGATTTACAGATGAATGAATATTTGATCCTTTACATATTTTTTTCTTTTATATTCATATTTATATATATATATATATATATATATATATATATATATATATATATATATATATATTTTTTTTTTTTTTTTTTATTTTTATACATATTTTCTTTAAGTTACCGGACTATAAGGATTTCTTTGTTCATTATTCTAAGGAGATTTGATCCCAGAATAATTTTTTTTTTCATTTCAATAATTCCAATTTGTCTCTTTTTTTCACAGGCTGCTTGTGTTCCTCAAGGCAGCATCCTAGGACCCATCCTTTATACAGTCTATACAGCTGTATATATTCTGTATACAGTCTAAACACCTTCCTTTCCACCTATGCTCATGGCACTAGGGTGTTATCAGTAAATAATGATCCAGTGTCTGCTTCCCAAATTCTTCAATCCCACATTAGAGACCTTGAGCAATGGTGTCAAAATTGGAGAATCAAAATAAATCCCATCAAATAAACTTTACCCATCGTTGTAAACCTATGACTTCCTACCCTACAGTATCTTTTAATAACTCTCCTCTACTCCCTGTTGAACAAATCCGATATCTAAAACTCCATCTTGACAAACGACTTACTTGGAATCCTTGTACAAGACGGCTACTTCAACATTTACTAGACAAACATTCTAATCTCCCACTAAACTACAAACGGCTCATTTACATGACTATACAAGGCCAATCTGGACATATGGAATTGAGCTTTGGGGCTGAAATAAACCATAAAATTCCTCTCGAACCCAATCCAAAATCCTTAAAATCCTCAATACCTTTCTACTTTTCACTAACTAATTTGGCCCAAACTCCATAAAAAACTCTCCTTCCATTACAAACTCCATTCCCACTCTAATCTTCTAGTATCAAGCCTTTCTTACTCTTAGATTCCTAATAATCCTCCGCTGCGTCTAAAAAGAAGATGGCCTCAAAACTTTTTAGTTTAGAATATATTTAGAGTGCTGCCGCTGGATAGATTCTCTAAATGCCTATTTTCTCTTAGCCTATTTACTAGTAGTGTTGTATAATACAGTTGTAAATATCAATAAATAATTTTTAAATAAAATATCATTCAGGCAACAAAAAATTGTAGGCATAAACAAACTATACTACTGTTCGAAAAAGTATTACAATTAAGATGTTCACCTAGCAACTTGAGAACCAATCATAGTTATTCCAATAGGCAAAGTCTTACACATGAATCTGAAAGAAAAAGTTTAAACATTATTATTTATTATATACATAATTTATAAAAATTGATCAATTTTAATATGAAATACCACCTGAAGTATGGATCGACACTCAAGTAAAGAGCTTCAAAAAGAACATCTAGAAACAAAAATTCAATTACTTTATCACAAGTAAGTACTAATTGATATGATAAAAATATCACAATAAAAGTTTTACAGGGAAAAGCATTTAAAAAAATAAAACGCTGCAAATCATTACACAATGGTTTATTTTTTCCAAATAAAAATATTAGGGTATAACTTTTTATATAGCTGCTGATAGGCAATTAAGTAATATGAAAAGCAATAATTCAAAGCATCATATCATAACACAACCACTGATTTCAAAACGCAATATCTAAGGTATTTAGATATTTGGTATTTATTTACTAAGAAAAACGGATTTTTTTATTCGTTATTCAGATTCTACACATCTTGAAAGTAAGCTCTCAAATTTTGAGCAGGGGTAATTTTTTTTTTTTTTTGGGTCGATTATTACGATTACAAAAGTTGATTATTGAAAATAATTGAAAAAGCATTTATACAGGACTGCATTACTATTTCCTTTTCTATTCTTTAGATTTTCATTCAAATAATTCAAATAAAATTTCCAGAAAAATTCCAGACTCCAGAAAACCTTACATTTTTTTATCTTTATCATCAATAATAACCGAGTTATCAGGGAATCACACCTCTCATAAGTTGTGGCTTGACCATATAAGATGATTTTTTTTTTTTTTTTTTTTTTTTGTATTTTGTTCATCGCGTTGTCTTGATCACGAAAATCTTTTCGATTTTTCTCTGTCTTCATTAATAACCGATTTTCGGTGAAATTACATCTATTATAATCTGTTACTTGATTATACATATGATTTTTTTAAATTTATTTATCGGGCTTTACTGATTCTGATTCTGACTTTATACACACTTTTCTCTATCGTAAAAAATAACTGAGTTACGAGCGTATTTATGTGAAAAATTTCAATTTTTTTTTTAATTTATTTTTTTCTCTTTTTTTATAATTATTCGCGTTTTTTTTTTTTTTTTTGGTTAAAAAACAATAATGATTTGTTTTTATATCTTTGAAAATAACGTAGTTACAAGCGTATATATAGGCGAGATTTAAATTTTTTTTCCTTTTTCCTTTTTTTATTTATTATTTTTTTTTTTTTTGTTTTATTGCGCTTTACTGCTTCTAAAACTCTATACACACTTTTCTCTATCATCAAAAATAACTGAGTTATGAGCGTATTTATGTGAAAAATATCAATTTTTTTTTTCTCTTTTTTATAATTATTCCCGGTTTTTTTAGTTAAAAAACAATAATGATTTGTTTTTTTATCTTCGAAAAGAACGTAGTTATAAGCGAGATATAAATTTTTTTCATTTTTCCTTTTTTTATTTATTTATCGGGCTTTACTGATTCTGATTCTAAGACTTTATACACACTTTTCTCTATCGTAAAAAATAACTGAGTTACGAGCGTATTTATGTGAAAAATTTCAATTTTTTTTTATTTAATTTTTTCTCTTTTTTTATAATTATTCGCGTTTTTTTTTGTTAAAAAACAATAATGATTTGTTTTTATATCTTTGAAAATAACGTAGTTACAAGGTATATATAGGCGAGATTTAAATTTTTTTTCCTTTTTCTTTTTTATTTATTATTTTTTTTTTTTGTTTATCGCGCTTTACTGCTTCTAAAACTCTATACATACTTTTCTCTATCGTCAAAAATAACTGAGTTATGAGCGTATTTATGTGAAAAATTTCAATTTCTTTTTATTTTATTTTTTTCTCTTTTTTATAATTATTCGCGTTTTTTTTGGTTAAAAAACAATAATGATTTGTTGAGATTTAAATTTTTTTCATTCTTCCTTTTTTTATTTATTTATTTTTTTTTTTTGTTTATCTCGCTTTACTGCTTCTAAAACTCTATACACATTATGTGAAAAATTTCAATTTTTTTTTTCTCTTTTTTATAATTATTCGCGGTTTTTTGTTTAAAAAAACAATAATGATTTGTTTTTCTATCTTCGAAAACAACGTAATTACAAGCGTATATATAAGCGAGATTTCAATTTTTTTTCATTTTTTTATTTTTTTGTTTATCGTGCATTATGATGGAAAAGTGATGTTACAGCAATCTCGGGCGTATATTTGTCTTAAATTTGAAATTTCATTTTCTTACGAATAATGGTTTTTGCCCTAGACTTATCACACACGGACACAACTCACAGACTTTTTTTCGTGACTTTTCATTTGGACTCAGGATACCATAAAACATTCATTTCCGTCGAAAACTTGATTTTGAAAATTTTCACGATCACAATACTTTCCTTTACTATATATTTCATATAGGTAAGCGAAAGTAAAAAATCTGGTGCGGGCAACACACGACTTTCACTTACCTCCATTTTTATATCAATGAAAGAATTTTAAAATACAGTTAGATATGAAAATGAGTAAAACTATTAAAGAATTAATTAAATCGAATTTCTATATTAACATGTGTTTTATTAAAAAATCTATTATATTATTATCTAAAATAATCAGTTAGTTTTATCTTCTGCTCATCACTCTCTATTAACTTCTAAAAGCTTGTGTATGAGATGATATTTTTTCTAAAATCTTTAGCTTTCCAACGGTATATCATACATGTATATTACTGCTCTTATGTTCAAAAACGAAATATTGCATTAAAAAAATATTTTTTCTGTTTTCTCCTTTAGTTGGGTATCGAATTTATTCAATTTATATATTTACCTGTTTTTCATCAGTAGTAACAAGATGATATAGTTATTTTTATAGAATCAACAAAATTAAAGGTACTTTAGGGGAAGAAAATTTAAAATATCGGCATTTAAGTCCTGTCAGACTATTTTAATCCGAATGCAACCTAAATTATATTAAAGCCTACTAGATTTTACATCGATATAGCGAGTTTAATCAAAATCGTCGGAACTGTTTTTGAGAAAATCGAAAAAAGGTGCAAAATGCATAGGATAAAGTGGCTTTTCTGCTAAGCTCATTTTGATGAAAAAGGTTTTGTAACGTCTCGGTCGTATATTTGTCTATATATCTGAAATATGAAATTTCAGTTTCATAGGACTTACCGTTTCCGTCCGGGAGTTACCACACACCCACACAGACCTTTTTGCGGGACTTGGTTATTTGGACTTAGGAGACCCTAAAATGTGTATTTCCGTTGAAAACTGGAATTCGAAAATTTTCCCAATCCCAATACTTTCCCTTACTATTTATAGTAAGTGAAAGTAAAAAAAAAAAGGTGGAATGTAGCATATTCTGCTATAAAAGCATATTATATAAAATTCAAGACAAAGAATTTGGTCATGAAAATGTATTAGTAACCAAACGCAGAAAAGGTATAAGCAAATTAACGTCTCAATTGTTTGAAATAGAAAGTACTGAAAAAAACATTTTAGGATATTAAATAGTTTTTTTACTATTGTCTGTTGTTGTTTTTTTTACCACCAACGAACCAACTCTTGTTCCTTGACATTCATTTCACGGATAATCATTGATTATTCAATTAGATGTTGATGAGTTTGAATTTTTTTTTTTTCACCACCCTGAAGTTTATTTTAATTTAATACTACAGAACTATTTTTACTTATGCGCACTAAAACATATTCATAATAGTTGACGTTTAGATCAACGCTTCATTTTCAAAATTGATACAAACTAAAAAATCTGGTGCGGGCAACACACGACTTTCACTTACCACGATTTTTAAAATCTATGAAAGAATTTACAAATACAGTTAGAGATAAAAATATGTGAAACTATTAAGGAATTAATCAAATTGAATTTCTATATTAACATGTGTTTTATTAAAAAATCTATTATATTGTTATCTTAAATAATCAGTTAGTTTTATCTTCTTCTCATCACTCTCTATTAACTTCTAAAAGCTTGTGTATGAGATGATATTTTTTCTAAAATCTTTAGCTTTCCAACGGTATATCATACATGTATATTACTGCTCTTATGTTCAAAAACGAAAAATCGAATTAACAAAATATTTTTTCTGTTTTCTCCTTTAGTTGGGTATCGAATTTATTCAATTTATATATTTACCAGTTTTTACCCAGCGTTAACAAGATAATCTAGTTATTATTATTGAATCTACAAAATTAAAGGTACTTTAGGGGAAGAAAATCTAAGATATCGGCATTTAAGCCCTGTCAGGCCATTTTTATCCAAATAAAACCTACATGATATTAAAGCCCATTAAATTTTACATCGATATAGCGAGTTTAATCAAAATCGTCGGAACCGTTTTTGAGAAAATCGAAAAAAGGTGCAAAATGCATAGTCTAAAGTGCCTCTTCTGGTAAGCTCATTTTGATGAAAAAAGTTTTGTCACGTCTCGGGCGTATAGTTGTCTTAAATATGAAATTTCAGTTTCATAGGACTTACCGTTTCCGCCGGGGAGTTACCACACACACACAACTCTCTATTTCCCCACTTCGACTATTGCTGTACGGTATACGGTGGTGTGTCTGGGGATCTCGAGGTAAAAATAAAACGCTTAATTAATTGCTTTCTTCGATTCATCTTCGGGGTCTCTAGATACACCTCTGTATCCCAATTTTATGGCGAGTTGAAGTGGCTTAACCCTTCCAATCGTCGCAAGTATTTCCTTTACCAAGTAATCCAATCCCGCCGTCCATCATACATTTTTGACCTCCTACAATTCAAATCCTCAGTCCATCCCCGTTGTACACGCTCCAGACCTTCAGATTTATACAGTACGGCCCACCGAACTTCACATTTCGACAGATCCTTTCTTATCCGGTCCTCAATCCTATGGAATTCTATCCCTCCTACCATCCGTCACTCCAATTCTCTTCCTACCTTCAAATCACGTATATTCGATCAATTTTATGAGCACCCAGGCTCAATAGAATTGTAAATAAGCTTTTTTATATATTATTTTTATTTTATTTTTTTCTCATTGAAAAATGTCTATTTTATACCAGTAATTATTAACTTGTTTGTATTAATTTAATTTACAATAAGGCTCTAAAGCCCTTTTTGTATATTTTATTCTAAATATATAGAATAATAAAGAATTTATTTATTATCTTATTACAATCAGTTAGTTTTATCGGCTTTTCATCACTCTTTATCAACTTTTACAATTTTGTGTATATGATAATATTTTTTTTTTAAATCTTTAGCTTTTAAACGGTATATTAGACATCTATGTTTATGTTTTTATGTTCAAATACACAAAAATTACATTAAAATATTTTTTTGCTTTCTTCTCCTTTACATGGATATTAAATTCGTTCAACTTATAAATTCACCAGTTTTTTTATCAATAATTTCAAGATGATATGGTTATTTTTATCGAATCTAGGAAATTAAAGGTACGTTAGAGTACCTTTAGTTAGAGTAATGAAATTTAAAATGTCGGTATTTAAGCCCCGTCAAACTATTTCAATCCGAACAAAACCTAGTTGGTATTAAAGTCCCATTAAATTTTATCTGGTTGTTTCACATGAAATGTCCGTTTTTATAGTTTCTGAAATGCATAAAGGATTTTGCAGGTCTCTATTGTTTTCTTCCGAATGTTTACATATTTAAAGTAAACAGTTACTAATCCTCTACCTTTGTATTATAAACATTAGCTTCCCAATCAATTACCCACTTTTTAGTATACCTCCACATATGAACATGGAAACACGCGAGACCTCCGTCCGTAATAGAAAGGATGTCCTCAAACATACAGTAGAAGGAAACCCCTACCAAACAGTTAAAGGACCCTCAGCACTACTAAATGCAAGTGCATCTACCGTTTCCAGACATTTGAAGTGTATTGGGAAAGTAAAAAAGCTCGATACATGGGTACCTCATGATCTCACTGAGCAGCAGCAAGACCCCATGTTTCAAAACATACCGTGCAAAAATTGAAAGAATGGGCTACGAAGTTCTTCCGCACCCACCATATTCTCCCGACTTGTCTCCAACAGATTACCACCTGTTCAGGAATTTAGACAACTTCGTCAAAGTAAAACTTTTTGAAACTGATGATCAAGTGAAAAGTGCGTTTTCAGATTTTGTTTCACTTCAAAGCTCAGAGTTTTTCAGTTCGGGGATAAAAAATTGGTGTCACGTTGGGAAAAATGTGTAGAAAAAGAATGTAAATACTTCGAATAAAATTATCTTGTTTTCATATCGTATTTTTAATAAAAATCCTTTACTTTGAAAACGGACATTGCATGTGACACAACCCAATACATGGATATATAGAATTTAATCTCAATCGTTAGAGGCGTTTTTGGAGAATCGTTAAATGGGGCATAATGCACCATTTTCGATCAGTCGATTTTTGTGAAAAAATTATTGTATCATTTAGGGGAGGAGGATATAGTTGTCTTAAATACTCAGGAGACCCTAAAATGTGTATTCCCTTTAAAAACTGTATTTCGAAAATTTTAACGATCGCAATACTTTCCCTTACTATATATTTCATATATAGGTAGTAAAAACTAAATTATAATGTTCTATCAAAACAAACAAGTGTAATATACACATCAAGAAAACATGTTTTTTGATATAGAAACTACATTTTAAGAATTAAACATTATTTATAATAACAGTTTAAAAAAGTCTGGTGCGGGCAACACACGAGTTTAACTCACCGCCGTTGCTAAAATCGATTGAAAAATTTTTAAATACAGTTAGAGATAAAAAAGAGTGAAGACATTAAAGAATTAATTAAATTGAATTTCGATATAAACATGTGTTTTATTAAAAAGATCTATTATATTATAATCTAAAATAATCAGTTAGTTTTATCGGCTTTTCATCACTTTAAATTAACTTTTACAAGCTTGTGTATAAGATAATATTTTTTCTAAACTCTTTAGCTTTCCTACGGTATATTATACATCTATATTACAGTTCTTATGTTTAAAAACGAAAAATTGCATTAAAAATTTTTTTTTTTCCGTTTTCTTCTTTAGTTGCTTATAAAATTCGCTCAACTTGCATATTTAGCTGTCAATTATCTCTGCTAACAAGACAATATGGTTATTTTTATATAATCTATAAAATTGAAGGTACTTTAAAGGAAGAAAATTTAAAATATCTGCATTTAAGCCCCATCAGACTATTTCAATCAGAATGAAAAGCTACATGATATTAAAGCCTATTAAATTTTACATCAATATAGCGAGTTTAATCAAAATCGTTAGAGCCGATCTTGAGAAATTTTAAAATAGTTGCTAAATGCATGGGATAAAGTAGGACTTCCGGTCAGCCGATTTTAGTGAATAAGTTGCTGTAACATCTCGGGCGTATAGTAGTCTTAAATATGAAATTTCAGTTCCGAACGACTTTTCGTTTTTGCGCTAGAGTTACCACACTCGGACACACGGACACATAGACACATGGTGCGGACCCCCGTTGTTAAAATCAATTAAAGAATTTTCAAATACAGTTAGAGATAAAAATTAGTGAAACTATTAAATAATTTAATAAATTGAATTTCTATAGAAACATGAGTTTTATTAAAAAATCAATTATATTATTATCTAAAATAATCAGCTAGTTTCATCGGCTTTTTATCACACTCTATTAACTTTTACAAGCTCTTGTGTATTAGATAATATTTTTTTCTAAAATCTTCAGCTTTCCAACGGTATATTAGACATGCATGTTACTGCTGTTCTTATGTTCAAAAACGAAAAATTTCATTAAAAAAATATTTTTTCAGTTTTCTCCTTTAGTTGGGTATTGAATTTATTTAATTTATATATTTACCTATTTTTCATCAGTGGTAACAAGATAATATAGTTATTTTTAAAGAATCGACAAAATTAAAGATACTTTAGAGAACAAAAATGTAAAATACCGGCATTTAAGCCCTGTCAGACCATTTTTATCCAAATAAAACCTACATGATATTAAAGCCCATTATATTTTACATCGATATAGCGAGTTTAATCAAAATCGTCGGAACCGTTTTCGAGAAAGTCGAAAAAAGGTGAAAAATGCATGGTATAAAGTGCCTCTTCTGGTAAGCTCATTTTGATGAAAAAATTATGTCACGTCCCGGGCGTATAGTTGTCTTAAATATGAAATTTCAGTTTCATAGGACTTACCGTTTCCGCCCGGGAGTTACCACACACACAGACCTTTTTGCGGGACTTGGTTATTTGGACTCAGGAGACCCTAAAACGTGTATTTCCGTTGAAAACTGGAATTCGAAAATTTTCACGATCGCAATACTTTCCCTTACTATATATAGTAAGTGAAAGTAGAAACAAACAATCTATGAAATTATACAAAAATTGACCGACCTCCATCTTTCATATCAGGTAGTTCTTCCTCAACCAACTTGAAGTCAGATTTCTTCGGGAGCCCTTGGAACCGCTTCTGGAATACAAACCTTGTGAACTTCATGCCTTGAACTAGACTGGTCGACTGCTCCTTGCTTCTTCAGTCCGTGCCGACTTATGTACAGTCGATATATCCCCTCTCCCAACTCGATTCTGAAAATATTATGTATAATAATCTTAGAACTTCGAATTTATTTACTTAATGTTTTGACACTAAAGAAATTTGCCATCTGCTTATGCAATGAGGAAATACGCAAACAAATATAAATACAAACGAAAAAAATCTGGTGCGTCAACACATTACTTTCACTTACCTCTGTTGTTAAAATCAATTAAAGAATTTTCAAATACAGTTAGAGATAAAAATTAGGAATTAAAAAGGAATTAAATAAATTGAATTTATATAGAAACATGTGTTTTATTAAAAAATCTCTTATATTATTATCTAAAATAATCAGTTAGTTTTATCGGCTTTTTATCACTCTCTATTAACTTTTACAAGCTCTTGTGTATTAGATAATATTTTTTTCTAAATTCTTCAGCTTTCCAACGGTATATTAGACATGCATGTTACTATTCTTATGTTCAAAAACGAAAAATTGCATTAAACAAATATTTTTTCAGTTTTCTCCTTTAGTTGGGTATTGAATTTATTCAATTTATATATTTACCTGTTTTTCATCAGTGGTACCAAGATAATATAGTTATTTTTATAGAATAAACAAAATTAAAGGTAGTTTAGAAGAAGAAAATTTAAAGTATCAGCATTTAAGCTCTGTCAGACCATTTTAATCAGAATGAAACCTACATGATATTAACGCTTATTAAATTTTACATCGATATTAAACAAAATCGTATCTTTAATGCAATTTTTCGTTTTTGAACATAAGAGCAGTAATATACATGTATGATATACCGTGTGAAAGCTAAAGATTTTAGAAAAAATATTATCTCATACACAAGCTTTTAAAAGTTAATAGAGAGTGATGAAAAGAAGATAAAACTAACTGATTATTTTAGATAATAATATAAGAGATTTTTTAATAAAACACATGTTTCTATAGATATTCCATTTAATTAATTCTTTAATAGTTTCACTCATTTTACCTGAAAATACTTGAAAATTCTTTAATCGATTTAAAAACGGAGGTAAGTAAAAATCGTGAGTTGCCCGCACCAGATTTTGTTTTGGAACCTAAGAACAGTAATATAGATGTATAATATACCGTTGGAAAGCTAAAGATTTCAGAAAAATATGTTATCTTATATAAATAGCTTTTGAAGGTAATGTGAGGTGACGAATAGGTCATAAGTGATTGCTGTACGTAACTATTTAATTTTGTATTAAAACTATTTAATATTACTTCCACTTACTTGTGTATGAAATATATAGTAAGGGAAATTATTAAATCAGTTTTCAAAGGAAATACACGATTTAGGGTCCCCTGAGTCAAAATAACCAAGTTCTGTGTCTGGGGTAAGTCTAGCACGGAAACGAAAAGTCCCACGATGCTGAAATTTCATATTTTAGACTACTATACACCCGAGATGTTACAGCAACTTTTTCATCAAAATCGGCAAACCAGAAGAGCCACTTTATACTATGGATTTTACAGATACGGATACTTAATGTACCCGAATACTAAATGTAACCGAATAGTAAAGTAACCGAATACTAAAAGTAACAGAATACTGAAAGTAACCGAAAACTAAAAGTAGCCGAATACTAAAAGTAACCGAATACCAAAAGTAACCAATTATTAAATGTAACCGAATATTAAAATTAACCGAATACTGATTTTAACCGAATACTAAAAGTAACCAAACACTAAATGTAACCGAATACTAAATGTAACCGAATACTAAATGTAACCGTATATTAAAAGTAACATAATACTAAATGTAACCGAATACTAATAGTAACCGTATACTAAATATAACCGAATACTAAATGTAACCGAATATTAAAAGAAACATAATACCAAATGTAACCGAATGGTAAAAGTAACCGAATACTAAAAGTAACATAATACTAAATGTAACCGAATACTAAAAGTAACCGCATACTAAAAGTAACTGAATACAAAAAGTAACCGATTACTAAATGTAACCGAATACTAAACATAACGGAATACTAAACGTAACCAAATACTAAATGTAACCGGATAATAAAAGTACCCGAATACTAAAAGTAACCTAACACTAAAAGTAACCGAATACTAAAAGTTATTGAATACTAAATGTAACCGATTATTAAATGTTATCTGATACTAAATGTAATCGAATAATAAAATAACCGAATACTAAAAGAAACCGATTTCTAAAAGTAGCCGAATACTAAATATAACTGAATACTAAAAGTAACTGAATACTAAATATTCATCTACTACATCTGTCAAAGGATCTAATCCTAGCACCGATCTCGTCCATTATGATATATAAAGAACATTTCGTTAAACCGATGCTATTCGCTGATGATTTAGCCATTGCCTGCAGATCTGGAAACATCACCACTATGCAACATAAATTACAAGATGCTATTAATAGAATTGACAATTGGTCACTTTCCATCAGTCTCGAATTCTCCTCAGAAAAAAACGCAATCCCTACATTTCAGCAAAAAAAGAAACACCCCTCTCTCTCCCGAAATTCCTCTCAGAAATTCTCCAATGCCATACACAAACAGTCATAAATTCTTGGGCTTTACTTTCGATAAAAGGCTAACCTGGGAAACATACATTTCCGCACTGAAATCCGCCACAACATAAAAAATAATGTTACTAAGATATTTGAGCAGTACTTCCTAGGGATTAGATCGATCCACGATGCTAATGATTTACCAAACTTTACTTGGCCCAAAACTGGATCATGCGTGTTTTGTCTACGGCTCTGCTTGCAAATGCACTTTAAATAAACTCGATACTGTGCATCATATGGGCATCAGAAACGCGACCGGCGCATTCCGAACAAGCCCACTTCTTAGTTTGTGTGTCGTAGCAGGGATACCTCCTCTTTTCCTTAGAAGAAAAAAACTAGCAGTAAATTACATATCCAAAATGCTTCTCCAATCTGATTATCCTTCCCACAAATACATATTTCAGCCGAAATTTAGGAATGCATTCAGAAACAAAACTAACACCACCCTACCCTTATCAGAAAGAATGCATTCGGTAATCGAATACCTTAAAACTCTACCTGTAAGAAAAAAACTGAAACCTAAAGCCCTCCATGGATCCACAAACACCCCAAAATTATGCTTGGCTTATTTTAAAATAATCAAAAAGAATACAACACCCTCCGATTACAAAGCTGAGTTCACGAATTTGCTTGATCCAAACGAAACGAAATTGATCGAAATCCAAAGAGTCTGCTGCTTGTTCATTTGTTACCCACAATTCAACGCACAAATTAAGACTTCATAAACTGTGCAGTGTCTACACAGCGGAACTGCATGCAATACTTTCAGCTCTTCAGTACGCAATGTCAGTTACTGCAAACTCAATCACGATGGTAACAGATTCCATGAGTTCTTTAAAAGGTTTGAGTAACATGTATTCTAGACATCTTCTTGTCCAAGAAGTCCACTGGACCATAAGTATGCTAGATGATTTAGGAAAAGCAGTATGTTTCATTTGGATCCCAAGCCATGTGAGGATAGTTGGTAACGAGCTGGTGGACAGGGCTGCCAAATAAGCACTCGCCCTTCCAGATCAAGGCGTTGCCATCTTAACACCTCGAGATATGTGTCATCCAATTCGAAAGGAAATAGCAGATGCCTGGCAATCCATATGGGACGAGAGCCCTCCTAGCAAACTGAAAACAATTAAAAGAACAGTAAAGCCATGAAGCTCGCTCAGTCGCTCAAATCGCAGAGAGGAAGTTGTCCTAGCTAGGTTGAGAATAGGCCACACTAACCTCACACATATACATCATGTCACCAAAGTGCCAACACTGTAAAAACCCGCTTACTGTCAGACACATATTGAAGGAATGTCCTTTTTACCGAACATTTTTTAACAGATTAGGAATAAGACCTGATACAGCTACCTTATTGAGCGATGACGAAAATAATATAATAAACAACAGCTCCATCATATGCGTTTTATAGTTACCACTCATAAATGCATTTATGCAAATTTAAATAAAGACAAAATGAAATATTCGCGAGCAAAGCCGTGGGTTACAGCTAGTGTACCGCCCTCTTCTAGTTCCTTTTGATGCTCCTTTTGAAAATACCCTTTATAATTACATCCCTCTTTACAATAACATTATAATCTCAGGCGATCTCAATACCAATCTCCTTTCCAACTCCAATGATAAACAGTACCTCGAAAATCTCTTCTTTTCCCTCAATCTTTTCATCGTTCCTTTCTCATCCACCCATCATACCCGCTGTTCCGATACCTGGTTAGACCTTCATGTAATAGACTCGGCCCAGAACCTTCTCTCTTCATCACAATTGCCTGTCCCATTTCTCTCCTCCCATGACTTAATACAAATATCTTACAATATCCAAACTCCTACAATCCTTCCTAAAACCATAACATTCCGTAACATTAATGCCCTCACCCGCGAAAACCTACTACCTGACCTAGAGATCCTCAATTGGGACAACATATATTCATGTTCCTCTATAGACTCCATGGTCAATATCCTCACTTCCAACCTCATTTATATCCTCGACAAACATGCTCCACTCAAAACCTTTACCTTCCGCCGCCGCCCTGCTCCTTGGATGTGTCAAGAGATCAGAGATTTACAAAGGAAGCGTGAGGCTGCCCGCAGATGCTTCAGGCGTACAAGACTTGCAGAGGATTATGAAGTGTTTAGGGTACTTCGTAACTTGACACAAACAACAGTAAGGCGTGCGAAATCCAACTACTTTCATGAAGCCCTGTCCTCTTCCCCTGATTCTAAAACCAAATGGCAACTCCTTCGTAAACTTTCCCTCTGTAAATCCTTTACCTCATCAAGTTTCTCAATATCATCTGACGAACTAAATTCATACTTTTCATCTGATTCCTCTAACATTACTCTAGCCTCTTCTTCCAATTTTTCACTCCCACCATCATTTAATTGCGTTCATTTTTACTTCTCAAATATTTCTCCCACAGACCTTATTTCTTCCATAATGAAATACCACACTACTTCCATCGGTTCTGATGGAATACCCGTCAAACTGTTAAAATTATGCCTTCCTGAAATCCTACCAGTTCTTCTTTTCATTTACAATTTCTCCCTCCAGAACTCTGTATTCCCTACTTCTTGGAAATACAATAAAATCCCTAACCCGACATCACCTAAAGATTATCGCCCTATCTCTTTCCTGCCTAATCTCTCCAAACCTCTAGAACGAATTGTACAATCCCAAGTATCCCATTTTCTTGAAGAGACTAATCAACTTGACCCTCTTCAATCCGGCTTCCGACCTGGCTTCTCCACGCAATCAGCCCTTACCAAAATCACTAGTGATATCCACACCGCAATAGATGAAAAAAAATTAACAGTCCTAATACTCCTAGATTTCTCCAAAGCCTTTGACTCCCTGAACCATTCGATCCTTTTTTTCAAATTAAAATGTTTATCCTTTTCTAATAGTTCTATCCAATGGTTCCAATCTTTTCTTTCCTAACGTTCTCAAGCAGTTACTATTCCTAATGAACCCTTATCTTCCTTCCTAACTCTATCTTCAGATGTAGCTCAAGGTTCAAGTATTTCCCCCCTCCTGTTCAATACCTATATCAATGACCTCCCTAATTCAATCCATCACTGCTCATACCACCTATACGCTGATGACCTTCAAATCTACCTATCCTTCTCTTCTTCCGAGTAATCATTAGCTTTTGAAAATATTCAGGCAGACCTAGATAGGATCAGTGCCTGGGCAAACCTGAATAGTCTAAAGCTTAATCCTATGAAAACCCAGGCCATTTTAATCGGTTCCAATTTTCTCCTTAGTTCTATCATCACCCATCCCTCACTTTTGCTTAATAATCACCCTATTACCTTCAGCGCCTCCGTCAAAAACCTTGGCGTAATCCTTGACCAAAACCTATCCTGGAAACCCCATATTGCCCAAATTTCCAAAAAATGGATAAGTACACTAAAACTATTTCAACGGTCCCGTCACCTTCTCCCACAATCCTCCCGGAAGCTCCTAGTATCCTCTCTTATTTTTCCCCATTTTGACTATTGTTGTGCCGTATATGGCGGCCTCTCGAAGGTGCTTGAGGGCAGATTAAAACGAGTCATGAACTGTTTCATAAGATTTGTCTTCGGTACCTCTAGACGGTCGCATGTATCACACCTCTATGACGAGTCAAATTGGCTATTTCCCTCTATTCGAAGGCAATATTTCCTTGGTTCCTTTCTCTGTCAAGTCATCCGCTCCCATCGCCCCTCTTACATCTATAGTCTCCTGCAATTTAAAACAATCCATACTCAGGAAACCAGATCCCGTCCTTCTGACCTTTATACGCCTTCCCATATAACCAAAAAATATGAATTTTCCTTCTTAGCCCGGTCCACTTTCTTATGGAATACCATCCCATCACCCATCCGTCATGCTCCTTCCCAATCTTCTTTCAAATCTCTCCTTTTTAAACACCTTCTTGCTTCCCAATCAGATGCCAACTAATTTCAGTACAGCGATTAAAGTGATGTGAGAAATGTCTACACTTCATACCATAATTGATAGTAAAGTTTATTTTCATTTCTATTTTTAATTATTATAATGTTTTTCGTTTTGTTTTTTTGGCTTGTTAGTTCTATATTACATTTAGATATTACTGTATTTTTTTAATTTATATTTTTCATTTCTCTCTCTTTTCATCAATTAAAATAACTGTAAATAATTATTGCAATCATTAATATTATTAGTTTTTTTATGTGTTTTTTGGCCAGTTGTAATCATTATTTTTTTTGTAGATGTGTATTATTCTCAAGGGACTTAGTCCCAGAATAAAGTTTCTTTTTCTTTCATTCATTCATTCATATATATATATATATATATATATATATATATATATATATATATATATATATATATATATATAATTTATTTATTTATTTTAATTTTTTTTTTAGTTTAGATAGAAGTTAAATAAAATAAACAATGAAAATAAAGGCGTTGATGACCATCTGGTTTTACGCCTCAAAACCCAAACCAACAACAACAATTAGAGATGAAATATATAGGTAACTGAAAGTAAAAAGGTTTAAGAATTAATTAAAATGAGTTTCGATAGACATGTGTGTTATTAAATAATATTATTATAAGCATTATATTATTATCAACTAAAGTAAGTTACTTTTATCGGCTTTTTAACACTCTTCATCAAATTTTACAATTTCGTGTATAAGATAATATTTTACTAAAATCTTTAGCTTTCCAACGGCATATTATACCTAGTTCTGCCATAAATACTGTTACAAAAGTTAAACTTAGTTCATATGCTAGGGTATTATTCAGATTTTCCTCATTTCTATCAGATTATTTTCTATTTATGTCAGGGTAATAATTCCAATTAGTTCGTAGTTTTCTTTCCCTCAGTTAACATGGAGTGGGGTGATAAAGAAAATCGAATAACTGTAGTCGCCTTACACAAAAATGTAGGTCAAAGATTTTTAACACTTCGAAACCTTTGGGTATCAGCCGTACGTTCATGTACCGCACTATATATGGATACAATGAAACCCTATCAGTATGTGACGGTCCTCGACCGGGTCGTCCCCGCACTCTGAGAACGGAAAATCCAATGAGAGCTGTGACTGCTCGAATCAGAAGAAATCCCATTCGAAAATAACAAATCGTGTCTCGGAAAATGGGAATCTCTGTCAGATCAATTTCTTGCATAATAAAAAGAGACCTTTGGATGATTGCATTTCGAAGAATGACAGGAAAAAGGCTAACCACCCCCTAAACAAAATTAGAGTGGGTAGATGCGGTGTGCTCTCACAGCTGACAAAAGCTAGGGTTGGAACAAACCTCGCTCTGATGAAATCATCTGATCTTTTAATTAAAATGTATTTAAATTAAGGGAGGTTACAAAACATTGATGGTGTTATTGGTTATGTATCTTAGTCTTGTTCAGTTTATGTTACATATTTATTATGTTAGTTTTGTTTTGATTAATTAATGAATATTGAACCGTAGAGTAAGTTTATCTTTGACGTATAGTATTTTTTTTACTTTCACTTACTATATATAGTAAGGGGAAGTATTGCGATCGTGAAAAATTTTCGAATTCCAGTTTTCAACGGAAATACACGTTTTAGGGTCCCTGAGTCCAAATACCAAGTCCCGCAAAAAGGTCTGTGTGTGTGTGTGTGTGGTAACTCCCGGTGGAAACGGTAATCCTATCAAACTGAAATTTCATATTTAAGACAACTATACGCCCGAGAAGTGACAAAACCTTTTTCATCAAAATGAGCTTACAGAAGAGCCACTTTATACCATGCTTTTTGCAACCTTTTTTCGATTTTCTCGAAAACGGTTTCGACGATTTTAATTACACTACCTATATCGATGTAAAATTTAATGGGCTTTAATATTATGTAGGTTTTATTTTGATTAAAATGTTCTGGCAGAACTTAAATGCCGATATTTTAAATTTTCCTTTTTTCTAAGTACCTTAAATTTTATTGATTCTATAAATAATAACTATATTATCTTGTTACCATGATGAAAAACAGGTAAATATATAAATGGAATAAATTCGATTCCCAACTGAAGGAGAAAGATTTTTTAATAAGACACATGTTTCTATAGAAATTCAAATTAATTAATTCTTTAATAGTTTCACGTATTTTTATCTCTAACTGTATTTGAAAATTCTTTCTTTGATTTTAAAAATGCAGGTAAGTGAAAGTCGTGTGTTGCCCGCACTAGATTTTTTTTTATTGCTTTTAAATGAATAAAATACATATCTTGATAACAAATTTTATAAACATAAAGTAATGACATAACAAATGCCTATTAAATTTGTACTATCGTTGTAACAAAACTTTTTAACTTTAAAGCCTCTATTGAAAACAAAAATAAATCGTTCAACTTTTTATTGTTGGTAATTGTTAATAAATCTTCTAAATTAAAATTTTCCATAATACTTAAATAAATAGAATCTTCTGACTGGATCTAAACTGGACACGATATTAGAAAATGTTCATATATTATCATAACCATCGGTTTACATAGAGGGCAAGTCATGTGGTTCAATTTATAATATAATCCATTCACGATTATCCTCTGTGATTTCTCTCTGCCAGCCTTAGTTGAGCGATTACCTTATTTTGATTATATTGCATCTAAGATTTAAAGATTCTTCTCCGAGTTGGAAGTTGGTTATATGCGATATATTTTATGTAGGAGGAATTTTTAATAGCTTCTATATCCTGGAATATAAATGATTAGCCATTTTCTCAAACAGTTTGCTCTGTGAATTTTTTAAATCAGCTGGCCCATATTTCATCTGAACCTATAAGAACCAATGACCCAAAGAGTCCCAAAGTCTTGTAACATACTGAGTTGGGCTTCTAACAGCAGGATTATTATTGTTACTAACAATTTGTTAGTAATATAATTCATTACAAGTCAATAGTATCAATAGCTCGCCTGTATGTATCAAGTTTACATGTTTGGTTCTGTTTTTTTTAATAGTTGGAATAAATAAATAGAATGGTATTGCTTGTGTGCCTTAATCATGGTTCCACAGATAGTAAAAATAACAGAGAGAGGTATGAATAGGTTCTGAAGTTTCTTTACCTGGTACATTGACAAAGACAAATGGAGTATTTAAATTTATATTTGTATTACATACACTACCCATGCTGAGAAAACTGTGTGCTATCAGTTAATAACGATCCAACTATTGCTCTCAAACTCCTCAATCCACATCCGAGACCTTGAAGAATGTTTTCAAAATTGAAGATAAACATAAATTCTAACGAATCTCAGCAAATAGTAAACCTAAGACCTAAGACTTCCTGCCCTACAGTATCCTTTAATAACATCCCGCTAATTCCTGTTGAATAGATCCACTACCTAGGACTCCATCTGGATAAGGTCTCATTTGGAACCCTCATACAAGACTGAAACGACAAGAAATTACCTGGCGTTTTGGACTACTTCAATACTTAAGGCCAATTGCATCAGCTTCGGTTCACCCTAAGGTAAGCTTACCCCAGGTAAAACTACGGTAGATAGTTTACCGCCGATTTCTGTGGGAGCGTTGTTGGTATGGCGTTTACCTAAACTACTATCTCACGGATATGAAAGGTAGGTCCGCCATTTTACTTCCTGATTTCACTTCTTAATCTTATCAGCTTTGCTATTTTGGAACTTCTTTTTAAGAAATACATTCTTTATTTCTAAAGTTTATTATTAAAATAATATAGTTAATTTATAATTATATTATTATTTATCGTGGTTATTAAAAGAATATAGTTAATTTACTATTTGTTTGCTGAATGTGAATGAAATTGTTTGGATTGTTTGTGATTTTTTTTTTACTTACATTCCACGCAATCAGTTTATAAGTCAACAAAATATAATCTATTTTGGTTTTTAGTCACTTTTGTAATTTCCAATGGAGTCTAAATGAAATTAACAACATAATCCCTCTTGTTAATTGAAAATATATTGAAAAAATATGGACCATAATTTGTCAAAAGAATATTTGTAATAACACATTTAATGATAATAATATTAGGTCAAAATATCAATCTTGTAAATTTCAATCTGAAATGAACTTGAATTTACAAACAGAATTATTTAAATTGATAAATCAATATAGTGGTCGAATTTTCTGACAAAAATTGTTATGGCTAGTGAAATCATTCAAAGAACTATAATAAACTAAAACTAGAATATATTTTTAAAAACCTGAGAACATGTATATGAGATTATTTAGAAAAATTAAAATTAATTAAAAAAAAATATTTATTAATTTTAGAAATAAAAAAAAATTTTAAATAATCCGGAACAGTTGTTAAAATTCTTTTAGGAAAACGAAAACAGAAGAAGTACTTGTGATATGACAATTTAAAAGTAGAGTAAAAGTGAATCAATATTTCAGATGGCAAGGCAAGATAATTGCCTTGTGCTAGACTGTGAAATTCTACTACCTATTGGGGGTCGAGTGTGAAAAAAAAAAAAAAATATTAATGAAAAAAAAAAAACTGAGAAAATAAAGAAAAAACGATATTGGAAAAACTGCTATGAAATTGATTATTAAATTATAATAGTATCTGAATATCAATTATAAATAAAATTTAAAAGTTATTTATAAATACAAAACTAAAAGTAAAATAAAATAATCTAATTAGTGGGAAATAACCTGAATAATTATTAAAAAAAAAAAAAATTAATAATAAATAAAAAATAATGATAATATAAAATAAAACCTGAAAATAAACAAATATAAAAAATAATATTGTTCAGACTTTTGTAACGTTAAAATTTATTTGAGAATTCGTACCAGAATAATTTCGAAAGATGGTATTTCAACATATATATTAGTAAATACGCTGGGCTATTATAATTGTTTTAAATATAGTGTTTAATTGTATTAATCATTTAGGTATTTAATAAATTTTCGAATATTATTTTAAAACTGAAATGAAACAGCTCCTTCTATAAACAATTGTAATGATAATTCATGATTAACAAATAATTAAAATTAAAATAATTTCAGCATAACAAAATAATCTACGTTGTAGTATAGTGTTTAATTTTTTTGTTTTAACGTTACTCAATTCAGTTTCTATTTAGTATTTAATTTGATGTTTGTAAGAAATATTAGGTTACTAATTGTTACAAATAATCTTGATACTACATTGTCGTATTCAAATAGTAAATAATTCATTGTTGTAATCATTTATCATAACTGTTAGTTATTGTATTAGAATTTGAATTGTTGTTTGTATAACTTTCATTTGAGAATTGTTGTAAGCTTGTAAAAGTAGCTGTTCCTTTTCCCTGCTCTGAGCTTAATCATCAGATTTTCAATTGCCTTTAATATATATTCAATATTTCACTAACTAATTCACATTGCCTCAAGGGGTTCGTGCTTAAAGGGGAGAGTAGTTAGGAGGATTACTCTCTATGTAATTGTATTACATAGTAATTATAATATAAAGATATTTTATTGTTATAGTAATATTATTGCTCCTATACAAGGTGCGCCTTTACTCGAAAGGTCTTTAGCCCAACACATACCGAACCTACAGAAGTACTTGACTATAGGTGTAAGTGATCCATATGCCCTCATTTGACTCTGCGCCTTTCATCCTCCACTATTCCTTCATATATGTACCCCAAATCTAGGCAGGCATCGTCAAAATGTATTACTGAAGTGTATATATTTATCATTAAGAAGTTTATGTTTTGTTTCATAGTGTTTAAATAAACAAAAGTTATATAATGTTATTTGTTAACTAATGATAACGAGAAAGATAAATCCGAGGAAATAAAGTCTGGTAAGGGAAATGGGTTAATTCATCGTAAATACTTAGCTTCTATCTAAAAATTAACGTTAGAATTTATAAAACTGTTATTTCGACGTGAATTTGAACGTTACTTGAAGACGGATACGGTAAAGTTTAGAAAATAGGTATAGGTAAAATTTGGTCAGAGAGTGAGGTAGGAGAGAAGTTACACACGCGGAATGTTTAATCTATATTATTACTATATGTTAAGTCATGTTTTATTTCAGAGAATTTACTTTAACGTTATTACTGAGTATATACATTTATAAATTTAAGTAAATAAAAAATTATATTTCTTTGATTTATTCGAGTATAATTCAAACTATTATTTAAGCATACTAATTTATTAGCTGATGTCTATATTTTAAAAGAAGTACATCAATTTTTGGTATCTAAAAATGATAGGTTGTGAGGTAATTTCTGAAGGTTTCTTACGCTAGATTGCAATAGCGGATTGAAAATCTTCGCCAAATGGTTGAACAACCTAACGTAAAATTGTCTAATCTGTATGTTCAGCAAGATACAAAGATTTTAACAAATAATTAAGATATATGTGTATCTATTGTTTACGTCCTTTAATACTATGCAATGTGATGACTAATTTTCCTCTCAAGTTGTTAGGGTAGAGACTTTACGGTTCATGAAATGAGCTTGGACCCCATTTTACTCCCCTTGGAAGGAGGGCATAAAAGGTTGTTGAACTCCATAAAATTTAGGGCACTGGCTGGTCATACATAAGGTGACCGCCTTTTAGTATATTGGGTTTCTACTGTTTCGAGCGGTCCTATGAATTTATTGTTATCATTTTTTGAAATTATTTCAATTGTCTAAAATATATTTCAAGACATTTCTGAATCTTAAAAATGGGAGTGATTAGGTGAAGGTTTCCGACAATATATATTCACATTTAGGTTACAACGTTGTGACGAATTTAAAATTAAGTGATTATGGTATACATTTACTGGTTGCTTTTGTCAAGTCGCTTAAATTATAACAAAGGAGTGATAGTTGATATTATAGCCAATCTACATAAACGCACATAATAATACGAAAGAATATTCGCGAGCAACTGCGTGTCAGCTGTTGTAAAGTTTCTAAATAAATTTCATAACTATAAAAGAATTTCTTGGATTAACTGGAACGATATTGAATTCATTACATACATCGTATTACATAGAGGGAAGACATGTTGGGAGCGATTACCTTATTTTGTTATATGCATCTAAGATTTAAATATTCTCTCGAGTTGGAAGTTGTTATATGCGAAATTACGTAATAGGAATTTTCAATAGCTTCTATATCCTGGAATATAATGATTCTTTTCTCAAACAGTTGCTCTGTGAATTTTTAAAAAGCTGGTCATTGAGGCCCTATTCTCTGAACCAGTGACCCAAAGGTCCAAGTTTGTACATATAGTTGGCTTCTACAGCAGGATTATTATTGTTACTAACAATTGTAGCATTAATTCATTAAAGTCAATAGTATCATAGCTCGCTGTATTACAGTTTAATGTTTGGTTTTTTTTTATGTTGATAATAAATAGTGGCATTGTGTGTGCCTTATCATGTTCACAGATAGTAAAATAACAGAGGGGTATAGTTCTGAAGTTCTTTACTTACATTGACAACAAATGGGTATTAATTTATATTTTATTACATACTACCCATGTGAAAAAACTGTGTGCTATCAGTTAATAACGATCCAACTTTGCTCTTAACTCTCAACCACATCGAACTTGAAGATGTTCAAATTGAAGGATAAACATAAATTCTACGAATCTCACAAAATACGAAGACTAAGCTTCCTGCCCTACAGTATCTTATACATCCGCATTCTTTGAACAGATCACTCCTAGGACTCCATATGGTAAACGTCTCTTGGATCTATACAAGACTGAAACGAAGAATGCCTGGCTTTTTGCTCTCAATATTAGGGCAGTGCACGCCCGGTTAACTTAAGTAAGCTACCTCAGGTAAAACTACGGTGATAGTTTACCGCCGATTCCAGTGGAGGTGTCTATGGCGTTACTTGTACTACTATCTCGGGATGAAGTAGTCGCATTTTTCTGATTTCAATTTTAACCTTATCGCTTTGCTATTTTGGACTTTTTAAGAATACATTCTTCTATTTCTAAAGTTGCTATTAAAGAATATAGTTAATTTTATATTTATGTGTATTAAATAATAGTATTATATTTGTTTGGATGTGAATGAATTTGTTGGTTTTTTTTTACTTACATTCCACGGCAATCAGTTATAAGTCAACAAATAAATTTTGCTTGTGGATGTATATTGACCGTTGAGATGAAGGAATTATGGGTGCGGTCATAAATGAAAATAATAGTTGAATATTTAGTTGTTTCATTAATGACGCAGGATAATTCTTCCAATATCTTTGTTTTTAGTCATTTGTAATTTCATCTTCATTAGAGTCAAGAATGTATTAACACCACCCTCTTGTTAATTGAAAATTAAAACCTATTGTATAAAATATTGTAGAATTTGTCAAAATGAGTATTGTATCAGTCAATTAAATGATTAATAATAGATAATTGGTCATGAAATCAATCATTGGGTTCAAATTTTCAAATGATATGGAACCTACTGAATATCCTCACATACGAAGTGATAATTATTTTAAAGGAATTAGTGGATTTTAATGCTTAAAATTATAGGCAGGATCAAAAGAACACTAATAATGAAACATTAAATTTTTTACAAACCAAACATTGTCAATATTTAGAGAGGATCTTTCAGTGAAATAAATATAAAACGTATTAAATGAAAGTTTATTAAAATTTTATGAAATAAAACAAAATTAAAATACCTTTAGTATATTAATAACTACAACCTAATTAGTTAATAACAAATTAATAATATATTCTTCATCTGTCAAGTGTTCAATGTTAAACAAATTCATTTCTTTGAAATAGTAGCAGATAAAACAATTATATAAAACAAAAATTATACTATTTCAAACTATTCAGGAAGGTTACCACTTTACTGGAGGTTAAACGGTGAGCCTTGCCCAGTAAAGTTTACCGTGGATTCAGCATCCCTACCATAGGTGGTGCAACGGGCAATGGCTGTCTTCAACGGAGTTACCCCTACCGCACTTTGACCTGGGCTGGTGCAACTGGCCCTTACTTGACAAACGCTCAAACCTTCCACTTAACTACTATA
Organism: Piezodorus guildinii; assembly: GCA_023052935.1. Classification (NCBI taxonomy): domain Eukaryota; kingdom Metazoa; phylum Arthropoda; class Insecta; order Hemiptera; family Pentatomidae; genus Piezodorus; species Piezodorus guildinii. The sequence goes on along the minus strand of CM041296.1, from coordinate 17,113,579 downwards.
GGCTCATCTACATGACCATCATAAGACCAATATGGACTTACGGAGTAAAGCTAAGGGTCTCCACTAAACTATCAAATTCTTCCTGCATTCAATCCTTACTATCCTAAATTCCTCGTAAATACCTCAACTTCCTCACTTTGTCACGAATAAACTCATCCATAAAGACTTTTATATTCTATATGTTGCTGACTTTACCCGAATCAGATACCATTCCTTCCATGACAAACTCCACTCCAACTCTAACCTACTAGTTTCGATACTAGCTTCCTCTTCGAATCCTCCAAGTCGTCTGAAGAGAAGATAACGAGAAGAGAAGGAAAAAAAGAAGAACCCGCGAGACCTTCTGATTTAGAATTCTTATTGGACTACTGCCAGTGGTTAGTGTCTCTACATGTATTATATCACCATCACATTTACTAGATGTATTTCTTAATATTCCGGGATATTCTTAATATTCCGGCATAAGATTCCGGTTTTGGGGTATGCCGATGATTTGGTACTGCTAGGTGAAGACACGGAAACCATACAGCTAAATACAAGTGTGTTAATAAAAACCGGTAAAGAAATAGGACTCGAATTAAATACCGAAAAGACGAAATATATGATTAGTAGCAGAAATGGTCGCGATCTTCGTGATATTGATATATCAGGGCATACTTTTGAACTCGTAGAAAAATTCAAGTATTTAGGTTCAATGATAACAAGAAAAAATGAAATCCAGGAAGAAATAAAGTCCCGGTTAAAGGTGGGAAATGCGTGTTATTATTCAGTTGCTAAGTTTCTTAGCTCACGGCTTCTATCTAAAAACTTAAAGGTTAGAATTTATAACACTATTATTCTTCCAACGGTTCTTTACGGATGTAAAACGTGACCGCTTACTTTGAGGGATGAACAACGGCTTAAGGTTTTCGAAAATAAGGTGCTGTGTAAAATATTTGGTCCGAAGAGGGATGAGGGGACAGGGGAGTTTAGAAGGGTGCACAACGCGGAATTGCAGAACTTGTATCCTGTGAATATAATTGAGTTAATAGCGTCGCGGAGACTCAAATGGGCGAGTAAAATTGTTGGGCTCGGTGAGGAACGGATTCCGAGAAAGTTGGTATTTGCTGATCCGACTGGTAGGCGTCCGAAAGGTAGACCGAAGCGGCGATGGGAGCATTGCGTTAAAGCTGATCTCGGGGGCTTGGGCTTGACCGGTGAACATTGGACGAGTCTGTGCAGGCGAAGTTTGCTGGTATCGGCATCGAACCTTCGGGTTCGGTAAGCCTATTATTATTATTATTTCTTAATATAGTTGTAAATAACAATAAATATGTTTGTTTGTTTGTTTATTTATTTAACGTCACTTTATGCTACTATGGCTAATCGGACGATGCTACAGTGGGAGTCCTAAATTTTGCCTATCCAGGTTTTATTAGGATAGGGATTTTTAACGAGTACCTGACATCGCACAGGCTCGGGACCACCTTTTAACGTCCCCTCCGAAGGACGGCGTAACTAAGGATTTTTTACTCCCATTAAAAAATCCTAGGACCACCTGCGGGCTTGAACCCGTGAACTTTAGTATGGGAGGCTGTTACGCTAGCCACCCAGCTACAAGTGATCCCCACAATAAATATGTTTAAACATATATATTGTTGATTGGTTCTCGACTGTTGATAATTGATAGTTATTAACGGGTTAAGCCAATAAATAAGCAATTTTTTTTAGCCTACGTTTCGAGAATTTATTGTTCTCATATTGATGATCTAATAGTGGAAACAACAAAAAACGGAATACTAATATTTGTAAACAATAAGTAATAGATGACGTTATTGTTAGAGGGATAAAAAACGTGTTTGAATAAATTTAAGAATACATTCAACAATTTATTGATATAAAGTAGTTAAATAGATATCTGAAATAGAATTAACTTTTTTTTTTTTGTAACGTTATAAATACAATATGATCTTATACTCAAGCTTGTAAAGGTTGATTAAGAGTGATGGTTCGATAAAACTAACTGATTATTTTAGATAATAACTAGTTAAAACCCGCGGCTTTGCTATATTTTATTTTGTCTTTATTTAAATTTTCTTAAATGCGTTTATGAGTAGTGTGATTATAAAACGCATATGATGGAGCAGTGGTTTCGGAATGTGGTAACAAAGAAACTACCAATAAAACACACTTCCTTTATTTTTTTCTTACAGGTGTGTTTTCTTGGTGGCTGCACCCTCAACCAACTTCTTTACCACATAGTCAAAACGGTCAACAACTACTCCATTATTATAAGACGTATACATTTTCAAGAAATAATAATAATAATAGCTTTATTGGCATCAGTATTGACAAAAGCCTCTCCCATAGGGAGGAATTTATAGAAGTTGGCTATAGTTAGAAATAATAAAATATTGAAATAAAAAACAAATAATCCAAAGAAAGAAAAAATTCAAATAATTATAAAATAAAAAACTCTAAAAAACAAAACAGACTCCTTGAAAAAATACACCAAAATCAAACACAAATTAAATATTTTTTATAACGTTTATCCTCCAGGATTTGTCGCTCGCAACCAGCCACCAGTTTTCGGCTACAGTCTGCGTCAATTCGTCCCTCCACCTGCGATGTGGTCGCCCCCTCTGCCTGCTGTCCTCTCTCGGGATCCACTCCGTGCAAGCTATGGTCCATCTTTCGTCTTTCAGCCTGGCCAAGTACCCAGCCCAGCTCCATTTCAATCGATGGGCCTCAACCCTTAGACTTTTAATGTTCACTTTCTGAAGAATATTTTTTGTTTTTTATTCTCTCCCTTTTCTGAATAAACATTAAACTTCCTAGAAGCTGCATTTGCATGGTATTCAGCCTCCGGTCGAGTTTTCTTGTAAGTGCCCAGGTTTGAGCCCCGTAGAGAACTACTATTATATTATTATATTTACTACTATTATCATAAATATTATATTTTTAGCAATTACACTTATCAAAGTTATTTTCAAGTGAAAATATTCCCACTCGTTGGATCGATGTACATCAATCACATTTATGTTGCAAACGTGACTATATACCACGATTACGTTACAGCTAAAATATATTCAATAATTTTGGGCATGCCTACTTCTATTGGATCGCTATTGTATATTGAACAGAATAAAATGGCCAATTATTAGACTAAAGTTAGAATTGTGGTTGATGAGGAAAGTGGTTTGGAAACAACTTAACCTATTACTACAATTAATCTAAATATATCACTTCTAATATCGAGACACATTGAAAAAATAGAATACAAGTTTTAGGGTCTACTGAGTCCGAATGACCAAGTCCCGCAAAAAGTTTGTATGTGGTGTGTGTGGTAAGTCTACCATAAAAATGAAAAGACACATGAAACTGAAATTTCATATTTGAGACAGCCCGAGACGTTCCATCAACTTTTCACTAAAATCGAATGACCAAAATACTGTTTTATGCCATTATTTTGCACCATGACTTATGGTTTTTGCGTTAGACTTACTAAATATACACACGGAAACATACACGCAGACACACAGACCTTTTTGAGGGACTTGGTTATTTGGACACAGGGGACCCTAAAACGTCACTTTTATGCTGCTATGGCTAATCGGACGATTCTACAGTGGGAGTCCTTAATTTTGCCTATCCAACCTGACCACCTTTTAACGTCCCCTCCGAAGGACAGCATAACTAAAGATTTTTCACTCCCATTAAAAAATCCTAGGGCCACCCGCGGGTTTGAACCCGCAACCTTTGGCATAGAAAGCTGTTATGCTAATCACTACGCTAAGGGTGGCCCCACCCAAAAACGCGTATTTCCGTTGAAAACTGCAATCTCCCAGAAGATCACACCGCTAAGCTCAGGGCCTGCATGGCCTGTCGCGCCACTTAAAAAAAAATAAATGACAGATTTTTGCGTTTCCTGTAACATTGCCTAAAGTGGATGGATATAGTACATTCTGGAACTCAACGTCTGACTTGGAAACATTTAGGACTCCCACTGTAGGATCTTCCGGTTAGCCACAGTAGCATAAAGCGGTGTTAAATAAACAAACAACTATTTTTTTTCCCACCGGACTTCAGATAATAGCTACATATCACAATACTTCTATACGGAAAATTGGTGAAGAACTATTTAGCAATCGATACGCCATAACCAAGCTAATGAGACAAGGTCAAAGGAAAAAAATAATAATGAAGTCGTATTAGTTACCTATTTATGTTTTCCACGTGGAACTACACATTATTAAAAATAATTTTCATAAAAATAAACTTTCGTTTTTCAGGCGTTGAACATCACAATTACTTGTTACATTCACCTATCTATATATGAAATATATAGAAAGGAAAGGTATTGCGATAGTGAAAGTTTTCGAATTACAGTTTTTAACGGAAATAAACGCTTTAAGGTCCCCTGAGTCCTAATAACCAAGTCCCGTAAAAAGGTCTGTGTTGGTGTGTGGGTGGTTAGTCTAGTACGAAAACGAAAAGTCATACGAAACTGAAATTTCATAATTAAGACAACAATACGCCCGAGATGTTACAGCAACTTTTTTCATAAAATCGGCTGATCGGAAGTGCTACTTTATCCCATGCATTTTGCACCTTTTTGCGATTTTCTTAAAAACGGCTCTAACGATTTTATTAAACTCGCTATATCCATGTAAAATTTTAATGGGCTTTAATATCATGTAGTTTTCATTCTGTCTCTTTCTTCCCCTAAAGTTAATTTTGTTGATGTGTAAGAGTTGAACATAATATGTTATTATGAACATATATTGAACATAATATTTGTTTGTATATTTTTTTTTATAATATAATATAACAGTAACGTATACCCGCTGGAAAGCTAAAGATTTTAGGAAAAATATTATCTAATACAACAAATTGTAAAATGTAATAGAGAGTGGTCAAAAGTGGATAAAACTAACTGTACATTTTTATTAGAAGTTATCTTTTGAGTTATTTTATTTGTTTATTTTACATATTGAGGATGACTTCTTTGAAACGATAAAACTGAATTTTTCACTTAACAATGAACATTTAATCATTGAAAAATTAAAAAAATCATCTCTACTCTATAGACATTAATAGAGCTCTCAACTCTAAATATAACCCACTTCATAGAACTGTTTGTAACTTTAACAGCCCTCAGCCGGAAGATTATTTAACTTATGATGTTAATATAAATAAACTAAGACTTGTTAGCCAACTAAGAATGTCAGATACAGGAAATTTAAAACTTTTTAATAAAAAAACTACTTTCAATATAAAAACAGGGGGGAAATGTAGATGGTGTCAAGGACATATCACCAAAAAAAAAAAAAATTATTAAAACAACATTAAAAAATACTTATGTACTTTTGTCTTTAAGTTGATTATTAAATTCATCCAACTATTAAATTCAATGCTAACAACATGAAATGGTTAATTTTTTTCAACATGTTTACAAAATTAAAGATACTTTAGAGGAAAAAAATTGAACTATCGGCATTTAAGCCCTGTCAAACTATTTCAATAAGAATGAAACCTACATCATATTAAAGCCCATTATCGATATAGCGAGTTTAAACAAAATCGTCGGATCCGTTTTTGAGAAAATCATAAAAAGGTGCAATGAGTATGGTATAAAGTAGATCTTCCGGTCAGGTGATTTTGATGAAAAATATTCTGTAACATCTCAGGCGTATAGTAGTATTAAATATGAAATTTCAGTTTCATAGGGCTATCCGTTTTCGCCCGGGAGTTACCACACACACACACACACAGACCTTTTTGCGGGACTTGGTCATTTGGACTCAGGAGACCCTAAAACGTGTATTTCCGTTGAACACTGGAATTCGAAAATTTTCACGATCGCAATACTTTCCCTTACTATATATTCCATATATAGGTAAGTGAAAGTAAAAATGAGTGAAAACATTAAAGAATTAATTAAATGGAATTTCTATAAAAACGTGTGTTTCTATAGTAATAATAATTAGTTAGTTTTATCGGCTTTTCATCACTCTCTATAAACTGTTAAAAGCTTGTGTATCAGATAATATTTTTTCTAAAATCTTTAGCTTTCCAACAGTATATTATACATGTATATTATTGTTCTTATGTTCAAAAACGAAAAGTTGCATTAAAAAAAATATTTTTTCTGTTTCTGTTCTCCTTTATTCGATACCCAACGAATTAATTTAATTTATATATTTACCTGTTTTTCATCAGTGGTAACAAGATAATATAGTTATTTTAATAGAATCAACAAAATTAAAGGTACTTTAGAGGAAGAAAATTTAAAATATCGTCATTTAAGCCCTGTCAGACCATATTAATCCAAATGAAACATACATTATATTAAAGCCCATTAAATTTTACATTGCTATAGCGTGTTTAATCAAAATTGTCGGAACCATTTTCGAGAAGATCGAAAAAAGGTGCAAAATTCATTGTATAAAGTGGCTCTTCTGGTCAGCTCATTATGACAAAGTTGCTTTAACATCTCAGGCGTATATTTGTCTTAAATATGAAATTTCAGTTTCATAGGACTTTTCGTTTCCACACACCTTTTTGCGGGACTTAGTTATTTGGACTCAGGGGACCCTAAACGTGTATTTCCAACTGGAATTCGAAAATTTTCAAGATCGCAATACTTTCCCTTACTATATATAGTAAGTGAAAGTAAAAATTTTTTATTCTGGGATAGGGTCCCTTAAGAACAATTGATATTTACAATTAAGGTATACGATGTGTCTGGCCAAAAGACCAAATGATTATAATTAATTTTTATTTACAATGATATCAGAAAAAAAATGGATTAAATTATATAAAAGAGTAAATAAAAATAAAAGAGTAATATACATAACATCTTATAGATTAAAGAGTTGAATAAAACAAAACATTGAAACTGGTTCATAATAACTGATTCATTAACTAAGTTTAATATAAACAATAAATAATAAATTTTCTTTATGGATTGATATTTGATTTGAAATATCAGGCTTGTTGAGCGTCTTTTTGGGATGACAGTAGGTACTGTTACAGTTGTGACTTGAATGATGTTAGGGATGAAGCATGGCGGATATGAGTAGGTAAGGAATTCGGAGAGTAGTAGAGCGTACAAGAAAGGAATGATCAAAAGTTTTTGTTCTATGGGTAGGAATATAAAGGTCAGAATGGCGTGATCTTGTTTCGAGGGAGTGGATTGACGATTTAAGTAGCAGAAGACTGTGGATATAGGGAGGTAGCTGGGAGTGGATGGTTAGGTAAAGGTATGATCCTAGGAAATATTGTCTGCGGATAGAGGGAAGGAGCCACTTTAACTCGCTGTATAAATTTGGTCACATGAGACCTCTTCGGTGTGCCGAGGACTAATCTCAAAAATATGTTCATAATTCGATTAAGCCTGTCCTCGAGCACAATCGAGAGTCCACCATATACCCCGCAGCAGTAGTCTAAGTGGGGGAAAATAAGTGAGGAGATCAGGAGCTTACGGGTGGATGGTGGAAGAAGATGTATATAATATAACATATTTTCTAAAATCTTTAGCTTTCCAACGGTATATTATACATCTATGTTACTGTTCTTAGGTTAGAAAAAGCCGAAAATACATTTTAAAAATATGTTCGCTCTTTTATATTTTGGTTGGTTATCAAATTGGTTCAACTTCATATTTAGCCACTTTTTATCGAACCTCAAAATATGGTGTGGTTAATTTCTTTGAATCTACAAAATCACAGGTACTTTAGAGAAAGAAAACTAAAAACATCGGTATTTAAGCCCTGCCAGACAATTTCAATCAGAATGAAACCTCCATAAAATTTTACATCGATATATAGATTTTGGTCAAAATCGTTAGAGCGGATTGTGAGAAAAAAGTAAAAAGGTGCAGGATTGTATGGTATAAAGTGGCTCTTCTGGTTGGCCCATTTTGTAGAATCTCTCTGGCCTAGAATCTTTTAAAATAAGATATTCCAGTTTTACACAACTTTCCAGTGAAAACTAGAAGTTGAAAATTTTCATGATCGCAACTTTCCATTACTTTATATTTCATATATACATAGGTAAGTGAAAGGAAAATAAGTTAGACTGCGGAACAAACCGTCCTTAGAAGTTAAAACTTGTAAAAGTGATTCAGTAAATCTAATTTAAATTAATTGATGATTTTGGGATCACTTGTAGCTGGGTGGCTAGCGTAACAGCCTCCCATGCTAAAGGTCACGGGTTCAAACCCGCAGGTGGTCCTAGGATTTTTTAAAGGGAGTAAAAAATCCTTAGTTACGCCGTCCTTCGGAGGGGACGTTAAAAGGTGGTCCCGAGCCTGTGCGATGTCAGGTACTCGTTAAAGATCCCTATCCTAATAAAACCTGGATAGGCAAAATTTAGGACTCCAACTGTAGCATCGTCCGATTAGCCATAGTAGCACTTAAGTGACGTTAAATAAATAATACAAACAAATTAATTGATGGGAAATATAAAATAACAAAAGGAGGTCAACATAACGCCATTTGAGTAGTGTTTCGAGAGAGTTCCTATAAACTAGATTCTGAATTACATCAGCTCTTAACTTCAGTGGCGAACAGAACCTCCATACTCAAGAAGATTGTTGTGAACATTTATATTTAAAATTGATTTGTATTTGTCTATCTGAGATGTTTTACCGATTGTTTAAATTTTCTTCTCAGTTAGTAGAATATTATCAAAAAATTGTCCAACAATTAACTATTAATTATAATTAGCCTTTTTTACGTTTTACCCTTAATTTGTGTCGAAGAGTAAAGTTTTCCAAAACTGTTAAGTATCCCTTAGATATGGACCAATCAGTGGAGGCCGCCGGTAGTGCCCTCTTGCAGGTATAAGTAAAACTAATGTTACTCAGTTTTTCTAATTGGATATTCAAGTAATGATTTTTTTTTTTCAGTAAATTTATAATTTTATATAATAATTCTATGATTAATTATTTATTGTTTAGATTGTTTCAGCGCATTTCAGGAATTTTTAAATCCATTAATTATTTATCCATTAAGAAGTTCTGATAAGATCATATATTGAAAAATGAGTTGCGCCCAGACCGGCAGTGTAGTAACATCGTCTCCGTACCGATTGATCTTAGAATTCGTTTGTGAAGTCGTTTCGAAATAAGAATTGGTATACGCGGAAATATAGTGTTTCAAAGTATTTCTGTGAATTTTGAAGAAAATTGGACGACGGACACCTCCGTGGTGATTGCGAAACTATTTGCTAATTTTTGGCTTCACCTGGTGTTATCTGGAGCGGGCCTGGACAGGATAGCCCCCACCCGGGATCTGTTAGCCGTCTCTTATCTGGTCTCTTATCTGGCAAGGTCAGTGGCAGTGCTGTTTATTTACTTGTCAAACCTATTGGCTCGTAAATATATGAATAGAAAAAAAGAGCTTAATGAAGGTATCTCTTCACCAAAATCTGTAGATTCAACGAAAAGAAAACGGATTATAAATTCCCCTGAAGATATAAAAAATAAAAAAGTTCAGACTGAAACAATAGAAGCCATGGAAATAGAAAAAATGATGGAACGGTTTAATAAAATGTTAGACGTTAAATTTGAATCTCTAAAAAAAGAGATACCATCAAAAGAAGATTTTAAATTGTTAGAAAATAAATTACTACTAGAAAATGAAGAGTTAAGAAAAGAAATCAAAACATTAAAAGAAAAAGAGAAACATATGAGTAATATTATCGAGAATTTGATTAATAAAAATAAAATGAAAAACCTCATTTTTAGAGGTCTGAGAGAAAGTAACGAAGATGTTCCAAAAACTATCAAGACTTTATGCGACGAAGTGCTTAGTGTAAATAATGTCACAATTAATAATGCTTTTAAAATCAAGAATAACACGCAAAAAAACATAGTTCTAGCAGAATTCGATAACGAAAAAAATTATATGGGATATTCTGAAAAATTCAAGGAAGTTAAAAGGCAGTGGAATCTTTATACACAGGGATCTTTCTGGAAGAACTAGGAAGAGAAGAAGGTGCCTATGGAAGATAAAAGAAAAAATTATACAAGTGGATAAGAGCGCTGTTGTCCAAATTAGAGATTTCTACCTTTTATTTAAAAACAAAAGGTTCTTCTGGGACTTTGATGAGGGTCTTAAATGTGATGGAAAAGATGGAATAAAGGTTCTGGAAGAAGTAATGGGAACTACATTTTCCGAAGAAGTGATGAAGAGCATGAAAGCAGTTCTTGAAGAGGATCTCCGTAGCGGTGAGGCGGCCCTCGATAACAGTCAACCGTCTACCTCCAGTGCTAGTTCAAAAAACGAAGGAATGTTTGTGTAAAAAATGGTATAAGTGAGAGTGATAAAGCTATTATTAATAATTTAGGTGAGATAAATGTTTTATTTTATAATATAAGGGGAATTAAATCTAAAGAAAATGTTTTTTTTTAATTTGTCAAAAAATTCGATATTTTTCTGTTGGTAGAGACATTTCTAGTAGAAGAAAATGTGTTATTTTATGAACAAAAATTTTTAGATTTCGAATTGAAGTTTATAGGTGCAAAAAAGGGAGGAATAATGGGAAGAGCCAGTGGGGGATATCTATATGGATTTAATAGAACAAAATTCAATAAAAATCAAGTTGAATACTGCATTATTCAAAATAAAATTTGTATTAAGTTAAAAATTAATGAAAAAATAATATATCTGGTTCCGATCTATTTAAATACCAGTAATTGGAATAGTGAATTTGATGAAATAATAGAATTAATTGAATTAACTAGAAATTATGATATTGTTCTTATCGGTGACTGGAATGCTCACACTGGAAACTTGCAAATATGTCCTAATGAAATTTTAGAGGGAACTAACTTAACAACTGAAATCAGATACTCAAAAGACGGTAAAATAGATGAAAGAGGAATTAAAGTTGCGGAATTTTGTGAAGATCATGGTTTTATTATTTTAAATGGAAGAATGCTTGGAGATGAGGAAGGATAGCTATCGTTTATATCCGCCAGAGGATCTTCCGTCATTGATTTGGGCATGGCATCTATTAGCTATGTGAAAAATATTAGACATTTCGAAATTATTCCGGAAACATTTTCGGATCACCTACCGATAAAATTAATTCTGGCAGGTTTAAATGTAGATAATAATAACAGGCTAATACCACTTTTACCGAAACTATTGTGGAACAAAGAACAAGAAATAAATTTCATACATAATTTGAAAACTTGTATAAAACGGGATGAATTTAAAGTAAATGATGTAGATTTGTTACTAGAAAGATTTATAGGTCTCATTAAGCAAGCTGCAGGCAAAAATAATTTTTTTCATAAACCAAAAACAGGAGAGAAATGGTTCGATAATGAATGCTATAGAAGTAGAAAAACCTCTTTTAAGTTTTTAAATTTATTCAGAAAAACAAACTCAGTTCTTATGAAAAACTGGTATTTACTTGAAAACAAAAACTATAAAACATTATGTAAAAGAAAGAAAATATCTTTTTATGAATCATTAGTAGCAAAAATAGAAGGTGCAAAGGACAACAAAGATTTCTGGGAGAGTATCAATGCTTTGAGGAAGAAAACTTACATTTGTAACCCCAACATACCTATTGACCGGTGGGTGTACCACTTCAAACAAATTCTAAATCCACCTCTTTTTTCTGGACCCATACATTATGCAGAACCTTTTATTTATGAAGAGTCATTGGATAGCAGAATCGGCTCAGGGGAAATAATTAATATAATAAAAAAAAGTAAAAATAATAAAGCCCCAGGACAAGATGGTATCCCTTTTGAATTTTTGAAACATCTACCTGAGGAATTCGTCGCTCTGCTTGAAGGTCTTTTTAATAAAATATGGGACAAAGAAGAAGTGCCAAAAATGTTTAAACAGAGTCTAATTTTTCCAATATACAAGAAGGGAGACCCAAATGAAGTGAAGAATTACAGAGGCATATCCTTACTTAATACAGTTGCTAAATTATTCACGGGTGTGGTTATGGAGAGAATAAAAAGGTGGCTAACGCAAAAAAATATTATAAAAGAAACGCAAGCGGGGTTTAGAGAAGGTTACAGCACCATAGACAATATCTTTAATTTATACAACATTATAAATATTAAATTCAGTCAAAATGAAAAAGTTTATTTATTTTTTGTGGACTTCCAAGCGGCATTCGACAGTATAGACAGAAATGCATTATTTTACAAGTTATCCCTGCTAGGCATTTCAACCAAAATTATTAATATCTTAAAAAATTATTATAATAATTCGGATACAAAGATTTGGAGTAAGAATGGACTCTCAACTGCCTTCCCTTGCGAAATGGGGGTGAAACAAGGATGCCTGCTAAGTCCCACACTATTCACAATATTCATTAATGATCTGGAAGATGATTTATGTGGTGGAATTATTATAAATAAATGGAAAATTAAAACATTGATGTTCGCCGACGACATTGTGCTTTTAGCCTCTTCACCTACTTCCCTACAATTAATGATAAGAGATTTGGAAATATATTGCCAGAAATGGAATCTTAAAGTTAACCTCAATAAATCCCAAATTATAGTGTGCAGAAAAAGAGGGGGAAGATTAAAGAAAAATGAGAAATGGTATTTCGAAGGACAAAAAGTGAGCTGCGTTGATAATTATAAATATTTAGGAATAAACATCAATCCAACATTCAACTTTAAAATGAACAATAGAGAAAAAGTAATAAAAGCTAAATTTGCAATAAATAGTGTATGGAAAAAAATTATAGATGATAAAAATATTCCAGTAAATAAAAAAATGCAAGTTTTTAACAGCGCCCTACGAGCGGTGGTTTGCTATGGAGCTCAGGTATGGGGATATTTGAATTTACCGGAAGTAGAAAGGGTACAAAAATACTTCATAAAAAGGCTCTTTTATCTCCCACAGAATACGCCTGATTAAATATTATATTTAGAAACTGCCACCTCTCCCCTCTACAGTTATACCTTAAAATTACATCTAAAATATATCCGTAAAGTATTAGAAAGCCATCCTGCAAGTAGATTAACGAATTTCTTAACACAAGTTGTAATAGAAAAAAAGATATCATGGTATATGCAAATAATGAAAATAGGTGACCAACTACAAATAGAAATTAATAAAGAAACCATTAAAAAAATGAATCCGGACTACCTCATTAATAAAATGGAAACAAAAATCCGAACAGAAATGATATCCGCAGCCAGCAATAGCCAATTTCATATGTTATATGCAAAACTTGATCCTGAAATAGCTATTTCCTACATCCACCACAACAACCTTAGTCTTTATAATAAATCTCTAATATTTAAAGCAAGAGGAGAACTGATGGGACTTAATTATCAGCCATGGAGGAGGGATAGGAACCTAAATGTGCCAGAGGATACCTACCACTTTTTGGCAATATGTCCTGTCTTAAAGGATTTCAGGATGAAATACTTGGGAAAATATAAGTTAACTCCAGAAGAGATAATAGATAGACTAAATGGGCTAGATTGGGTTAAATTTGCAGCATATTTAAATAAATCATTAAAATACAGAAATTTTTTGGTACAGCATTTCAATTATTAAATTTTTACAATCAATAAAAATAAATCATAACATTACTAAAAATATAAATTATTATCAAAACTGAAAAAAAGAAAAGAAAAAGGGGCAACTCGACAGACGGCTTAACGCCATTGTCTTGTGGGCTTTGATCTAAAAAAAAATGTATATATATGTTATTACTATTTTGTATATTATGTAAATAAAGCATTTATTCATTCATTCATTCATTCATTAATTATTTATTGTTTAGATTGTTTCAGCGCATTTCAGGAATTTTTAAATCCATTAATTATTTATCCATTAAGAAGTTCTGATAAGATCATATATTGAAAAATTTTATTCAAGCATAATTGTGATGAGTGCAGCAATAGAACTAGAATAGAATAGAATAGAATGAGTTTATTTGTCTTTGGGGTTTCCCCATACAAATAGAGCCTGGTCAGGCTATACATAACAAACAGCCATTAATAACAATTATAAGTAATAAACATGAAACGCAACAAATCACAATAGGATAATATATAAGCATTAAACAGCATAGTAGAATCAACAGAAAGTAACAAATTATACAAGTTTATATAATTTTTTTTTTATCTTATATAGAAGTATTAAAGTATTTTAGATTTTAAATAGTCTTTGAAATACAAAGTTTTAATACATATATATATATATATATATATATATATATATATATATATATATATATATATATACATACATATATACATATATATATATATATAAAAAAAAACAAAAAAAAACCTGTACCACTACAACCCATGAAGGGTCTTGGGCTCAGTACATATAGAGATTTGTACTGTTTCTAGGCCAACGGCAGTGCAATGAGGTGATTAGGCCTTAATCACGCTCAGCCGCCAGGTTTTTCCCCAATTAATTTGGGTACCCACTTCATAGAGGCTGGGTCTGCCCCAGGAGGGTCTCCATACCCTAGGGTCGCCCCCCCGACTGAATTAACAGAATAAATAATATTTCTGCCACAGCCGGGATTCGAACCCAGGACCCGGAGCACAGCAGACTAGTGCTCTATCCACTAGACCATGCCGCTCTCACATATATATATACATAAATAAATTTTAAATTAACATCAGAGTGAATGAATATTAAATATTAGGATTTTAAATGAACACTGATATATAAATATAGTTAAAAGAGTTGTGTGAAACCAGATTATGGATAATAATAGTTCTTTGCAATAGTGCAAACATTATCTATTACATAGGAATTATTATGAAGCATTAACTAGGTACAGTATTATTAATTTTATAATTAGTTGATTATTTTCTAATGTAGCTCGTAATTGTTAATAAATATTACTCATTTATTACAAATGATCTTAGTTTTAAGGTACTAACTAAATAATAATAGAGTAGTCAGCAATAGAACTATGTAAGAGTAGTTTATCAAAAATATTTAAGTCTTAAATAGCGTTGAAGAAAGTATTATGACTTTATACATTAGATTCTTCAAGCTTCTACATTTTTAAAACTACTCTTACTCTCCAAATTATTTATAATTTTAAGAATATATTTTAAAAAAATCCCACTTATAAAAATTTGTCTTTCAAAACCAGTTAATTAAAATAAAAGCATTTTCAAATTTATAGTAAAATTCCTGATAAAAAGTAAAAGTATTGTTGGAAATAACTTGAAATCATATACTTACTTACCTACTTACCTACCGGAATAAATATATTATAAAGGGAAATATTGCAATAAAGAAAATTTTTGCATTATGGTTTTCAAAGAAACTACACCCTTTAGGGTAGATCTGAGTCCAAATGACCAAGTCCTGCAAAAAGGTCTGTGTGAAAAGTCTAGTTCGAAAATATAAAAAGTTGTACCAAACTGTAATTAAATGTTTAACAAAGGTATAATGCTGAGAAGTTGCAGCAAATGCTTTACTAAAATCAGCTGACCCGAAGTGCCACTTTATACCATGCATTTTACACTTTCTCAAAAATGATAGAAACAAATTTGACTTAACTCGCTATATTGGTGTAAAATTAAACGGGCTTTAAAATAATATAGGTTGTACTCATTAAAATAGTCTAATAAGGCTTAAATGCCAAAGTTTTAAAATTTTCTTCCTCAAAAGTACATTTACCTTCATTGATTTGAAATAATTAACCATTTCTACCTGTTAGCATTGAGAAGAAAAGGGTAATTATGAAACATGAAAGAAATTGAGAATTAACTAAAGCAGAAAAAAAGGATAAGTATTTTTTAAAAATAAAACACATGTCTGGAAATACAAATGTAATATATTTTTTTATTGTACCATTGGAGAGTACAGGATTTTAAAAAAATGAACATGTAACAAATGGAATCTTAAAAGTTATTAGAGAGTGAACATTTAATTTAATTTATTGTTTTATTTAATAATTTGTGCTTCTAAGTTATTTCCAGATGTTGTTGATTGGATGATGATGTTCCATTGAAACTAATAAAATGCCTTTAAAAACTTTTACTTTCACTTACCTATATATGAAATATATATTAAGAGAAAGTATTGCGATAATGAAAATTTTTTAATTCCAGTTTTCAACGGAAATCAATGTTTTAGGGTCCCTTGAGTCCAAATAACCAAGTCCTGAAAAAAGGACTTGTGTGTGTTCCTGTGTAGTAACTCCAGCGCATAAATGAAAAGTCCTATGGAACTGAAATTTCATATTTAAGACAAATATATGTCCGAGACATTAAAAAAACTTTTTCATCAAAATAAGCTTACCAGAAGAGTCACTTTATACCATGCATTTTGTACCTTTTTACGATTTTCTCAAAAACGGCTCTAAAAATTTTGATTAAACTCGCTATATTTATGTAAAATTTGATGAGCTTTGATATCATGTAGGTTTTATTCTGATTGAAATAGTTTGACAGCGCTTAAATGCCAATATTTTAAATTTTCTTCCTCTAAAGTACCTTTAATTTTGTAGATTCTTTAAAAATAACAATATCATCTGATTAGCTATTCTAAAAAACTGCTACATATACAATTTTAACAAATTTAATGACCAACTAAAGGAGAAAAGAGCAAACATATTTTTTAATGCAATTTTTGTGTTTTTGAAAATAAGAATAGTGATATACATGTAGAATATACCGTTGAAAGCTAAAGATTTTAGAAAAAATATTATCTTATACACAAGCTTATAAAAGTTAATAAATCTAACTGATTATTTTAGATAATAATATAATAGATTTTTTAATAAAACACATGTGTATACGGAAATTCAATTTAATTAATTCTTTAATAATTTCACTCATTTTTATCAGTAATTGTATTTTGAAAATTATCTAATCAATATTAAAAATGGAGGTACGTGAAAGTCGTGTGTTGCCCACACCAGATTTTTATTATCAATTTTGTTACTAAACCTAGAGAGAAAATACTTTATTTATAAAGCAGTGTTGCCCAACTTCATTGGGTTACTTAATACACAGCCTACCACAATATCTTAAGAATATTTGTTTAATTAAAAATAATTATAACAATAAGTATAACATCAAAATATAATAATACTAGTTACTTTCCCCACAATTTCATTAATTTATCCATAATTCGTCCTCCATCATAAAATAAATATATCTTTTTGTTATATTTTTTACAGAAATATTAAACAATGGCAAATTATTATTGGTAAAGTTAAAAGTAAGGTTGCTAAGGAAAGTGATTTGAAAACAACAACTTATTTTGAAACTCCTTCAATTATTTTAAAACAGTCTCTTTTTAATGAACATTATATAACTAATCTAAAGACATAATTAATCTAAGATATCTATAAAATATCCTGTTTCTAATATCAAAACACATTAAAAAAGTAAAATAATAACATTTGTGTTTTTGTTTTTTTCTGTTTGGCAAGTTTAATGAGATAAGTAAAACAATATGACTGTAAAATTGCTACAAATTAAGAAAAATGTTAGTAGTGACTATGTTCAGTGGAGTTATAAGAAAAAAAAAAAAAAAAAAAAAAAAAAAAAAAAAAAAAAAAAAATAGTAATCAAGTTACCCTGTGTATGTACTGTGTGTATTCAATAATATTGTTTTACCTTTTAAACCCTCGCCACTTAAGGCTACTTCAACACTTACTAGACAAATGGTCAAACCTTCCTCTGAACTACAAAAGGCTCATCTACATAACTATTATAAGACCAATCTGGACTTACGGAGTAGAACTTTGGGGCTCTACTAAACCATCAAATTCCAATCCTAACAATCCAAAATCCTTCGTAAAATCCTCAACGCTCCTTACTTTGTCACGAATAAACTTAACTATAAACACCTTAATGTTCCCTAGGTTACTGATTTGGCCCAGCTATCAATCCTTTCACAACAAACTCCATTATCACCCTAACCCACTAGTTTCAATCCTTTCTTCCTCTTGAATTCCGAGGCGCCTGAAAAGGAAATGGGCCCGGGACCTTCTAGTTTAGAATATTTTTAGAGTGCTTCCAATGGGAAGCTTCTCTACATGTATATCATGTCATTGTATTATATAATACATCACATTTACTTAATGCATTTTTTTTGTGAATACAGTTGTAAATACCAATAAAATGTTTAAAAAAAACAAAAACTTTTAAACCTAACCATAGTATATCATCATAACTCTTTTGCAACTGAGATGTGTATGAAGCCTTCCTCTAGAATAAACTGTGTTTTTTTTAGGATCCAGAATGATTGGTCATGAGTACTATTATGTGTTTGTAAGCGAAAGATTGATGCTTTTAATTATTTTTAAAAACTTATAATAATTGAACATCTGCCTACAGGAACCCACACATGGATACAATGCTCAATATGCTTAAATTTATTCTAGTAAATTAGAATTGTATCTTCACTAATTAAACAATTTCGCATCCAAATGGTTAGAAATTCAATTGTGATTTAAATGAGTACTTATAGTTTTTCAGATGTATAGTTTTTGAGTCATTCAATAACCAATTTTGTTTTACGTTTCAGAATTTTTTTTTAACCTCTTAGGAAAGGAATTTTCCTTATTGCACATCTAGACGGTAAGATAAACCACCAGGAAAAATTTTAACTTCACAACCATAGTCATATATGAATATAGATAATTATATTGTTTTTGTTTTTTTTATTTTAATCACTTATTTTATTTTTCATAGTTTATTTTTATCTTTTTTTTTCTTCCTGCACAAATAAAAAAAAAAATCTCTCACAAAAACATTTCACACATCAATATTAACAAGCCCTTGAAACGTTAAAAGTGCATGCAGCGCACCTAGGAATATTCCTTAGAATACCTTCGGGTAATAGAAGGACAAATATCCTGTGATATATTAACATATCATATTTTGTGTAAAATAGTAATACAAGATGGTATGGAAAAAAATTTACATTAACATATTAAAAATATAAAAATGTACACATGCCTTCTATATATTCAAATTCATATAACATGCATGTGGTGGTGGATAATACCTAGAGAGTCCAACATCATATTTTCTGCTAGCCTCGCAACGGCTTTTATTTTAACTAGAAAATTAAGTGAAAATTGTGTGATGCAACAGATTTTTTTAGGTTTGCTTTGAAAGATAACATGCAACAAATAAAATATAGATGACTTAAAAAAAATGTTAACCATATCTTGTGGTTTAACTCTTTTTAACCTATGTTGCAGATGCAGGTATTATTACATAATTTTGTTTATTTGCTTTTTAAACTCAGTGGGTATTTAAGTTTGTTTTAAGGCAAAATGACTTGTGTAAAGACAACTCAAATTGTTGGTTTCATCAAATATTCCAGTATATCAGCTATTTTGCGCACAAAATATTAAATATATCCATTTCATAACCTAATTATTGGATAAATAAAATCTAATACCATGAAGATAGCTTGGCACGTTTCATTATTACTTTAATTATAATATGTAGGCCCTTGGCCTTGCGGTGTAACTCCTGGGAGATTACACTCACGTTTCTCGATGTATTTTATAGGATAGGATCATCACTCCTTATGCCTAATTTGTGAGTGGCCACCATTTGGTTGACGGGTCTCACATACCCCCGGGGGAGAGGCTGTGAGTGAATCCCCATCCATTTATTAAATGCTTGAAAAAGTCCCTCTGGGACTAGGATTCGAACTCAGCGTGAGAGACTAGTGTGCTAGTCACTCAGCGATGGCTCCCTCCCAACTTATTAGGATAAACAATTTATAGCATTAAAATATTAAATATATGGAAAAATGCAAGTTCACTTCTATTTATTTAGAGAACTTGCAATAAATTGAAATTTATTAAGAGAACAATTGAGACGTTGATTTCCAAAAGGTACTATAGTACATTTTTTACAAAATTGATTTTTTTAGATATTTGTATTCTCATCACTTAAAGGTATCTAAATCTCCTATTTTATTTTATCTAATGTACACCCAAGTCCTTTATAAACGCAATTTAGAAATATAATTATTTTCTAAAGAGACTACTTACACATTTAATTTCGTTCCAAATCATACTAAAACATCTCATTTCATACCTTTAATATGATATTATTAACATATTAAAAAAACAATTCTAGATTTTAATGCGAAAATAATCAAATTAGATGATTTAATAATATAGTAATGAGAGATTTTCGCGCCTCCTGTAAAATTTCCTAGAATGGATATAGTACCTTTTGGAAATCAACGTCTCAATTTCTAGCAAGATTATATTAAGACTCGATTCTGACAAACGACACAATGAAGTTGGTTAAGTTTTTAACTATATTTTTATATTTACCTATAAATATATGTATAAATATTGTATATACATTAATATATTGTATATATTATAATGTATAGAGAAACCTGATACTCACACCCCACAACTTTCACTAAATACTATTTTTAAAATATTAAACCTATGAAATTTTAAATACTACTATTTCGTTATACAATGAATATTATACGAGAGGTATTTCCAGTCAAGATATTCTCCCATTAGAAATTTCAATTAGAGCATGGAGGACCAGTGAATTTTGATAAAAGGAAAATCGGAATACAAATAATGGAAATGTGAAAATAAGAAAAAAAAAATTCCATCAAATAATTTTTTTTTATTCATCTTATTCAGTACAAAATACCTAAAGTAGCCAACATGGCCGACCCTAGGTAAAACTGCTGTAGAACAACAATTGAACAACGAGTGCAGGTAAGCGTAAGGTCTTAAGTTCTCAGTAACATTAAGTTTAATTTATTTATTAAGGACAATCGCAGTGAAGGAAAATGTTGAGCTGTTTTCTTCACTGAAACATTTAAGTAGTAATAATAATGCACGAAGTGTTAACTAAAAAAAAAAATAATATTTTATAATGGAAATCCTTTACAAAACCTATTCCATGGTTGACAACTACTTATTCACGATCGGTGTTGTGAATAAAAAAAAAGACACTATAAAGCAACTTAAGAATATTAAGAAATAAAATAAAGATTAGACTGAAAGAGAATTAATACAATCTTAAAACAAACATTTCTTAAATTGCACAAATGAAGTAGCTGTCACAGTAATAGAATACTTGAAAAAAAAAAAAAAAATACGATTTAATATAAATAAAATATTTAAAAATAAATTATATTAAAATTAAAAATAACATAGACAATCTATCTAAACATACTTAGGCAAGAGTGAATCGATAATACCTGCATAAAGGTATTTCATACTTCAATCTTATAAACACTCTGTATTTATTTGTGAAGGTTTGTATTGAATATATATTTATTTATACACAGATAATTGTAACATTTAATACAATATATATACACATCTCTATTATAAATATATTATATACATAAATAGATACAATCTGTACCGAATTAATTAAAATTATTGATTTAGAAATTAATCTAATTTCTAATTAAAATCACAGTAGTTTTTGTTTGCTAATGAACACAAATTTTTGTTCTCACCTTGCGAAATTCATATCTACATAATATTTACATTGGCTTCTCAACATAATATAACTAATAAAACATAAAAAATAAATTTGTTAACTAAATAAAGTCTAAAGTGAAAGGTGAAACTCATTAATAACTATTCTTCATAGTTTGTAACACGCAATAATCACACTAATTCGCACAATGTTTCATACACGCACTTAAAAACGAAGATGAGGTTTGTACTTGACCAAATGTCTGAAATAAAATAATAATATGAGATTAATATAACTGATAAAATTAAAAAAAAAAAACTTTAAAAATTGTAAAACATAAGAGAGAGAAAAAAACTTTATTCTGAGATTAAGTCCCATAAGAATAATATAACATTTATATCAGGTCAAGAATATAAATAAATAAAACAATTCAACAAGAATTAAAAATAACATAGTACAATAATAAGAAATTAATTCTTCTTGTGACAATAATAAAAACACAGCAAATTATGAATGAATATTAGAATGAAATAGAATAGAAAAAAAATTATTCTGGGACTGGGTCCCTTAAGAATAACAGGCTGCACATTGAAATATAAAATAATATAATATGTCTGGCCAACAGACAAAATTAACATAGTTAGTTATTATTTAAAATAATGAGATAAGAAAGAAGAAGAAATATTATACAAAAAAAAATCTTACAAAAACGATGGTGTTGAACAGAATGAAAAATAAATGAATTGACAAACAATATATACATTTAAACAGTAGGCTTTTTTACTTATTTTCTTCATTCAAAATTTAATACTTTGAATAGAAATATCATGATTGTTAAGCGTCAGTTTGGGATGACAGGAGGTACAGGAAAAGTTGGGATTTGATTAAGGATAGGGAAGCAGCATGGTGGATATGGGTAGGTAGAGAATTCCAGAGGGTAGTAGAGCGGATAATAAAGTAACGCTCAAAAGTTTTAGTTTTGTGGGTAGGAACATAAAGGTCAGAATGGCGTGATCTTGTTTCAAGAGAGTGGACTGAGGATTTAAATTGAAGGAGACTATGGAAATGATGGGAGTTAATGGTTTGGTAAAGATATGAGTCAAGGAAATATATTCTGCAGGTGGGGGAAAGGAGACACTTTAACTCGCTGCATAAGTGGGTAATATGTGACCTTCCAGATTACTTTCTATTTATATTACTACAATATTTAACCTTTAACTGGTGAAGTGGGGTCTACAGGAGCCTAGGGCCTCTTTAAAGTTTCGTGAATCCCATTGTTTCGATCCGATCGGCTTGTGAAAACCTGACATTTCCTGTCTCGTCATGATTGTAATATAGCATCCTTTTTTAGTCAGTTTTTAAGCGGCATTGCTTTAGGACAGTGTTATTAGGGTCCTGTAGACCCCACTTCACCATTACTGTTCAGATTAATTGAAAGTGCATTTTTCAATTTGTTGAAAGAAATATATCGTGATCATGTTATTTTACGCACCGTTTTTATTTATTAAGACGCGGGGATCATCTTTGTTAAAGGATCACATGAGCAGATGGTCAGAAAATCCCAGACTCCCTCGGGAGCTTCCGTTTAAAATTAAATCATTATTAGGGAGAAAAAAACAGAAGAATTTAACACATATAGTAAGGAGACCTCTCCAAAGAAAAGGAGATGTTATTATTGTCCAAGAAACAAGGATAGGAAGTCATCTATAGTTTGTATAAAATTTGAACAAAATATTTGTGCACACTATTCAGTTCCGAAGATAAATCGAACAAAGCAATTAATTAGACGTTTTATTTTTACTTCAAGATCCCCAGAAACACAACCGTATACGGTACAGCAGTAGTCGAAGGGGGGGGGGGGAGTATTAGAGAGGTAACGAGGAGCTTCCGGGTTTCATACGAGGAATAGGTGACGAAGGGAATTCAGTCGCTTTAAGGTGAAAAAGTTGCGGCGGGAAATTTCGGAAATATGGTTCTTGAAAGAGAGGGTTTGATCAAAGGTTACTCCCAGATTCCTGACGGTCGGATAAAACTTTATAGGGTTACCATTTAGGAAGAGGGTTGGGATATGTGGAACAGTTTTCAAGAAGTGATGGGATCCTATTACAATATCTTTTGTTTTTTCAATATTTAGTTTCAGTTTGTTGACTACAGCCCAGTGACTTATTCGATCTAAGTCCTCTTGCAGTCTTTTTGTTGCTGGTAATAGGTCGGGAGGTGGAAAGGAAAGGTAAATTTGAAAATCATCAGCATAGAGGTGGTATTTAGAGTGATTAATATGGAGAGGCAGGTCATTAATATAAATAGCAAATAGGGTAGGAGATAGACGATCCCTGTGGGACACTGCAGGAAAGGGGCAAGGTTGAGGATGGGGGCTGGTCTGGCACTACTAAGTACTGAGAACGATCGGAGATAAAGGATTGAAACCAGCGCAAAGCACTGTTGGATATTGGAAGATTTTGGAGTTTGGTAAGAAGGATGCTATGGTCAACGGTGGTCAAACGCCTTTGAGAAATCGAGAAGGATAAGAATTGTTATTTGTTGGTGATCAATGGCAGTTTGGAGGTCTTGTGTTATTTTAAGGAGAGCGGATTGGGTAGAATAACCAGATCGAAAACCGGATTGGAGAGGACTAAGAAGGGAGTTTTCTAGGAAATTTGAGAGTTGGGTTTGAACAAGGCGTTTTTGAAAGATTGTAGAGAAGAGAAATAGGACGGAAATCTTGCAGTGAGGTAGGATTTGGAACTTTATTTAGTGGTCTGACGAGGGCAGTTTTCCAGGAAGAAGGAAAAATTGAATTTTGTAGAGAGAAATTATATATATGATAGAATATGGATATGAGGGATGGGAGGCTGGAATTTATTAATTTTACAGGTGTATTAATGATATTACATGTTACTTCCAAATAATTTATATTAGGTTATAACTGTTCATATAGCTATTCACAGGCAATTA
Source organism: Piezodorus guildinii (assembly GCA_023052935.1). NCBI lineage: Eukaryota > Metazoa > Arthropoda > Insecta > Hemiptera > Pentatomidae > Piezodorus > Piezodorus guildinii. The sequence goes on along the minus strand of CM041296.1, from coordinate 17,089,212 downwards.
AATCATATGAACAGCAATAAATAATTCAAAGGAAAGTGGTCTATCCCCACTGCTAATTTCGAAATGCTATATATCGGCTTGTTCAATGATTCTTTTTTGTTTTGTAGGAAATTTCGTGTTTATTTATTCATTATTTGGATCCTACGTGTCTTGAAACATAATCTCTCAAATTTTGAGAGAGAATAATTTTATATTTGTAATGATTAAACTAAAAGAAAGTTCACTAAAAAGAAAAGTTGAAATATCATATATAAATACATTTAAAATTTCTCAATATCAATTTCTCTATATGCCCCCATTTTTTTAAAGATTCTAAAGCAATGGTTTAATTTTTTTTTTTTTTTTAAATGATCAAGTAATAAAATAAAATTTGGGTGATTTTATTAAAATATTGTAAAATAGCAGTTAATTAAGGAAAAAATCAGTAAACAAAGATTTAATTTAAATTAATGGTATTATATTACTATTGGCTGTATAAATATTATTTGTGTAAATCTTAACGTGGAATGTAAGGAGCAGTTATTTTCTTCAATTCTTCATTTTATTGGGTAATAAAATAAGTTTATAGCGTTTTTTACTGGTGATTTCAATAAAAACTTCAGATTTTTGTAAATATTTTAACAATATTGTTTCTGCCATACACAGTTTTGAAAATCATCTGTGCAGGAGATTTTTCTTTTTGGAAATAAAAAAACCATTGAATGACAAAAATGAATTTTTTTCGTTTCCATTTTGAGAAAGCAAAATACCAATTCAAGATGAAGGAATCTCGGTTGAAACTGATGCATAAAAGTAATTTAACTAATCCTTTTTAACTTTCACTTACCTATATATGAAATATACAGTAAGGGAAAGTATTGTGATTGTGAAAATTTTCAAATTCCAGTTTTCAACGGAAATACACATTTTAGAGTCCCCTGAGTCAACAAATAACCAAGTCCCGCATAAATTTTAAAATGTCTTCCTCTAAAGTACCTTCAATGTTGTAGATTTTATAAAATTGACTATATCATCTGATTAGCATAGCTAAAAGACAAGTAAATATTGTAATATACCCACTATAGAAGGAATTTTTTATTGTTAGAATTATTTTTATTTTATTTTGACAGGCTAACAATCTTATAATTAATATTGTGTTATGCAGGCTAACAATCATGTTTAGGTATTGACAGCTTTAATTGTATGTTTATGGTCACTATTTTGGAAGCTTATTACAAATATGTAGACTCCATTTTGGATACTAACCAAAACCACTGCCAGATCTATCTTCTAGTCTTAATTAATGAAATTCACATATTCCACAAGCCAGTTTTTAATATCCACTATAATAGAAGAATCAATTATTTAAAAAGAAGATCCAGAATCAAAAATAAAACATTTGTTAAAGAAGAAACTTAATTTTGTTGGCTAGAGGTGAAGAGGGAAAAGGAAAACCCGGAGAAAACCCAGAGAAACCAGGTAGAGAGAAAAGGTAGATCTGTTTTGACTGTGAAAGTGTGAGGACCTCCAGGAGTTAGAGCTGCTGTCAGAAGAATATAAGTTAATATCAACATTGTTAGCCTGTTCATTACTTATTTATTTTGTAAGTTATAATTATAAGTTAATTATAAAAATTGTGCCTGATTGTTATGAACCCAGACCTGAGAAAATAAAGTTTAGATTATTAAATATTGTGTAAATTAATTGTTTCCTTAAGAAATATTTGTTTTTTTAAAATAAGCATATTATATAATTTGGCACCCAACTAGGTGTGGCTTAATTTGTTAAAAATTAAGACACAGCAATCAGAGCACAAATCTTTACTTAAAAGTTTTTATTATTTAGACAATAATATGGATAACCAGATAAATCTGTCTGACAGTGTAGACCCCAAGGATGTCATTCTGGGGAAATGTGATAGGGACGTAGTTTTAAAAGACAATCAAGAAGAGACGGTTGTCCGTCGTTTACAAGTAGAAAGTAGTTCGGATTATGTATCTAATGCAGAAATATTAAAACAAATGATGACTATGTTCACAAAAATGGACAAAAAATTGGAGGACTATAATGAAAAGTTTTCAAGAGCTTTCTTTGATTTAAAAATAGAACTCGAATCAAAAATAGAATCAGTAGAAAAAAATATAAATTTAAAATCAGTTGAACAAAATTCGGTGATGTCTGAAAAAATTAAACAATGTGACAATAAAAGTATTGAATTATCAAATAAAATTGAAAATTTTTGCTCTGAATATAACAAAACAAAAGAGCGATTAGAATTGTTAGAATCTAAACACTATCAAGTAGTAAGGGAATTGAAGGAAAAATTGGTAGAGACCCGTAATACTAGGCTTTATGAACATAACATTGATGGAGCAATAATAAATACTCGACTTCTTGATAAATTAAAATTTAGAGACAATATTCAAGATGACCCATACCAATTTATCACAAAATTAAAATCCCTAATTAAATCATTTATGTCTTGGGAAGAAGTAAACAATTTAATAAAATCATGTTGCTCAGAAGCAGCATATTGTTGGCACTTATTAAATGAAAATAAATTTAAAAACTTTGAGGAATATGAGACAGAATTCATTTTAAATTTTGGATCAAATTCGTATAAGGCATATTTATTAGGAATTTTAAATGGAAAATATAATAATGATTTTAAAATGAGCCCAGCCGAATACCTTACACACTATTCCACAAGAATGGTTACGGCCAATGTAATAGATGAAAATACCTTATGTAGCCTATTTATAAGACATTTTGGGGAGAAAATATATGACATTTGTATAAATAGAAGGGTGGATACAATTTCAGAATTATTTAATGTTTTGAACATGGTTCCAGAACAAAATATTATTGATGATCTGAGAAATTCTAAAAAAGAAAAATTTTTTTATCATCAAGATCAAACTAGTATAGGACGAAATGATAAACATCAAAATCCTGTAGGTAGTGATTCCCCAAAAATTTTTCGTAGAACAGAATATAGGAATTACTATAGAGGACGGAATTACAATACTAATTTTCGTGGACAGACTTATGATTCAAGACGAGGTTGGAACCCTAGGTTCCACAATAATTCGAATAGTCAAATAAATAGAAGTAATGAATATGCTGTAAGGAACACTATGGTACAAGAAAGTCCTAGAAGTGAATGTATTCAGTCCTTGAATAATGGGCCCACTTTTGGTGAACCACTCCTTGTTTCAAATGACATAAGGTCACCACCACAAAATTCTAACAACAACCAATCATGAAATGAAAATGCTCTTTTTACTTGTGAGAATTATTTGTTAAACAACCTATTCGAAGAAAATATATTCCTTGAAGAAAACCAACCCTTTAGAAAAATTCGGTTTCCATCTCCACAAATAACAGCTAATTTTGGAAATTTAAGTGTTAGTTTACTCATTGATTGTGGAGCTGAAGTTTCAATTTTAAAAAAATCATTTTTTGATAAATTTAAAGCTTGTGTTAAATTCAAAACCTTACCCATTAGTAAGACTAATATTATCTCCGTAACAGGTAAAAAGAGTGCTTGCATAAATAAACAAATTTTTGTACCAATTAAAATTGGGGAATATTATTATGATGCAAATTTTCTCATAGCTCATGATATTGCCCAGGAATGTATTATAGGTGTAGATTTTCTTATTAGCTACTCAGCTGTACTGAATTTTGAAAGTAATTTTATCAGTTTAAAAAATGCGGATGGTCACATATCAGTTATTAACTTTATCAATTTTGTGGATAAACCATTAAAATATTCCATTTTGGAAAGTAAAGATAATAACCCAATGAAAGGCTATATAAAACATCCCCAATATTTCAGTTCTAATAATAATGTTAACATTAATTCTGTAACAAGGGATTTCAATGTTAATGATGATGAAAAAATAAAGAATAACATTTGTAAAATATGTGAGGAATCAAAACATTTATTAACATACGAACAATTAACTGATTTTAAGAATATTTTATGGGACAACAAAGTTATTTTTCAAGATAAACCAGGTCTTATTAAAAATTATCAACACATTCTAGAAGTCACTGATAGTAGACCATACAAACAATTTCAGTACAAATTAAACCCTAAATTAATTGAATTGGCTAAAATAGAAATTGAAAAAATGATAAAAGATGACATTATTGAAGTATCTCATTCTCCTTATATTAATCCCATAATTTTGGTTGAAAAGAAGAACACAGATCCTAATTCAGACGATGTGATAGATTCAAAGGTCCGCGTTTGCCTCGATGGACGGTTTTTAAATAAGCGCCTTGTCCCTCTTTATGATTCTCCCCCTTGTATCGATAACATTCTTTTTCAGTGTGCCAATGCTAAATATCTTGCAACTTTAGATCTTAAAAGTAGTTTTTGGCAAGTGGGCCTAGAGGAATCTAGCCGGCCATACACAGGTTTCCAGTTTCTAAATGAGACTTTCCATTATAAGCGCGTTCCTTTTGGATTATCAGTTAGTCTAGGTGCAATGATTAAAGCCTTAAAAAAGGTTATACCAAATTATTTATTTAATAACATAAAAGTTTATGTAGATGATATCTTAATTCACGGAGAAACAATAGATGAATTTTTAAACACTTTAAAGGATTTATTTGGTGTTTTTCAGGAAAATGGGTTGACATTAAATTTGGATAAATGCAATTTTTTTAGAAAATCTGTTAAGTTTTTGGGTTATGTTTTGACGGATAATGGTATAGAGAAGGATCCTAGCAAGGTTGAAGACATTAAATCTTTTAAGGTCCCTAGCAATGTTAAAGAATTACAAAGTTTTTTAGGATTAATAAATTTTTATAACAAATTCTGCCCAGGGTATGCAGATATCACAAAATCCTTGTATAAATTAACTTCAATTAAATCCAATTTCAAATGGAAAGATGAACACCAACAGGCTTTTGAAAACATAAAAGACACTATGATACATGATATCACTTTACAATACCCTGATTTCAGAAAAATGTTTTATGTGGATACAGACAGTTCAGATTTTGCTTCTGGGGGTGTTTTGTACCAATTAGATGAACAGGGTTATAGGAAAATTATATCTTTTTGTAGCAGAACCTTTAAAGGGGCCGAGTTAAACTACCATTCTACTGAAAAAGAACTATTAGGAGTTATTCATTGCATTCAAAAATTTTATAACATCATCGCTGGATATCAAATTACAGTTAGAACTGATAACAAAGCCATCACTTTTTTGCATACTTGTAAGAATCCACCTGGTCGTTTAATCCGTTGGATTAACTATTTGGGTCCTTTAAACATTACTTATGAACATATACCGGGAGTTCAAAATAAAATAGCTGATTTTCTAAGTAGACACCCAGTTGATGAACCAGAACAGAAAGGTACTGATTTTCAAGTCAACGCTCTAAATGAGACAACATTTTTTCAAGATTTAATTAAAAATCAAAAGAACGATCCTGAGCTGATTAATAAAATGGAAAATGAACCAAACAATTTTAGAATTTTAGATGGTTTTATTTGCAAACGTCTAGGGGATAGATTCTTAATTTATTTAAATAAAAAATGGATGAATGAATTGATTAGATTAGTACATGAGAAATTTTCTCATTCGGGAGTTAATAAATGTTTATCAATAATTAGAGAAAGGTTTAATAGTCACAAAGTGAGAAAATTAATTGCAAATGTTCTAAAATCATGCAAAGTTTGCCAGTTCAATAAAATTGGTCCCTACTCTGTTGCTCCATACCAAAGCATTCAAGTGGGGGGAAAATTAGATTTAGTATCAATAGATTATTTGGGTCCATTCGTTAGCTCAAATGGTAATAAATATATTTTTGTGGTTATTGATAACTTCACCAAATTTGTTAAATTATATCCTACCAGAAAAGCTAATTTTTTCGGTGCTAGGAAATCTATGATTGAATATATTGAAGAAGTTGGTACTCCCACAAAATGTTTAAGCGATAATGCTACCTGCTTTACCACTGAGAGGTGGAAGAATTTCCTGTTTAGTTTGAATATAACCCGCATTTTAAGTTCCATTAGACATCCCATCGGTAATATCTCAGAAAGAACTAATAGGGATGTGTTGCAATATTTACGACTCCTGCTTGACGGAAAACAAAACAAATGGAGTAATAAATTATTCCAGATAGAGCAAACTATGAACACTACATACCATACCACCACTGGTGTAACACCTATACAGGGTATGTTTGGGATAAAGCCACTACGTTTTTGGAATTCATACATCGGGGATGAACCAGGGGTTTTAAATTTAAACGCTGACCAGATACAGGAATTGATCAAAAATAAAATCCAAAAGTTTGGGGAGAAAAATAAGTTGAAATACAATCAAAACAAAAAATTTACCTATTTTAAAGTTGGAGATAAGGTACTGCTAAAGGCATTGAGGGTACCCATACCAGGAGTTGTAAATGCCAAGCTCCTACCCCTTTTTGAAGGGCCCTATGAAGTTGTAAATAAATTAGGTAAACACTCGTTTTTAATAGCTGGTCCAAATGGAAATAAAAGGGGTCTTTTTCACACCAGCCTTCTTAAGCCTTACCATGAATAAATTCGTGTGGATTGATTGTTTATATTAATATTCCATGTTTTGTTTTTTTTTAAATTTTGCTCTCTATTCTTTCTAAAACATTACATAACCATATATCATTGGGGTCTACACAAAAGTTAGTTTATAGATTGTTGATAATTTCCTTCTAGATTAATATTTTTATGGACCTTGATGTAATTGTTAAGAATTTAAATACAACAATGTTATACATTTATGTATATAGTTTATGTTTTAGGTTTAACTAGTAAAATGCTGTTAATTGTATATAGTGTTGGAGTAATTGTTTCTATGTAAATAGCTTTAGGATTTATATTTTTATAATATATGTAATATGAATTTAATTTTAGATATAAAATAAATGTACAAATATTGTATATTAATTATTTATGTTAAATGTGTTAAAAAGTATTTTAGAATTGTGACTCCTTAAGTTTGAATGAAATTGAAAAAAAAAAAAAAAATATATATATATATAAATATATATATATATTTTTTTTTTACTTAGGAGTGGGGAGAAATGTAATATACCCACTATAGAAGGAATTTTTTATTGTTAGAATTATTTTTATTTTATTTTGACAGGCTAACAATCTTATAATTAATATTGTGTTATGCAGGCTAACAATCATGTTTAGGTATTGACAGCTTTAATTGTATGTTTATGGTCACTATTTTGGAAGCTTATTACAAATATGTAGACTCCATTTTGGATACTAACCAAAACCACTGCCAGATCTATCTTCTAGTCTTAATTAATGAAATTCACATATTCCACAAGCCAGTTTTTAATATCCACTATAATAGAAGAATCAATTATTTAAAAAGAAGATCCAGAATCAAAAATAAAACATTTGTTAAAGAAGAAACTTAATTTTGTTGGCTAGAGGTGAAGAGGGAAAAGGAAAACCCCGGAGAAAACCCAGAGAAACCAGGTAGAGAGAAAAGGTAGATCTGTTTTGACTGTGAAAGTGTGAGGACCTCCAGGAGTTAGAGCTGCTGTCAGAAGAATATAAGTTAATATCAACATTGTTAGCCTGTTCATTACTTATTTATTTTGTAAGTTATAATTATAAGTTAATTATAAAAATTGTGCCTGATTGTTATGAACCCAGACCTGAGAAAATAAAGTTTAGATTATTAAATATTGTGTAAATTAATTGTTTCCTTAAGAAATATTTGTTTTTTTAAAATAAGCATATTATAATATATAAGTTGAACAAATTCGATATCTAACTAAAGGAGAAAACTGCAAAAATATTTTTTTAATGCAATTTTTATTGTTTGAACTTAAGAATAGTAATATACATGTATAATATACCGTTGGAATGCTAATGATTTTAGAAAAAATATTATCTTATACATACTATTGTAAAAGTTAATGGAAAGTGATGAAAAGCCGATAAAACAAACTGATTGTCAGAGATAATAATATAATAAATTATTAAATAAAACACATGTTCCTATTAAAATCGAAAGTAAATAATTCTTTAACAATTTATTTTGTTTCTAAATTTGTTTAAAAATTCTTAAATTGATATAAATAATGAAGGTAAGTGAAAGTTGTGTATTGTGCGCACCAGATTTTTATAATATGTAAACATTATTGACCGAGTAAACATGATTTTATAAACACAGAGAGGATTAAATCGAAATATTAAAAAAGACTACAAACTTAGTTTACAACTCAATATATCAAAACATTAGAACAATTTCATAGGTTAAATATTTCAGTAATCTATTGTGTTTCAATTACAAGATAATAAAAGCATCAAGTGATAATAATATTAATATGTGAGTAATAATTTTAAAATGTACATACTTATCTAAAATATCCCAGAATACCATGAGACTAGCTCGATCCAAGTGGCGCTTGGAACGGGAAATATCCATGACGCTTACATTCCACCTGGCAACGTTACCATCCAATTTCATCTCTTCATACTTCAAGTGGAAAGCACAAACTAAAAAAAAAAAATGAGTTTTTATAAATCATTTCACATTTCTTTTACTGGTAATATTATATTGTTTTGTTCAGAAAATAAAGCAGAATTTGAGATTTTTCTTTAAATACACTTCTATATCTTAAACTATTACGAAGATCCGAGAGGAAGCCATAGAGGTATGGAGCCAATGGTGGATTGATACTCCAAAAGGGAGTTCACTCACAATTCCTCACAAGGCATGGGGGGTTTCGAGCTAAACTGTATAGTTTTGGCCTTGATATCCACCGCCAATGCCCAACCTGTGGAGTCCCGGAGACAGCCGAACATATGGTTACAACCTGCACAGCATTCAATCTCCTTAGAGCTAAATTAATGAGAGCCATGGGACTGTTCGTCATCACTGAGGAAGAGTTTACTCAATTAGTGTGTGAAACAAACTACCCGTGGATCAGCCTTCGTGTTCGAAGAAGGAGAAGGCCAGTACACAGAAGACCACTTCTGTAACTTCCAGTAACTGTGGGTATCAGTCCTGTAGGAACTGATGCCAAATCCCGTATGTATATAATATGTATAAACTGTATGTATATAATAAACAAGAAGATAATGAACAATATTTTATTTCTTTATGAATATTTGAATAAATACCTTCTTGTATAAGTTTTAAATTTTAGGTTATTTTTTTTATAACATAATTTTATGCTACTGTGGCAGTCGGACAATATTAACCCTTTAGCGTCCAACTACTGCAGAGGTAATGAAGGCTTGCTGGTGGTGAAGGCAACTGTGTCCATTGCATCAACTACTTTTTGACTCCGGTATTATGTTTTTTTCGTTAATACCTTACAGTTTCCCAACATCCTTTTTGATCCCGACATGGACAAGGGGATTTAAAAAATAAATTTATGCAAAATTCTTCAAATAATAGTATCAGTAGAATCCTGGATACATGATTTGGATAAGACATTGATTTCCAGGGTGCTCCGAGGCTCTAAACAAAACACGCAATTGTGTAGAAATCTGCTCTCAGTATTATAGTCTCAATCTCTATAATATAGCCAAAAATAAATCCATAGGATATCTGTTGTCAAGGAAACGTACTTCACATTGTAAGTCAGACCACTAGATGGCTTTAGAAACAGAGCTACTACAGTAGCTAACGGACTTGAAACACTAGAGAAGCAAAGCTACTATGGTAGTCTATGGTCCTTAGGGCCCACCTTTCACCAGATTACTATAGTAGTCCACGGATGCTAAAGGGTTAAAGTGGAAGTCCTACATTTTGCCTATCCAGGTTTAATTAGGATGGAGATCTTTAACCTGATTTAGCACAGGCTTTGGACCGCCTTTTTACATTCCCTCAGAAGGATGACATAACAATGGACTTTTTTTTTCTCCTTCTGGAGCGACAGGCCGTGTAGGCCCTTGGCCGCGTGGTATAGACTCCTGGGAGAATATACTCAAGTTTCTCGATGAAATGTTTAGGGTAGGGTTATCACCCCTAACACCTATTTTTGCGAGTTACCACCAGTAGGCTGACGAGTCTCACTACCCAGGAGAGAGGAGGCTGTGAGTGAGTCCCCATTTAATTATATTGTTATAAAAGTCCCGCAGGGTCTGGGACTCGAACTCACAACTCTGGCGTGAGAGACTAGCGCGCTAGCCACTCAGCCACCGGCTCCCACAAAGGACTTTCACTCCCTTTCAAACATCCTAGGACCATCATTTATCATAAAGTTCAAGATTAAATTTAAGTTATTTAATGTTTCACAGATTGAAGTAAACTCCTAGAGCCAGATTATTTTTTCTCCATTTATCCCAGGAGCTAGATTATTTTTTCTTTATTTAAATTTTCACAACAAGACCATTTCTAGAATATAGAGCTTCGGTAAAGATATTTTTCACACAATGTATCCCACTAAAAAATCTAAAAATATATATCTAATATTTAGGATTTAGGGGGTTTTCGCCATTGAAATGATTGTATGAAGGGGTCCACAAAACATTTTTGTTGGGAAATACTAGACCATGATAAATAAAAACAAGTATCAAGCCCCCTTTATAAATATAAACAAGTATTTTGTTTGTTTATTTGTTTATTCGTTTAACGTCACTTTTGTGCTACTATGGCTAATCGGACGATGCTACGGTGGGAGTCCTAAATTTTGCCTATCCAGGTTTTATTAGAATAGGGATCTTTAATGAGTAGCTGACATCGCACAGACTCGGGACCACTTTTTAAGTCCCCTCCGAAGGACAGCGTAACTAAGGATTTTTTACTCCATTAAAAATCTAGGACCACCTGCGGGTTTGAACCCATGACTTTGGCATGGGAGGCTATTACGCTAGCCATCCAGCTACAAGTGATCCCAACAAGTATTTAATTTTAAACTGTAATCCTCTATTTTTTGCAGACAACCCAATAATAGACAATTATAAAACAAATCACTAACTTTTTGAAAAAATCTCTACAGGATTGCCATTCCACGGCCAGCCCTTGAACTGCCAAGCTGGACCCATAACGAAAACAGCAACGACGCGGTCCCAGTCCATGTTGTTCAGTTTGCTGGGGTTGTCTATGACCCTGTACGGCACGGTGAGGCCTCCGTCCTTCCTGCGTTGCAACAGTACTTCGTTTGCCCTCTTCTCCCCTGTGCTTTTCTTTTCTTCTGTACTTACAAACCTGAAAACCAACATAATAAGTACAAAAATCCAGTAAGGTTACAACACATGACTTTCCCTTACACCCCTTCTTAAAATAAATGTTAAAAATTTTAAATATATATATATTTTTTTTTATAATTTAATATTTGTTATGATGATTACTAGCTGACCCAAAATAAATTACCAACGAAACTTTCTCCTTACCTCAAGTCTTGTAATATCTCTTTAGCGTTATACATTGTTATGAGTGAAGTTGTTGCTGAGGGTATGATTATTATTGGAGTCCGGGATATACGTTTTGAAGGCGGTACTGAGGCATTCAGTCTTTGCTAAATAAAAAAAATAAAAAAGTATATTAATATAACATAAAAATTAAAATTCATTTAACAATTTTAACAAGCACTGTATGAAATAGACAATAAACAAATAATGTATGACAGCTTAAGATCAAAGCACAACAAAGTGAATTTAAAGTTTTAATACATGTATAATAGGTGGAATAATCAGGAGTCAGTCATTTTTTGAAATATTTTTAATTTTTCCGTTTCGACTCAAGCAACTCCAGTTTATGCTTGGACATGGCTCAGTAGTTCCAAGCAATTCAAAGGCATGGAGATATCCCAATCAAGTACTAAAAATCATGTTTTTTTTCAATGATCTAACAGTACAATTTAAAAGTAATAATTGGGAATGGAATTATGATAGTAGAAAATTTTAAGACATTAATATGTGCATAAATTAGTCAAAAAATCAAAGGGGGTTCAGTTTATTTCTTTAATATGTTAAAGAAATAACAACCTATTTCAATCAATTTATTACTATATTATAATTCAAATAAACTTTTTCTTAATACATTTAAAAAGTTTAATTTAGTTCCCATGGGAGTCCCTTTTAGTTAACAGTTTAACATTTGCCTTCATGAAATGATCTAGAAGTAGAAACAATCAATAAAAATATTATAAATTATAATTGTATGATACTATATGGGCGCAACACTGAAATACCATAATCTCCCTCGTCAAAACATTACAAACATATGTTCATTAGTTTATGTGCTTATAACAATATAATATTAACTTGTGCAGTTTATTTTATGACATATTAACTTTATATATGTCTATAATACTACTCATAATTTAGGAATAATTTTTTGATGAGTCGACAGAAAATTTAATTTTACCTTCTAAAGGAAAACTTAATTGCAATTTATTTTACTAATAAACATTCAAGAAAAAAATTCCTAAATTATAGTGAAAACCGTATCAAAATCCGTTGCGTGATTTAGAAGGAGTTTACGGAGACAAAGAATTGTGATATCATTTTATATGGAGAGAGAAGAGATGAGGGTAAATATTTAGAATAAAAGTTTTTTGATTTCATAAAAACAAACCAAAACTAAAAAAAAAATTAATCGTTTTAGACATTGATATGGATGTAACATTGATATGGATGTGACATTGATATGGATGTGACATTGATATGGATATGACATTGATGACATGTATGTGGAACTGGTGCTTACCTGTGCAGAAGGTACTATCGGTTGAGCAGGCTGAGATGATGGTTGGTGTGTCTGTGGCATACTCACAGGTTTCTTCGGTTGATTGCCCTCCGTTACAGATTTCAATGTCATACCATGATATGTTCCCATTGTATCAATTTTAAATCCCTCAGTTTCTAAATTAAAAAATAAATAAATAAATAAAATAATGTACTCCAAAATTGTATATAACAAAACCTACTTTTAGTTATATTTTCCCTGATAAAATACTTCTGCACTGAATATGAATTCATAATCTGATTCAAGTGGGAGTTTCAGAAATGAATGATTTAGGGCCACATTACACAATGATGGAGACAGGGAAGTAAGAGCTGAAAGAATGTGATAAGTCAGCAATAGTGAACTATCACACACTTTTAATATATTGTGATAAACAAACAATTACCAATTATAATAATACACAAATATTTGATGTTATTATCCGTCTTTAGTCAAATACCTTGTCCCTCTCTTGATACTATCATGAGAGTGCTTTCACTTACTTCACTAGCCAGTCCCTATTTTTGTGTAGCGCAGCCTTTGTTTATTATTTGGTAACATTTGAAAACTTCCACAGCTGAGATTGTGGTATGCATGGTATTTTTTTTTAGAAATAATAAAACAATATAAATATTTAATATTTCATAAGTTTTGGAAACGAAGAATGATGAATAAAATTGATTTATTTTAAATCTCTGCAATATTTAAAAAAAAAAAAAATAATAAAAAAAAATAAATAAATAAAAAAAAAAGCTTATTACTAATATCACTGTAACTATTTAAAACGAAGTGCCAGAAAAGGATTTAACATTTTATTTCTAATCTTACCTGTATGAATCTTTATTTTATCATGGACCTTTTTACTTATCTGTTTATAGAATATAGTCAGTACACAAAACTACATTTTTATTTTTAAATTATAGTTCCGGTAAATTAAAAGTACATAAATATGATTTTTCACATTGGTATTGGAGGTGACAGCAACAATGAACCCTTTAGGCTCCGACTACTGTGGTGATATAGTAGCTTGCTGGACCTGCCGGTAGTTCACTGCCTTCAGGCAACTGTACCCGCTGGACCAACTACTTTTTGACTCCTCTTTTATGTTTTTTTCGTTAATACCTTACAGTTTCCCATCATCTTATTTGATCCAGACATGAAATGCTAGAGAAGTAAAGCTATTAAAGTAGTCCACGGTCCACAGGGTATGGCGGGCTGAGACTACTATAGTAGTCCACGGACGCTAAAGGGTTAACAAGGATTACAGCTCTTTATTGAAAAATAACATTTTATTTAACTATTTCCTTGAAGTTTTACTGAAAAAAATTAGAAGGAACAAACTGATTGTGATTTAGAAAATTTTTAAATTAATAGTTGGTGATTTTAAAATTCACAAGTTAAAATTTTGGTAAAATAGTTAAAGAAAAGGGCAAAATACAAATCATAGCATTTTTTTTATCGGTATTCATCATCTACAGCAGTTGTTCCCAACTAGTAGTCCATGGACCCCAGGGAGTCCTCAGATGTCTAGGGGATCAGCGATGGGTCATTAGGAAATAATTTAAAATAAGATTAACATTAAATATTTGTAAAGTCTTGGCTTTTAATAAGAATTACATGCTCTACATGAACAAATTTAACATTCTACGTGATCTGATAGCTTGTAAAAACTCACAGGTGCCCTGCTAATGTACAATCACAACCTTAAAATTGGTCATTTTCCAACATTTTTAAAATGATGAGCTTAAAGGACTGATGTAAGAAGATAATGAATATTATTTGATTTCTTTATGGGTATTTGAATAAATATTTAGCTTGTATGAGTTTTAAATTTTAGTTTATTTTCATTTATTTAACACTTTGACGACCACGCGTGTTGGAGCACCTTCTCTTGTGGACCATAGCGGGCGTATGAGTCCGCTGCAGCGGTTCCAACTGGAACCGACCAAAACTGGCTATTTTGGTTCAATGTCCCAAAACATTATTATCAGCTATTTGTGTTTTATTTCACCCGAAAAACACATAGTATTAACAAAATTGTGATAAAAGTTACTTTAAGTTAAATGAAACAATTAATAAATGAAGCGGTCCCACGGAGAAGTTACTAGAGGGCGTGCGTGCCCTCTGAAGAATAAAAGAGATGTCCGTATCCTCTCTACTGAACACACGGATGAAATGACTGAAGTCGTGACTCGAAGTGGAAGAAGCATTACAAAACCAAGGATGATTGTCGATTATAATTGTGGAAAATCGTCAATCGATACCTCAGACCAAATGTCGTCTTATTCCACAAGCTTACGGCGAACCCATTAGTGGTATCACAAAATTGCAATTTATCTTATTTTTGGGGCCTCTCTACTAAATGCATTACTTAACAGCTTTAGGCGAGAAATTGTATAGAACATAACAAATTTTAAAGAAGAGGTTCTAAGGGCGCTTTCTGAAAAAGATCCTCTTAGTGACTCCGCTCCTTCACCTTCAGCTAGTTGACGATCTCTTCAGTCCCACAGATTTGATAAAAAAAACTAGGGCTCTTTCATAAAGTTAGAATATACTGTAAGGGGTGCTATTTAAAATTTTAGGAAGCAAAATGTACAAAAAATAAAAGTGATAAAGTTGTTGCATATTGTAATTTTTTTAAAAAGTTATTTTGTTCAAGTACGTATATTAGAGTAATTCATAGGAAAGGTGCCAGATGAGTGATTTGTACATTATTTAATATAATCATTTGCTTATGATTAATTGTTTAAAAATAAATTAATAACTTTTTTTTGTTTTAACATCGAGAATAGCTACTGGTATCTATATTTACAATATCATAAAAAACTGAGAAAAAAAGTACAACCCAAGTTCATTAAAATGTTTTTAGGACCCAACACGGTCGGTTATCAAGAGAAAATCAATTATCTAGCGGGCGTCTGGTCCTATGGGATAAGGTTTGTGGATGAGGAAAACCGATTGTGTAGCGGGCGTATACGCCCGCTCGAGGCTGGTAGTGATAGCGGGGGAGCGGGCGTATACGCCCGCTGCGGTCCCTCTCGCCCTGCACATGAACCAGGGAGCAGACCAGGTGTAGACTAAGTCAGTGGGCGTATACGCCCGCTCTGGTCGTCAAAGTGTTAAAAGAATAGATGGTAATGAGAGTGGGTTGGAGTGGTTTTGAGTTGGGTTTGGAATAAAAGGAGGAATATCTAGTTCGGGCTAGATCTGCGACTAATGGGATATTTAGGTCTTTATGAATTATTTTATTGGTGACAAAGTAAGGGGCATTTAGGATCTTTTGGAGGATTTTGGATTGCAAGGATTGAATGCTGGGAGAATTGGATGGTTTGGTGGATTTCTATAACTCAATCCCCTATGTCCAAATAGGCCTAATGATGGTAATATAAATTAATTTTTTGTGGTATGTGGAAAGTTTTGATCGTTTGTCCAGTAAGTGTTGTAGTAAACAGCATCTACAGTTTCTTGTCGTTTCAGTCTAGTGTGAGGATTCCAAGTAAGACGTTTGTCTAGATGGAGTCCTAGGTACCGGATTTGTTCAACTGAGATAAGTGGAATATTGTTAAAGGAAATAGTGGGACAAGCGGACATAGGTTTTTTTCATTTATTTAATATAATTTAAATTCTACTATGACTCATCAGACTTTATAATAGTGCAAGTCCTAAATTTTGCCATTTCAGGTTTTACTAGGATGGGGATCTTAAACGAGTACCTGACCTAGCACAGGCTCTGGACATCTGTTTTATATTCCCTCTGAAGGGCGGCATAACAAAGGTTTTTCCAACCCCATTAACATTAAATTTTAGCTATCCAATATTTCACGGATTGATGCAAATTTCTAGAGCCTGGTTCTTTTTACTTCATTACCATTTCCCCAACTAGGACATTTTTTTAATACATAGTTTCGGTAGAGGTATTTCTAAGGAAATACACGTGATACCGTGTAGTCCACTAAAAATCTAAATATATATCCAATATTGAACTGATTGGATAAAGGGAACCCCACTGATCAACAGTGTTCCATTCCCTTCCTTGTAATAACTTTCCATTCCCACGCACTTAAAAAACATTTGTTATTTTTTATTTGAAAACCAAAATATTCACTAGAAATTATTTAAATGGCAGAGCAATGATTGCTGAGTCAGTTAGTATAATACATGAAACAAACAAACAGAAAACGAACCTTCTCTCTGGCGGATAAACCTTTCCTGATCGTATCTATTGTAAACAGCCGGTTGAGGTACAGTCTTGACAGGATTTGTTCTAGGCGTTACTACCGGTGTTGGCTGGGGTGGTCTATGTCTTCCATCCTCTCTTACCTTGATAGAAGTAAGTGTGGCGAATATATTTTTAGCAAAAACCTGTCAACATGAAGATAAAACTGAATTAGAAATAAATTAAACAATAGGAATCGGTTGAATATAAGTTTGAAGAAAAAAAAAAACAATGAAAGAGAGAATGTATCTTGAACAATATCTTTCATTGCAAGGATTTAGCATCGACTGCTGGGTAGATCACAATAAGTTCAGGTTAATAGATTTGAAGTGTTTTTAAAATTATTAGAAAAATAATTTTTTCACTTTGCCACTTATGGTACTTCTCTATATTTAGAATTTTTCAAAAATTTTTGCATAACAAACTTTTTATACACATTAAAAAACAAAAAAACCTGTACTTCTACAATTCATGAAGGATCATTGGTTCAGTGCTTATAGAGATTCGTACTATTTCATTGCCAACGAGTGAAAGTGTACATTAAAGTCTGATCGATACTAATATACTTATGTACCTTTTGTGACAGAATAAAATTAATTAGTTTCATATATACATATGAAATCTAAAATATTAATATAATAGTTAAAATATCTAAGACGTCAAAAAAAAGTGTTCATTTAAGAACAGAACGAACACAATTTGTCAGTATTAAGTTTAAATGGACTAATCAATCTTCCTGTACCACTACAACCCATGAAGGGTCTTGGGCTCAGTACATATAGAGATTCGTACTGTTTCTAGGCCAACGGCAGTGCAATGAGGTGATTAGGCCTTAATCGCGCTCAGCCGCCAGGTTTTTCCCCAATTATTTTGGGTACCCACTTTATAGAGGCTGGGTCTGCCCTAGGAGGGTCTCCATACCCTAGGGTCGCCCCCCGACTGAATTAACAGAATAAATAATATTCTGCCATAGCCGGGATTCGAACCCAGGACCCGGAGCACAGCAGACTAGCGCTCTATCCACTAGACCACGCCGCTCCCCTAATCAATCTTACTGATCTCTATTTAAGAAAAACCTATCAATAAGGACTCAATAAATCATGAATAAAATCATTTAACCAAACATTTTACTCTGTATCATAATCTAAAAAAAAAAACAACAACATCTAATTGGTCAAAGTGCAAACCTAATAGATTATTTTACTTTATGAAGATGTTATCACAGAGCCAAGTGTAATCGCTCTGTTTCATCATGACAAATCAGAGGAGATTGATTGAGGCTTATTTAAAAAAGATATATCTCACTTGAATTTTTACTTTTGACATCACTTTTCTTAACTTAAAAAAATTAAATTAAATAAAAAAAATACATGTCAAAGTTAAAAAAAGAAAAAATTATGAGATGATCACAACAGGATAAATAAAAAACCATAAATTTCTTATCAATGCCTAAAAAATGATCAAAGTATATCTAAATAGCCAATCGGGACTAAAAATCATGAAAATATGATAATACTCATAGCAACATCCATTCAAGCTTTTACAACTAAATAAATTAGTAAAATATATAAATATAAAATATACACAATAGTTTCCCTTTCTATATATTTCACATGTATCGATAAGTGAAAGTAATAAAATAATAAATTAGACTAAGGAAAAACAAAACACAATCTCTGAAAAAAAAAAATTACTAGGAAAACCAATATCATGGTTATGTTCCAAGATATCAGGAATCTGCTGCTTTTACTAATCAGAGAATAATTTACATTTTTTTTAATATAAAAAAAGGTAGATTATGGCTTACCTTCTCTTCTCCAAATACAGAAGCTTAATGACAGGGTATTTACAGGAATTAAATATCCAAAACAAGAGGCATAGTGAGAGGTGGCACATTCGGTACATATGCGATTTCAATACACAAACAAATATGTATTCTAATTTAACTTCTATCTAGTGTCATCTAATATTTGGATTCCATCAAAGAAAATTTGAGATAAAAAAAGTATTTCGTCACACACACAAGCTCAATTCTATGCCAATTAATTTTTAACTATATAACACTATTAACAATTTTTAAATCCAAAAGTGAAAGAATTATCCTGGACGAGTTGACGATATAGTAGCCCATTCTTATCTTAGGACCTGTATTTGTTTTCAAAATGTAGAATACGAAATAACAAAACAGCTGCATAGTAACGGTTAAGCAAAGCATAACATGCATAGCAACAGCCTTTGATTAGTGAAGCAAATTCTATAATGTTTAAGGATTTAAGAAAAAAACAAAAACAAGATAAATCTATTACTCAAGTTATACACTATAATCCAATAACTGAGTGAGGCGTTACACTTTACAAAATCTTCACGCTTGGGTGATGCTTCTCTCACTAGGACAAAATCTACTATTTTTAAAAACATAAGTAAACATAACAATACCTTTCCAGTACTCTGTAATATGGTAGTTCGAGTTCTCCATTGTCGTTCTCGTGATATGATTAACTTTGTGACATCTACATCTAAATCTAACATAACTTTCAAATCCGTTCCCAGCTGTTTATCATCCTGACTCTTGATAGTCGTTCTCTTTTTGGCCAAACGCTTCGCTTTAATAGCTGCTATCTTTTCGACTGACATAGCTTCAGAGAGAGACCTAAAATTTAATCAGAAAAATTTTTGTAGTAAGGAGTAACAGTATAATTAACAAAGCTTCTACATAACAATAATTATACACAACAGAAATATTCAGTTTTATATACTAATAGAGTTACAACACAACAATAGTACCAAATATAAGATAAACCTAACGATAAGAATTAATCAATTAGGACAAAATAATCCATATAAATTTGTGTAAGCAAAGGACCATCTTAACATTACTTAAGGCAATATAAAAAAGCATGAATAATTATAAAATAAATTAACTCACTTGATGTTGTCAACATTGACAGATGCTTCTTTGGGAGCATCGAGACGAGCAGCTAATTGCTGCTTGACTCTCTGCACTTGTATTTCTTCTAGTCTTGGCTTTTTGGCAGTTGATTCTGAAGTTTCTTCAGCTGTTCTTTTCACTTGCGTAGGAATTTCCAACGGTGCACTTTTATCTATATTAGCCGATGAAGCGGTTTCTCCATTTAAGTAGGCCAACAAGTCTTTACGATCAGGTCTCCGCACCACAGGGATATTAACAGCCTACAGTTTTAACAAAATAGGTAATACGGAACATCTGGTATCCTCAATACATTACATAAGTGCATTTAACAAAGGAACATTTATAAAAATCACTTACAGCAGCTTGCCGCACATACACAGGATGGGATAACTGAACATTTTTGAGCAAAAATAGTAAGCACTCGAGAGTATAATATTCCTTAACTCCATCCTTATTGGATCTAAAACAACCGAAAAGAGAGAATAATCAAAAACTAAAAACATGTCAACATTATGAAAATCCTATCCATAAATAAAATGAACCAAAAGCAACACTGAATCAAAAAGAAAGTTCACCAACTCACCTGTACATCAAGTAATTCGTTTTAACCGTTTTGGGCCATGAAAATTCACCGAATATAATATTATTCTCACGTTCAATGATCTCTTTCTTGTTAACATTGTACTGCCGTAAAATACTCAAAGGATCTGCCATGATATAAATTTAAATCTCTGACAAACTCAACGTAAACTTCCCTCGTTTGATGAGGATAACCCCACCGTTACAAACACCTAGCTTAACACTGGAAGCAAGAGCTGAATAACAATCCACCGAGAAACGCTACTAAGCGACACAAGATGTATAATTTTTACTATTGTTCGAAAAAAAAACTCACCGTATATATATTATTATGTAGTACTAGCAAGAATTCACATGCGAAATAAAAATTAGAATTTTAAATTGTTAAAACAAAAAATATCAAGTTATTTTTAGCTTGGTATAAGTTTTCGAGTAGTTGGAAAAAAGGTTAAGTGTGCAATACGTGGACTGATTAGGTTATAACCTACCCTCATTTCGTTTGTTATCAGAGAATTAATTTATCATCATCGAATTAATTAATAAATGCTTTTTCTGGATTATTTTAGTTTGTATCTATTGGATGTTTTGTAAAAAAAAGACAATCCAGAATAAATTAAAGTAAATAAATATTTTCTTGTTAACATAACCATTTGTTTTCAGTTTGGTTTCTCTCATGAACACTTTATAGCTAAATTTCTTTTAAAAAATGTCACATTCTTGTTGCGTTCTGTATATAATTGTTAGAGATTATTTTAGAACTGTTAAATATATTATATTTATCTTATAACAGGTTACTTAAACCATTAATTCCTCAGGTTGAAGGCACCATTAGTTGACACCCTATGAAGTTAAATTTTAGTTTGCTATGAAGTTGTGTGAAACTTTGAAGGTGAATAATAGTTCATGCAAATGCTTTTTTGGAAGCTTATAGAAAGTTTAATTGTTGACAGGCCACATTTAAATAATGTTGATTTGTTTATATATATTTGAATCATTTTGACATAATTGAAAAAAACTTGACAACATAATAAAACCTTCTTGTTCTAACAATTGCCTACATTCCTGTATTAGTTACTTTATAGTGTAGTATAATATATCAAATACCTATTTAATACATTCTGTTTTGTGCTGATCGATGTGTATAGGAAAAAAAGAAATTAATGAACCTCTTAAACTTTGATCATAATTTAACTGATGGTGGAGGTGTCAAAGAAACTGATAAATTTGAATTTTCGCATCTAAAATTAAGGAACTTTGACTATATTTAGGGTTATGTAGTTTTACAATTCCTTTTTCTTTTTTTGTTTCTTCCATAATTTTACATATCTTTAATATGAATTCAAATTTCTTATGGAGTTGAACCCAACCATGGACAATTCAACAGCAATAATTTCAATTGTGTTGTTTGTTACAATTACATTGGTATAACATTACAGAACATGGGTTTTGTAATTTTCAAAATTTATTTTTCTTTCTTTTTTTACATAAGTTTTCATATCTTTAATAAGAATTAAAATTGCTTATGGTGTTGAACCCCACCTTAGAGATTTTAACATTACTAATTTCAATAGTGTTATGTATAAATAATATCGATTAACCAGACTTAACCTAAACATAGTCATTCTGTATGCAGGTCATGTTCATTTGTTAAGAATTGTACCATATATTCTTCACCATTTGTGTTGTAATCTGGAAATTGAAGGTTTTTCTAAAAATTATTTTGTTCACCACAAGCAGATATATCTAGGACCTTACAATACTCTGGGCGATTCAATACTGTGGGCTCTATGCTATAAGCTATGATTGTACCCATTTTCATACTTATAAATGATAGAACAGGTAATGCTCCAGAAAACTCTCCTGTGGGAGGTGGCCCTAATTGAAATAATTAAAAATGTTAAGATTTTATGTTCATTAAAATATAAACTTTTTAAAGTATTATTTAAAAAATTAAAGTTACAAATGATTTTTTTTGTTTAAAAGCAAATTTGAAAAGTCCAAATCGTTCATTAGAATATTTAAATTCTTATAATTCACCGTTAAGCGATTGTAACAATTGCGGATCAACTTTATAAAGTGTACTAGTATTTTATGGCTATATTTAAAACTAACTCCGGGATCACTTGTAGCTGGGTGGCTAGCATAACAGCCTCCCATGCCAAAGGTCACGGGTTCAAATCCGCAAGTGGTCCTAGAATTTTTTAATGGGAGTAAAAAATCCTTAGTTACGCCGTCCTTCGGAGGGGACGTTAAGGTGATCCCGAGCCTGTGCGATGTCAGGTACTCGTTAAAGATCCCTATCCTAATAAAACCTGGATAGGCAAAATTTAGGACTCCCACAGTAGCATCATCCGATTAGCCATAGTAGCATAAAGTGACGTTAAATAAATAAATAAATAAAACTAACTCCAGTTTGCTAGTTGAACTATTCAGATTAAAGTTTGATCCTAGCTTGAGGTACTACTTTTTACCAAATAGATAAAAAAATAATATAGTCAATTTACCTATAAACCTGTACCACTACAACCCATGAAGGGTCTTGGGCTCAGTACATATAGAGATTCGTACTGTTTCTAGGCCAACAGCAGTGCAATGAGGTGATTAGGCCTTAATCACGCTCAGCCGCCAGGTTTTTCCCCAATTAATTTGGGTACCCACTTTACAGAGGCTGGGTCTGCCCCAGGAGGGTCTCCGCCCCCGACTGAATTAACAGAATAAATAATATTTCTGCCACAGCCGGGATTCGAACCCAGGACTCGGAGCACAGCAGACTAGTGCTCAATTTACCTATACATATTAAATATATATTTTAAAATACCATGAGCTGGATAATGTTAGATCATAAAGTTTCAATTTTAATTCAGTTTATCTGTGAGTGACTATTATTTAAACTAATTGAAGAAATTGCTTATTGCTGAACCAGAAGTTGACATATATATATAGTTTTTGAGTTGGATCCTTTTTTGTATGACATTAAACATTGTTCTCACAGAATATTTACTTCACCGCTTTCATTAATATAATTCATGCTCCATTTTATTCTAACTGTTTTATTTTATATTTATCCTTTGTCCCTTCATCATTTCTATTTTGCAATAAATAAATGTTACATGCAGAATAGCAAATAATCATTACTACCATTGTCCCATATTTTAGAATATCAGAATCAGTATTTAGATTTAGCCTATTTGTTTTACTAAGCTTATAATTTTAGTAAATAGTGCCCTTTTAAGGTATGTTTTCTTATTTTTACTTATTCTTTATTTATATAGTTCATGTCATTTGAATAACATTTTCATTAGTTTAATTTTTGTCTTATAACAAACACCAATTGAAAAATGTTTTACGACTGTTTAGCATACTCTTTTTTCTAATTTTATTATTATTAATTTTTTTTATTGATATACATGGACAATGCCTATTACAATGTTTAAAATACAAATAAGTAGGCATAATTATAACCTTCAGAACAAGAAGGAAGAAACTACAATAAGGGTAAACATTAATAGAATTTTTAAGAATAAAAAATTTAAAATTATTATTTTTAAGATAAACAATGAAATTTATGCATTAAAAGATATAATATTCATTATCAAACTTGGATAATGTTACATAAAAATTAGGTAATAAATATAAAAAAATAATCTTTTTATGTACAAAATGATATAATATAGCTACAAAATAGTATATTACAATAACATAAATTAGAAGAGGCAAGTTCAAATCAGATGTGACAAGCGAAATATTTGACATTTGGTTTTGGAAACATCAGTACTGTTCCACAAGATATCAGTGTTCTCAGGCAAAGGCTCTTCAAACAGAAAAGTGCTTAATTCCTTAAAGTGCACTAAGCCCAATCTAATTTTATATTAAAAGTTCAGGTTGACTTTCAGTCAAAGATTATAATTCCTAAGTTATGCATATTTTAGAACTTTGATTCATGCTATCTTGCATATTTCCACATCATGTATTTATTTATTTGAAATAACAAATGACCCTTAAGATTTGGTAAAAAATTCTATTTGGTCAGTGTACAATTGAAATGAGATATATGAACAAGAACAGAGCTATTGACAGAACTTACTTAAACTAAATTTTACAATTTGTATTTTTTTTTAATGAACACTTCCATCTTCTTGGTATTTCCTGTGTCCATGATTTTTAAAAATGCAGTCTCTTCCTCAGGTGTAAATTCGCGTTGTCTCTATTATTTTTTGCATCTAATAACTAAGTGTCGCGGATTCTGGCTGTCTACAGACTTCATATTTTCCATCTTTTTTTTTAACCATTTTTTTTAATCAAGATATTTGTTAGTACACCCATGGTTCGTCCTCAGGCTTATAATTTGTATGATATTTGTGTGTAAGTTGCTCATGCCGAGCAAACCATGGCTCACAGTTGGTTGAACCGCATAGAAGTCTCTCCCTTTTGCTTGTTACTCCCGGTCATACCTATCTTGCCATTCTTTTATTTCTTATTTCTTCAAAATTCTTTGGAGATCTATCGTGGGTACCTTGGCGTTCTCTTAAACTATTTGAATTGTCCCTGCAGCTCTGTCAGCAGCCTCTTTTCCAGATAATCCTATGTGGCTTGGAATCCATTGAACTTTATATTGGTTGTTGTCGGATACTATGTATTTTATTATTTCAAATGTTATATATGAAGTAATTTTTCTGCAAAGGATTGTTTTTAGTACCTTACAAGAGGAGGCTGTGTCTGTCAGAATAACTATGTTAGTATTTGAATATGTTGTTCGACAATAATCTATGGTTTACAATTCATAAATACCTCATGTATTATTAGATTTCATAAAAAGACTTTTTAAAAAGATATTTAAAACTGTATTATGAAATTTATCTTAAAAAATTGATGGTAATATAACACAACTAAATGAGATACATGTAGAAATACTACCTGCTGGCTGTACTCCATTGTCCAGTAATTGTTGAAGTAGTCAAAATGTGTGGAGTTTTTTGTTGTTTCAATGTCATATAAGGATTCCAAGTGAGAGGTTTGTCAAGCAGGAGTCCTCGGAATTGTATCTGTTCAAGTTCTTTGATGTGCTGAATGTCTGGAACAACCCTCACTTCAGAGATATTGCATCACTACCAATTTAAGCACTTCCAATACCATCTCTATGCCGACGATATTCAGATTTATATTTCCTTTAGCCCAAATGACTTTCCTGATGATATCACTAAACTTCAGGAGGACATAAAGAATATTAATGGCTGAGCAAACAGCAACAAACTCCTGCTAAGCGCTGAAAAAATAAAAGCCATCCTGATGGTATCACCCTCTCTTCTTAAATCCATTCCAAGCTCCCCCAGCCTTTTCCTAAACAATACTCCTGTCTCTTTTCATTCGTCTGTCAAGAACTTAAGTGTTACTCTTGATCAAACTCTATCTTGGATCAAACAGCATCTCCCAAATATCCCGCTGAACCATATTGACCCTAAAGCAATTCCATCACCTCCTACCATTCAATACTCGTAAACTCCTTGTTTCCTCCCTTGTCTTTCTCCACTTTGACTATGGTTGTGAGGTGTACAGCAGACTTTCAGGTGAGCTCGAAGCAAAATTCAAGCGTATTATGAACTATGCAATATGATTTGTATTCGGGACATGTCGAGAGACATGCATATAACCCACAATTACACCGAGTTAAGGTGGCTTTATCCTTATTAGAGATGCCAGTATTTCCTAGCTTCCTTTCTCATCGTCCCAGCTGTATCTTCCAATCCCTTCAATTATATCATTATCTCAGTCCCCTTCTACTAGATCCCGTCTTTCTAACCTCTGCTCTCCTCCTCGCCATAATGCTGTCTTTGACAAGTCCTTTCTAGCCTCTCTTTGGAATTCTATCCCTCCTGAGATCCGTAAGAACTGCTTCCTCCTTCAAATCGCTCCGTTTCAACCACCTTCTCCTTACCTAGTCAAACAGACAATAACATCCAACTGCAGATGCTAGAAATACCAATTTTGTTGTGTTTATATTATTTAAATTATCACTGATGAAGTAGCTATTTCTGTTTTTTTTATTTTCATTCTGAGAGTCTGATTTTTAAATATGTACATATATTACAACCTTAATTTTTTTTTTTTTTTAGTTTAGCAATTTGTTGTTCAAAGCCATGACCACATTGTTCCGGTCATCAATTCTGTATTTTTATTTTCTTTTAAGGGACTTTAGTCCCAGGTTAATAAAGAAGTTTTTCATTTCATTTCACTACCCAGGACTGGAAGACGGCAAAGCATTGTCCTTTAGTTCTCACCGAGGGAAGGACTCTGCAGTCTGAACCTATCATTTTATGAAAGCCTGGAAGACAGTTTCTCTCCATTTTTTAAAGAATTAAATGGAAAAAAACAGATTGTGCCAATACTTTTTTGACCCACTGCATTACAGGCTAAACTAATAATCAAATTTCTAATAAACTCATTACTAGATGCATGATTGTCAATTCTATACGCCAATAAAAAAAAAAAAAAAAAAAAAAAAAAAAAAAGGAAAAGATAAGAAAAACCTCATAAATTATTCTAAGATCTCAAAATAAATAGAAAAATAATTTAAAGTGGAGTGATTGCTGTTTTGATTGATAATATACTTTCTTTCTCAGTTTTCATTAAATTTCATGTTACCTAAATTTGTTTAAAGAAAATCATATTGTTTCTTAAGTTTTATGTATAATAAATTATGAAGAAGTTGGTGGGGGTGCAGTCACAGAAACACTTATTTTCAACTTATAGTCAATCATTCTTCCATCATTATAATAATATATATATATATATATATATATAGTACTTCTTCATTCAAATTTTAAACATTTAAAAAAGTGAATATTAATTATTTAAATAAAATAAATATATAAATTGAGTTAGATGTAACTTACCGGCAATGGAATGGCAAGTAGTGCTATCTTTTGGCCGGCCCTAGAACTAGAAAGGTGTAATGGCGATCTCTGGAGGAGTTTTTGTTTTCTTCTCCCTAGAGGTTTCTGTTTTTTATTGTTATTATTAAGTTGTTTATTTATGTTAAATGTTAGTTTGGCAGTATATATCAAGTCCAGGCTCAAGCTTTTGGTCCGCTGTAGCAATAAAAACAGGTAAATATTTCAAATAATTCAAAATATACAGAAAAAATGTAATGTCTCACTCATTTACCTAATTTACATGTTTCTTCCTCTTTGATTTATTCATGTCGGTGTTAATTTGGGTAGATAGTGAGCATAATTATAATAATATAGAACCTAAAGTGATTATAAGTGTTATTTAACAGTTTTAAAGAAGTAATCAAAATTGGTATTAAAAGTACATTTTTACAATTTAATTCGACTATCTGTGAATGTATGACATAACTTAAGAATTTATTTTAATATTAATTACATATATTCTATATAATTTTTATCCTCCTCATATAAATTTAGGAAAATAATTATTATTTAAAATGTTTAATTTAACTTTAAAAGATAATGTAATTTGGTTTATGAAATTTATTTTTGTATGTACTGATTTGGTTAGCAGTGATGTCCGCTGAGATTGTAGAAAGGTAACTGCATTTGCAATGACTGGCCTTGACCTTAGTTATCTTCCCTCCATTACACTTCATATTTTGTTCCGTTATTTACCTCGTTTAAAGGTGATATTTAATCATTATAATTTATTTATTATAAATAATTTATAGTTTCTTCATTTCCATGAATCAATTATTTTTTTGGAATAATTGATAAATAATGACATATAATAATGTAATATGTAATTGTAATAAACGTGATGTATTATGAATATCCTTTGATTCGATTTCTTACGTAGTTAAATGGTAATATATCAAACTTATGGAAGTTGATGTTTCTTATTTTTACGCAGCCAATGTTACATTTTAATATTTTTTGTTAGTTATCAGTGAAGGAAAAAACTGTTATTATATTATTCTTATAACGTTTTTCACTGTTTAATTAAATATTTATGTTTACTTACTGCAGCTTGATAACTGAGATGTTGATTTGCAAAAATGTACGATATACAATTTTAGTAAATTTTACAAACAAGCGCTCAAACCTTCTATCTATCTATTCTTAAATGCAATTTATTTAATTATTTTCTGATTAATATCTAGGATTTTTTTTCTTTCTCTTACCTAAATATGAAATATATATAAGCATATACAAGAGAAAGTATTGCGATTTTGAAAATTTTCGAATTTGAGTTTTCACCGAAAATAAATTGTTAAGATACCCTGAGTCTTAATGACCAAGTTCCGCAAAGTGATCTGTGTGTGTTTATACGTGGCAAGTCCAGCACGAAAACTAAAAATTATATAGAACTGAAAATTAATGTTTAAGGTGCGTATATGTCAAAAGTTACAGCAACTTATCAAAATCGCCATACCGTGTTTACAAATAAATAGTAAATGAGTGAATCTTTCCTGTTCACACAAGTGCCTGATAACCGGCAGTGGGATTATCTTTATTCGATGGTCATTTATTGTGTGCAAGGCGTATTTAAAGCAAAGTCTTTTTGCTTTTATTTAACATTAATGGGAGAGGTAAGACATTATATTTCCAAACTCGTTATTGAATGAATATACATTGCAATCTTACCTGTAGAGTTAATTTAGCAATTGGTAAATGTATGCCCCTATTCAATAACGAAAAACTATATAACCCTCAAGTTACCCCAAGGATTTGTTTCATCAATCCTTCTAGTCTTTAGATATTACAAAGATTTTTTTGCGATTATTTCCGTTTTGGGTGATATATAATTTTTTTCAAGAATTTCCTAAATGATATAAAATACACCTATTAGCAGGTTTTAGCAACTCCGAACCATAATTAGATTTTTTATATTATTTTTCTCGTATTCTGGGACCTCAAACGTAAAATGTAGAGAAGTTTTAGATTTTAGCAAATAAATTTGATGTTTGACCACTGTGCGCTCGCCAATCGTGTCAAAAAATTAATTAGTTTTTATAATTTTTTTGATATTTTTTTCCGTAATATGGGACCCCAAAGGTTAAATATAGAAGAGTTTCAGAATTGTGTTCACCTAAATCGGTCATATTTTCCACAGTGTGGCGTTTTTAGAGGGCTTGATTGTACAGTAGATAAAATATAATCGAAGATTTTGATAAAACTAAACTATTAGAATACAAACATGATCAAATATAAATTTCGTTAATAATGTCCCTAAGTACTTTTTGGAAATCAACGTATTTATTCTGAAAGCTTACGTTACTGAAAGAACGTTTGTTCCAAAGTGCTTCAAAAGTAGGAGAAACAAGACCTTGGTATTTAATTATGCCTTTATGATTTCCATGTCGTTCCAGGAAGGCAAGATTAAATTTACAGATGAGGCGGCTTGCTGCCCTTGTACCGGTGAATTATATTGCACTCTTGTTTTTTTAATAATGTGCTACCTTTTTCTACAGAACGCTTTAATGCAATTTTCACGTGAATTATTGGATATTAATTTAAAGAGAGCAATCATGGAACGGGATTTTTTTTTTTTTATTTATTTATTACATTTAATATTTTATTAAAAATCTGGTGCGAGCAACACACGACTTTCACTTACCTCTATTTTTAAAATCAATCAAAGAATTTTCAAATACAGTTAGAGATAAAAATACGTGAAACTATTAAAGAATTAATTAAATTTTAATTAAAAAATCGATTATATTATTATCTAAAATAATCAGTTAGTTTTATGTTCATTTCATCACTCTCAATTTACTTTTAAAAGTTTGAGTATAAGGTAATATTTTTTCTAACATCTTTAGCTTTACATCATACATGCATGTTACTGTTCTTATGTTCAAAAACAAAAAATTGCATTAAAAAAATATTTTTTCAGTTTTCTCCTTTAGTTGGGTATCGAATTCATTCAATTTATATATTTGCCTGTTTTTCATCAGTGGTAACAAGATAATATTGTTATTTTTATAGAATCAACAAAATTGAAGGTACTTTAGAGAAAGAAAATTTAAAATATCGGCATTTAAGCCCTGTCAGACTATTTCAATCAGAATGAAACTTACATGATATAAATCCCACTAAATTTTACATCAATATGTAGAGTTTAATCAAAATCGTTAGAGCCGTATTTGAGAAAATCGAAAACAGGTGCAAAATGCATGGTATAATGTGGCTCTTCTGGTAAGCTCATTTTGATGAAAAAGGTTTTGTAACGTCTCGGGCGTATGTTTGTCTTAAATATGAAATTTCAGTTTCATAGGACTTACCGTTTCCGCCCGGGAGTTACCACACACACACACACCTTTTTGCGGGACTTGGTTATTTGGACTCAGGAGACACTAAAATGTGTATTTCCGTTGAAAACTGGAATTCGAAAATTTTCACGATCGCAATACTTGCCCTTACTATATATAGTAAGCGAAAGTAGAAATATGGGGTCTTTTTCATTTTAGGCAACTGTTACTAAGTTATGATAACGGTTATTTTATGAATTTAAACAATGATTTATCTATATCAGATAAAATCAAATGATTTCATATTTGTAATTCTCTAAAGGCTATTATAGCAGTATGAGTTGGTGTATGAAGTTAATCTGTGCTCTATATTTTAAAAATCTGGTGCGCGCAACACACGACTTACACTTACCTCGGTTGTTAAAATCAATTTAAGAATTTTTAAATAAATTTAAAGATACAAATAAATTGTTTAAAGAATTAATTAATTTCAATAGAAACATGCGTTTTATTAAATAATCTATAATATTTTTATCTACGACAATCAGTTTGTTTTATCGGCTTTTCATCACTCTCCATTAACCTTTAAAATTCCGTGTATTAGATAATATTTTTTCTAAAATCTTTAGCTAACCAACTGTATATTATAGATCTATATTACTATTATTTTGTTTAAAAACACAAAAATTGCATAAAAAAATATGTTTGAACTTTTCTCGGTTTAGCTGTTTATCAAATTCGCTCAACTTGCACATTTACTAGATATTTATCAATGCTAATAATATGATGTTCCAATTTTTTTTTAAATCTATAAAATTAAAGGTACTTTAGAGGAAGAAAATGTAAAATATCGGCATATAAGTCCTTTCAGACTATTTCAATCAGAATAAAACCTTCATGATATTAAAGCTCATCAAATTTTACATCGATATATAGCATTTAATCAAAATCGTTAGAGCCGTTTTTGAGTAAATCGTTAAAAATCTGCAAAATGCATGGTATAAAGTGGCACTTCGGTTAGCTGATTTTGATGAAAAAGATTCTGTAACATCTCGGGCGTATAGTTGTCTTAAATATGAAATTTAATGAAACATCTGGTGGGCTTAACACACGACTTACCCTTACCTCCGTTGTTAAAATCAATTTAAGAATATTTAAATAAATTTAAAGATACAAATAAATTGTTAAATAATAAATTACTTTAACCGCAGGTGGTACTAGGATTTTTTAATGGAGTAAAAAATCCTTAGTTATCGTCCTTCGGAGGGACGTTAAAAGGTGTTCGAGACTGTGCGATGTCAGGTATCGTTAAAGATCCCTATCCTAATAAAACTTGGATAGGCAAAATTTAGAATCCCACTGTAGCTCGTCCGATTAGCCATAGTAGCATAAAGTGACGTTAAATAAATAAACAATAAACAAACAATAAATTAATTGATTTCAATAGAAACATGTTTTTAATAAATGATCAATTATATTATCATCTATAAAAATCAGTTAGTTTTATCGGCTTTTCACAACTCTCCATTAACTTTTACAATTTTGTGTATAAGGTAATAATTTTTCTAAAATCTTTAGCTTTCCAACGGCACATTATACGTCTATATTACTGTTTTTATGTTCAAAAACACAAAAATGGCATAAAAAAATATTTTTGATCTTTTCTCTTTTAGTTAGATATCGTATTCATTCGAATTATATATTTATCCGTTTTTTTATCAGTACTAAATATATGATATAGTTATTTTTATAAAATCTACAAAATTAAAGGTACTTTAGAGGAAGAAAATTTAAAATATCGCCGTGCCAGACTATTTCAATCAGAATGAAACTTATATGATATAAAGCCCACTAAATTTTACATCGATATGTAGAGTTTAATCAAAATCGTTAAAGCCGTATTTGAGAAAATCGTAAAAAGGTGCAAAATGCAAGGTATAAAGTGGCTCTTCTGGTTAGCTGATTTTGATGAAAAAGTTTCTGTAACATCACGGGCGTATAGTTGTCTTAAATATGAAATTTCAGTTTCATAGGACTTTTTGTTTCCACCCGGGAGTTACCACTCACGGATACACACAGACCTTTTTGCGGGACTTGGTTATTTCCGTTGAAAATTGGAATTCGAAAATTCACGATCGTAATATTTTCCCTTACTATATATTTCATATATAGGTAAGTGAAAGTAAAATTCCCAAAATATAAATTATTAGTATATCAGTGTAAAATCGGAAAAATTAGCAACTGGCCTAGTTCTTTATAAATATATATTAGAATGGGATGTGAAATTGTATTTCAAATTTTATATTTGGGGATGAAAATATTTAAATTTTTTTCTTTTTATTAATTAATTTTTACTTTCACTTATTATATATATGAAATATATAGTAAGGAAAAGTATTGCGATGGTGAGAATTTTCGAATTCGACTTTTGAACGGACATACACGTTTTAAGGTCTCATGGGTCCAAAAAAAAAATCAGGTGCGGGCAACCCACGACTTTCACTTACCTTGATTTTTAAAATCAATAAAAGAATTTTCAAATACAGTTAGAGATTAAAATACATGAAACTATTAAGGAATTAATCAAATTGAATTTCTATAGAAACATGTGTTTTATTAAAAAATCGATTATATTATTATCTAAAATAATCAGTTAGTTTTATCTACTTCTCATCACACTCTATTAACTTCTAAAAGCTTGTGTATGAGATGATATTTTTTCTAAAATCTTTAGCTTTCCAACGGTATATCATACATGTATATTACTGCTCTTATGTTCAAAAACGAAAAAATGCATTAAAAAAATATTTTTTCTGTTTTCTCCTTTAGTTGGGTATCGAATTTATATATTTCGGCATTTAAGCCCTGTCAGACCATTTTTATCCAAATAAAACCTACATGATATTAAAGCCCATTAAATTTTACATAGATATAGCGAGTTTAATCAAAATCGTCGTAACCGTTTTCGAGAAAATCGAAAAAAGGTGCAAAATGCATGGTATAAAGTGCCTCTTCTGGTAAGCTCATTTTGATGAAAAAAGTTTTGTTACGTCTCGGGCGTATAGTTGTCTTAAATATGAAATTTCAGTTTCATAGGACTTACCGTTTCCGCCCGAGAGTTAACACACCCACACACATACCCTTTTTGCGGGACTTGGTTATTTGGACTCTGGGGACTCTAAAACGTGTATTTCCGTTGAAAACTGGAATTCGAAAATTTTCACGATCGCAATACTTCCCCTTACTATATATAGTAAGTGAAAGTAAAAAAAACAATTCGCGCGAAACGGGCAGTGTTTCCGTATGTGTGTGTGTGTGGTAAGTCTTGCACGAAAACTAAAAGTCGTTCAAAACATAATTTTTATATATAAGACAACTACTTCATGTTAGAGGAACTATTTCATCCAAATCGGCCTACTAGAAGAGCCACTTTATACCATTTTTCTCCTTTTAACAATTGAACTCCCTATTTTAATGTAAAATTTAAAGGTGTTTAATGTACTATAGGTTTCATAATGATTGAAATAGTCTGACAGGTCCATGCCCGTGTATATCAATTTTACAATGTTTATAATACAGATAAGTGGGCAATATATATTTTCTTATAAATTTGAAAATCAAGTAAATATTTGAAAGTAAAAATTATTGTCTATGACCACACTATTTGTCTTAATACGTTCTTTTATTTTTACTTTCACTTACTATATATAGTAAGGGGAAGTATTGCGATCGTGAAAAGTTTCGAATTCCAGTTTTCAACGGAAATACACGTTTTAGGGTCCCCTCAATCCAAATAACCAAGTCCCGCAAAAAGGTCTGTGTGTGTGTGTGTGTGTGTGTGTGTGTGTGTGTGTGGTAACTCCCGGGCGGAAACGGTAAGTCCTATCAAACTGAAATTTCATATTTAAGACAACTATACGCCCGAGACGTGACAAAACTTTTTTCATCAAAATGAGCTTACCAGAAGAGGCACTATACCATGCATTTTGCACCTTTTTTCGATTTTCTCGAGAACGGTTCCGACGATTTTGATCCCCTAAAGTACCTTTAATTTTGTAGATTCAATAATAATAACTAGAATTATCTTGTTAACGCTGATCAAAAACAGGTAAATATATAAATTGAATAAATTCGATACCCAACTAAAGGAGAATACAGAAAAAATTTTTTTAATGCAATTTTTCGTTTTTGAACATAAGAGCAGTAATATACATTTATGATATACCGTTGGAAAGCTAAAGATTTTAGAAAAAATATCATCTCATACACAAGCTTTTAAAAGTTAATAGAGAGTGATGAGAAGAAGATAAAACTAACTGATTATTTTAGATAATAATAAAATAGATTTTTTAATAAAACACATGTTTCTATATAAATTCAATTTGATTAATTCCTTAATAGTTTCACGTATTTTTATCTCTAACTGTATTTGAAAATACTTTCATAGATTTTAAAAATCGAGGTAAGTGAAAGTCGTGTGTTTCCCGCACCAGATTTTTAATTTTTATAATGCCATGCTTATAACTCTTCAATGCATAAATGTTAAATTTTGCTATTTTCTATTATTAAGTCATCTAACTTTAATGAGTGTTTTCAATGCGCTTAAGAAATAACAAGAAGTTAGTTTAATTTTTAAAAAAGTCATGTTGTAGCCAAATCGAACTCCTAAAACGCCAACCTGTCTCGTAATGAGGAATGATTCACTCATGATCCGGTTTTGATTCATTCCCCAGGAAACGGGCGTGGCGGAGTATACGTAATGAAATTCGTGCCTCCTTCAAATAAAACCTTTTTTTAAACATTATTTATTAATTGTAATTTACAAGTGTATTAAATAAATACACCTTCTATTAGAAGCGTGATTGGCTGAATCTTCGTGAAATTATAAATCAAATGATTCCAATTATTGCTCTATTCATTATATTTCAAAGTCGTAGGACCAACCAATGATGGATAACAACCTGGTTTTGGGACTGGTTATTAATATATAGTTTTTAAAAAAATATTTATTAAGATATATTACAATTTGATTAATATATAATAATAATAATAGTCTTTATTGATATGCATATAAACATTTATAGTACATTTGTATTTACATTTTTTTTTTATGAAGTGGCAATGGTTGACTGTGTATATATATGAGAGAAGTTGGTTGAGGGTACAGTCAATTTAACATACAATTAAGCGTGAGGAATGATTTTGTTGGAAGAGTTAGGAGAGGAAAAATTAGGACCTAAACTTAAAATATTAATAACATTAGGAGGGATATTAGGAGTTGAAGAAATATTGTGAACCCACCTTTCGTCACCTTTAGGATAAATTTTGGTCTGGAGGGAATCTTGGTACAGTTTATTAAATTTTGATATGAGATCGATTTCCCTTTTTGAACGGTAGGTATTAAAAATTCTTGAAATATAGGTGGAGAGAATGTTCATACTGTCTTCGTCTATGTTATTGGACAATAAATTTTTTAGGTCTAATATCCTATTGTTAAGGAAGCTGATCTGCTGGATAATTTCTCTGATTTTTAGGTTTAGTAAGAATTTTTTTAATTTAGATGAAAATTGGGATGTGAATGGTTTTGAATTGGGGATTTGGTTTAAGCAGAGATTAATAGATTTCGGGAAAATAGAATTGGAGCGGCATTTTAGAAGAAAGATTCTATGTTCTAAATTATGGGCAAGACGTTTGTGGAGGTTTGAAAATTTATTGAAATTCGACTTTTGTTCGGGAAACGTTATTTTTAAGGAGGAAAACGATATATTAGAAATGGATGGAGGAGAAACAAAATGAGAAGCAGGATTAGGAACGGAACAGGAAGGTTGTTGACTGACGCCTTTCAGCTCACACAACCACCCTGAAGAAGGCCTATAATTTAGGCCGAAACGTCGGCACCAATAAATTAAGTTTACGCTTAATTGTGTGTTAAATTGACTGCACCCTCAACCAACTTCTCTCATACATTTTTTTTTATCTTATTCTTTCTTTATATACATATATGTACATAGACCTTCCTTTTCAGGAGTTTAAAGTCTTTAACGGTAACTACCCGTACTTGAGTTGAAGAGTTCGCTCATATTCATCTTCCAAAATTCTCTGTCCTAGAATATTACGTGACCATAGCACTCCTGCCTTTTTGATCTTATCGACCCACCTTCTTTGCCTGCTTCGGTTCCTTTTCTCATCTAATGGGGTCCACTCAGTCAATATTTTAGCCATGATTTTATCGATTTTTTCTCATTAGATGACCGGTTCATTGCCATTTCATCTTGTTTACGTATCTGATTACATCAGTGACACCACTAGATTTTCTTATTTTTTGACTGTTTAGCTTTTGGCTTTTCCTTATGCCTAACATGCCCCTCTCCATTGCGCTTTGGCATGTTATAATTTCTCTCTCATGAAGCTTGTCGAGGGACCATGTTTGGCATCCATAAGATAGAACAGGCAAAATACAACTATTGAATGCTAATGTTTTTAGAGGCTGGCTGATATTGTTGTTCTTCATTTCCGCCAAGCCATAGCTGTCCTAGTTTGGATTCTAGTAGAATGTATATTTTTAAAAGATATCAGTTGTCCTAGATATTTGAATTCATCGACTACACTTATTTCAGGAAGATCTGTTTTACTTTTGCGACCCAAACCCTTCAGTCCCACATCACAGCCATTGAAGAATGGTGTCAAAATTGGAGGATTAAAATAAATCCCAACAAATCCCACCAAATCAGCTTTACTCTTCGTCGCAAACCGATGACTTCCTGACCTCCCAGTATCCTTTAATAACATTACCCTTACTTCTGTAGATCAAATCCGATACCTAGGTCTCCATCTTGACAAGCGCCTTACTTGGAATCCTCACACAAGACTGAAACCACAAGAAACTGATCGAAGATATCGATTACTACAACACTTACTAGACAAACGTTCAAAACTTCCAGTATATTACAAAAGACTCATCTACATCACAATTATCAGACCTATTTGGACATATGGAATCGAGCTTTGGGGCTCTACGAAACCATCTAATTCCTCCCGCATCCAGTCCTTACAATCCAAAATCCTTCGTAAAATCCTGAATGCTCCTTATTTTGTCACAAATCAACTCCTCCATAATGACCTAAACATCCCATTTGTTGCAGACATAGCCCGTGATAGATACTCCTCTTTCCATTCTAAACACCCTGTCAATTCAAACCCACTTGTCCGTAATTTATCTTCCTCAGATATCCCTGATAACCCTCCAAGGCGACTGAAAACAAGGTGGCCTCGGGACCTACTGTCTTAAAATAGTTAGTGAAGTGCTACCACTTGGTAGTTCTTTCTCAAGACATTTTCATGACTTTTTATTTTCATTCTACATATTTACTTATTTTATTCTTTTGTACAGTTGTAAATTACTATAAATAAATAAAAAACAAAACAAAAAAACTTTGCAACACTGGAGCTGGTGATTATTTTAGTCTTTGTCAAGTTCAATGATAGTCCATGTTGTGCACTTCTATACCTAAGTTGTTGCAGCATTGTCACCACCTCCTCTTATTTTCTGGAAATCAGTAGCACATCATCAGCGTATTTAAGTAAATTTATTTTAACACCATTTATATTTTTCCCATTCCATCTCTTTTAGAATAAGTTTCAGTACTATACTGAACAGCTGTGGTGATAGTGCATCTCCTTGCCTGACTCCCCTCTGGATTGGAAATTCCTTGCCTTTTTTGTCCCTAGATATAAATGCTTCTTCATCAGTATTTTATTAATATATAGTAGATTATTATAATTATATTGAGAGATGGGAAACCGTCTTTAAGTTTACGGCATTGATTATGTTTCGAATTATTTACGTTAAAGCTTTGAAGATGGTTCATAACGCTTGGTTTATAACTAAAATACATTAGAATAAAGTTTTTTTTTAGATGGGAGAATTAAATTTTCAGTAGTCAAGACATCAAAAACGCTGCAAATTATTAAACAATGGTTTATAATTTCCAAGTAATAATATTACGTTGTAACTGTTTATATAGCTGTTAATA
This sequence comes from Piezodorus guildinii, assembly GCA_023052935.1. Classification (NCBI taxonomy): domain Eukaryota; kingdom Metazoa; phylum Arthropoda; class Insecta; order Hemiptera; family Pentatomidae; genus Piezodorus; species Piezodorus guildinii. Next base: position 17,050,556 of record CM041296.1, on the reverse strand, counting down.
GGAAATTAAGTAATATGGAAAGCAATAATTCAAAGGATAATATCCTTTCACTACTCCTAGTTTCAAAACGCTATGTCTCAGCTAGTTATTAACCAATTTCAATGATTCTTATTTCATTTTGTCATAATTCAATTCTCTATCAAATGGCTTTGAAAGCAAAACAATTGGTATTTATTTATTAACTAGGAGAAACCTCAAATTTTGAGAAGGGTAATTCTTTTTTTGGTCGATTACAAAGGTTCATTATTGAAAATAATAAACCAAAAGCATTTATACAGGACTGCGTTTCTTTTCATTCGATTTTCATTCAAATAATTAAAATAAAATTTCCTAAGATTCTAGAACAATTTAAATTTTATCATTATCATTAATAACAACCGAGTTATCAGGGAATCACATCTCTTATAAGTTGTGGCTTGACCATATAAGACGATTTTTTTTCTTTTTCTTTTTTGTTCTTTGTTCATCGCGTAGCCTTGATCTCGAAAGTCTTTTAGATTTTTCTCTATCTTCAACAATAACCGATTTTTAGTGTAATTACATCTATTATAATTTGTTACTTGAATATACATATGGATTTTTTTTTTTTAATTTACCGCGCTTTACTGATTCTAAAACTCTATACAAATTTTTCTCCATCATCAAAAATAACTTAGTTATGGGCGTATTTATGGGTGAAATTTTCAATTTTTTTTCTTTTCTTTTTTTCCCAATTATTCGCGGTTTTTTGGTTAAAAAAGACTAATAATTTTTTTCTTTATGTTCGAAAATAACGTTGTTACAAGATCTATATAGGCGAGATTTCAATTTTTTTTTTAATTTCTTCTTTTTTTGTTTTTTTTTTCTTTTTTGTTAATCGCTGATTTTAAAACTTTATGCACACTTTTCTCTATTCTCAAAAATTACTGAGTTATGGGCGTATTTATATGCAAAATTTTAATTTTTTCTTTCCTTTTTTCTCTTTTATATAATTATTAACAAACAATAATGATCTTCGAAAATGACGTAGTTACAAGCGTATATATAAGCGAGAATTCAATTTTCCAATTCAATAACGTATTTAAAAAGTGTATATAGCATTTCCAAGTCAATTGTAACCTTTTCCAAGTCAAATGTAACTTTTTCCAAGTCAAATGTAACCTTTTCCAAGTCAAATGTAACCCTTTCCATTTCAAATGTAACCCTTTCCAAGTCAAATGTAACTTTTTCCATTTCAAATGTCACCTTTTCCATTTCAAATGTTACCTTTTCCAAGTCAAATGTCACCTTTTTCTTCACTTCTAGCCTTAAATATTCCGTTTTATTTATTTATTTATTGAAAAATAATTAGTTTAATTAAAATTATGACTTTTTTAATAATTTTGGCATATCATATCACTGTTTTTTTTAGATATTTGATATCAAGTTCTGTTTTTGCGAACTAATATTAAAAAAAAATATTTAGTTTTAAAATAGTTGTTGATTTTGAATTTTTAGAGGGGGAGGAGGTAGTTTTAGGAATAATTAATGTGTTTTCGGGTATTATAATTACGTTTTTGGAGATGTATTTTCTATCGCTCGCGTACAAATTAACTCGCGTTTACTTTTAATGTTTTTTTATTAATATAGGGATTAATTAATGTGTTTTGGGTATTATAATTACGTTTTTCGAGCTGTATTTTTTATCGCTCAGGGGTATTTCAACTCGCATTTACTTTTTATATTTTTTAATTGATATAGGGATTAATTATTGTGCTTTGGGGTGGTTATGATTAAGTTTTTTGAGCTGTATTTTTTATCGCTCATGGATATCTCAACTCGCATTTACTTTTTATGTTTTTTATTGATATAGGGATGAATTATCGTGCATTCGGGGGGTTATGAATACATTTTTTGAGCTCTATCCTTTATCGCTCATGCGTATTTCAACTCGCATTTACTTTTTATGTTTTTTATTGGTGTAGGGATGAATTATCGTGCATTCGGGAGGTTATGATTACATTTTTTGAGCTCTATCCTTTATCGCTCATGCGTATTTCAACTTGCACTTACTTATAATGTTTTTTATTAATATAGGCATTAATTGTTGTGTTTTCGGGTGGTTATGGTTACGTTTTTTGAGCTCTATCTTTTATCGCTCTTGGATATTTCAACTTGCATTTACTATTAACGTCTTTTATTGATATAGGGATTAATTATTGTGCTTTCCGGTGGTTATGGTTACGTTTTTTGAGCTCTATCTTTTATCACTCATGGATATTTCAACTCGCATTTACTTTTAAGTTTTTTATTGATATATAGGTTATTAATTGTATTTGCGTTTCTTGTAATTACGTTTTTTGAGCTTTATTTATTGTCGCTTGTTCGCATTTCAACTTGCATTTGCTTCTTATCTTTTTATTGATATAGGCTGTTGCACAATGCTTTTTATTGTTGTTTTTGCACGTTCTGATTACGTTTTTGAACTGGATGTTACATCGCGCTTGCGCATTGTTTTAGATCACTTTTTACTTAAGTTAAAACGTGCACTAGCTATAAAAAAATTTCATAAACTCTATTAGTATTCCCGAAAATACTATAAACGATCAATCTATCAAATATTTATGAAACAGGAACATAACTTGAAACGAGTAAAAGCGATAACAAATAAGGTTCAAATAATGTTTCAAGAACACCCGAAAATTGAATAAACGATTCCTCAATTAAATTATCAAATAATTGTAAGAACAAGTTAGGAAGTGGGTCCATTATAAAATATTTAGTTAAAAAAACTTACTCAGGACGCAAAAAAAGGAACTATAACTAATCCTTTTATAAAAAAAAATAAAATAAAAATAAAATAAAATAAAAATAAATAAATAAAAAAAAGCTAAATGATGTAGGTATATTCCAGCAACGTTATAATGAAAACTAAAAACAAAATAATCAATCAAAAACTTAATCATAACCACCCGAAAGAACAATAATTAATCCCTATATCAATAAAAGACGTTGACAGTAAATGCAAGTTGAAATATCCAAGAGCGATAAAAGATAAAGCTCAAAAAACGTAACCATGACCACCCGAAAACACAACAATTAATGCCTATATTAATAAAAAACATTATAAGTAAGTGCAAGTTGAAATACGCATGAGCGATAAAGGATAGAGCTCAAAAGATGTAATCACAACCACCCGAAAGCACTATAATTAATCCCTATATCACTAAAAAACATTAAAAGTAAATGCGAGTTGAAATACGCATGAGCGATAAAAAATACAGCTCGAAAAAAGTAATCATAACCACCCGAAAGCACAATAATTAATCCCTATATCAATAAAAAACATTAACAGTAAATTCAAGTTGAAATACGCATGAGCGATAAAAAATAGAGCTCGAAAAACGTAATCATAGCCCCCCGAAAGAACAATAATTAATCCCTATATTAATAAAAAACATTAAAAGTAAATACGAGTTAAAACGTCATTATAATACCCGAAAACACATTAATCATTCCCAAAAACTATCCCTCCCCTCTAAAAATTCAAAATCAACAATTATTTTAAAACTAAATATTTTTTTTAAATATTAGTTCGTAAAAACAGAACTTTATATCAAATATCTAAAAAAAAAACAGTGATATGATATGCCAAAATTATTAAAAAAGTCATAATTTTAATTAAACTAATTATTTTTCAATAAATAAAACGGAATATTTAAGGCTAGAAGTGAAGAAAAAGGTGACATTTGACTTGGAAAAGGTAACATTTGAAATGGAAAAGGTGACATTTGAAATGGAAAAAGTTACATTTGACTTGGAAAGGGTTACATTTGAAATGGAAAGGGTTACATTTGACTTGGAAAAGGTTACATTTGACTTGGAAAAAGTTACATTTGACTTGGAAAAGGTTACAATTGACTTGGAAATGCTATATATAAGCGAGATTTAAATTTTCTTTAATTTTACGTTTTTTTTTTTTTTTTTTTTTTTTTTTTTTTTTTTTTTTTTTTATCGCGCTTTACTGATTCTAAAACTGTATACACACTTTTCTCTATCATCAAAAATAACTGATTTATGTGAAATATATCAATGTTTTTTCTTTTCTTTTATATAATTATTAACGTTTTTTTGGTTAGAAAACACTATTAATTTTTGTCTCTATCTTCAAAAATAAATAAGTTTTTGAATTAAATCACATTTAATTGGCCGCCATTTTAAAAATAACCAGCTGATATCAACGTCCAGGTGTTAGGATCATCGTTGCATGGAATAGTATTTTTGTTGGGAATTTAAACAAACAAAAATTGGTTTCAGTAGTTTCGGAGAAATGCCGCGGACGTGGGACGGCGGAAAAAAGAATTTTTTTTTTCGTTGTTCGGATTCTACCCATCTTGAAACTTAAGCCCTCAAATATTGAGGGGGGGGGGGCGATTTTTTTTTCTTGGTCGATTACAATGGTTCATTATTGAAAATAATAAACCAAAAATCTTTCCAGAAAAGCTCATGATTTTAGAACATTTAATATGCAATAAAATGACTTTTATCAGAATGTCGTTACAAACCCATAAACTTATGAACACATGTTATTTGTGATGTTTGTTGTTCACAGTGTTGCCACCGTGTTTTAGAAACAATATTACGTACCAAATCGTAAATAAGTTGTTAAAATAAATGAAAATTTTTTATAAATCCATAAACTGACATTGTTATCAATTATTTCTCTTTAAAGATTATTCCGTGAATACAGTTATTTCGTTTTAAATTAAATAAGAATTTTATGGTAACTAAACTGTAAAACTTTTTATGTTCATTTTAAAAAGTTCATTTGAAGAATAAAATAAAATGGTTTCTGCGATTAACCCTAACTCTGTTAAAACAGTGAATTTTACTTTCACTTAATATATATAGTAAGGGAAAGTATTGCGATCGTGAAAAGTTTCGAATTCCAGTTTTCAACGGAAATACACGTTTTAGGGTCCCGTGAGTCCAAATGACCAAGTCCCGCAAAAAGGTCTATGTTTGTGGTAACTCCCAGGCGGAAAGGGTAAGTCCTATGAAACTGAAATTTCATATTTAAGACTGTCACCAATAAAATAATTCATAAAGACCTAAATATCCCATTAGTCGCAGATCTAGCCCGAACTAGATATTCCTCCTTTTATTCCAAATTACCCGTCCACTCCAACCCACTCGTCCGCAAACTCTCATCTCCTATTCCTGATCATCTTCCTAGGCGGCTGACAAGACGATGGCCTCGAGACCTACTTAGCTGAATAAACTTTGAAGTGCTACCACTGGGTAGTTTCTTCACATGCCTGTATCACGCCCACTTGATCTATTAGCACATTTACTTATTGTATTTTATTGTAATACAGTTGTAAATTTCTTTTAAATAAAAAAAAAAAAAAAAAAAAAAAAAAAAAATATATATATATATATATTTAAGACAACCATACGCCCCAGACGTGACAAAACTTTTTTTTATCAAAATGTGCTTACCAGAAGAGGCACTTTATACCATGCATTTTGCACCTTTTTTTCTATTTTCTCGAAAACGGTTCCGACGATTTTGATTCAACTTAATATATCGATGTAAAATTTAATGGGCTTTAATATCATGTAGGTTTCATTTTGATTGAAATTTTTTGACATAGCTTAAATGCTGATATTTTCAATTTTCTTCCTCTAAAGTACCTTTAATTTTGTAGATTCACAATTTTTTTGTTTTTGAACATAAGAATAGTAATATACATGTATAATATACCGTCAAAAAACCAAAGAGAATGTAAAAAATATTATCTTATACAGTAAGAGATCAAAATGAGTGAAACCATTAAAGAATTAGTTGAATGGAATTTCTATAGAAACATGTGTTTTATTAAAAAATCGATTATATTATTATCTAGAACAGTCACTTAGTTTTATCGGCTTTTTTATCACTCACTATTAACTTTTAAAAGCTTGTGTATGAGATAATATTTTTTCTAAAATCTTTAGCTTTCCAACGGTATATCATACATGTATATTACTGCTCTTAAGTTCAAAAACGAAAAATTGCATTAAACAAATATTTTTTTCTGTTTTCTCCTTTAGTTGGGTATCAAATTTATTCAGTTTATATATTTACCTGTTTTTTATCAGCGTTAACAAGATAATATAGTTATTTGTATTGATTCTACAAAATTAAAGGTACTTTAGGGAAAGAAAATTTAAAGTATTGGCATTTGAGCCCTGTCAAACCATTTTAATCAGAATAAAACCTACATGATATTGAAGCCCATTAAATTTTACATCGATAAAATTTAATGGGCTTTAATATCATGTAGGTTTCATTTTGATTGAAATAGTTTGACATAGCTTAAATGCTGATATTTTCAATTTTCTTCCTCTAAAGTACCTTTAATTTTGTAGATTCACAATTTTTTGTTTTTGAACATAAGAATAGTATAATATAAATGTATAATATACCGTTGAAAAACTAAAGATTTTAGAAAAAATATTATCTTATACTAAAGCATTTAAAAGTTAATAAAGAGTGATGAAAAGAAGATAAAACTAACTGATCATTTTAGATAATAACTTAATAGATTTTTAATTAAACACACGTTTTTTTTTAAATTCAAGTTAATTAGTTCATTAATAGTCTTACTCATTTTTATCTTTAACTGTATTTAAAAATTCATTAATCGATTTTAAAAATCTAGGTAAGTGGAAGGTCGTGTGTTGCCCGCACCTGATTTTTTAAAGATTATTTCGTGAATACAGTTGTTTCGTTTTAAACTAATTGAGAATTTTATGGAAACTAAACTGTAAAACTATTTATGTGTATTTTAAATGGTTCATTTGAATAATATTAAAATAAAATGGTTTCTGGGATTAACTCTAACTCTGTTAAAACTGAATTTTTAAACAGAAATGACACCACACTGCGTGACTCACTAAAATGGTTGTTTAATTTATAGTTTTTATTATATTTTAACCTGACTTATCCACAACAAATAATTATTCGGAATCGTAATACACAGATAGGCATCCATCACTTACAAACCTACAATTATATCCGGAAAACGCAAAACAGATATAATTTATATTTAAGCGGCAATTTCTATTTCTATTAGAAAGTTAAATAGCATGCAACGACTCAAGGACTGATATCAATTTTAAGCGAACTGCCATGAAAGGTACTATTTGAATGTAACTTGATAATGCTTGGGAAATAATTAGGCATAATCAAAATGAAATCGCATGTTTAACATGAAGTAGAATTGATACCTCAAAGTTCATGGACAAGTAACCATCCTGAAAGGTTTCCGATACGTTTATACAGCTAAATGAAAAAAATCTGGTGCGCGCAACACACTACTTTCACTTACCTTGGCTGTTGAAATAAATTTAAGAACTATTAAATAAACGTAAAAATATACTATGAAGTTTAAGGGGAGCCCGAGGCTGTGAGTTCGAATCCCAGTCCCGGCGGGGCTTTTTTTTATAAGGATGTAATTAAATAGGGATTCACCCACGGGCATGTGAGACCCGTCTATCAATTGGTGGCCACTCACAAAAGTAGGCGTAGGGAATGATGACCCTACATTACAAAATGCATCGTGAAACGTGAGTGTAATCGACTTGGAGATAACACCGCAAGGCACAGGGCCGACACGGCCTGTCGCCCTACTGGAAAAAGAACGTTTTAAGTTAATTTAAATAAAAAATGTTTGTTTGTTTATCTATTTAACATCCTTTTATGCTGCTGTGGCTAATTGGACAATGCTACAGTGGGAATCCTAAATTTTGCCTGTGCAGGTTTAATTAGGATAGGGATCTTTAACGAGTACCTGACATCGCACAGGCTCGGGACCTCCTTTTAACGTACCCCCCGAAGGACGGCATAACTAAGGATTTTTTACTCCCATTAAAAAATCATAGGGCAGCCTGCTGGTTTTAACTGGTTTGGCATAGGAGGCTGTTATGCTAACCACCCTGCTACAGGTAACCCCTCTGCAATGTTGAATGGTTTGTTGTTATTATTCATAGTAACTAAAACGACTCATCGAATAAAAACTTTTATGTTGCCCATATATATATTGATAAATGCAAACCAAGAGAGATAATATCTCCATCAATCAATCACAAGTAGGACTTATGATTCCATTTCTTAGCCTTTAGCTTGTGACTCATTCCAGCAGCACTTCCTGACGCCTTGCCGGATTCTTCCATGTGATATGTAATGTCCTGACCCATTTCGTGGTCCAGGTGACATGGTCTCATTGATATTTCAAAACAGGATGTTGTCCTGGGTATATTTTTTTTTTTTTGCTCCAAAGGTGAACAAGGGAATATATCTCGTTCCTAAATATAATAATTATGTACATAATCGAGTAATTTTTAAAAAATTCAGCCTTCGGATTCTATTTTATTAAAATTATATTTTCTGAGTTGTACTTGAGATGTCTAGGTATCAATACAGTGGGGGCTCATGGACAATTTTTTTTTTTTTATGGTTGAGGGAATTTTTCTTTTAGTGAGACATTGTATTTGAAAGTAATTATCAAGTTTGATTGAGCCTAACAGGCTTATTAATGTTTTCGTATTTTCTTTTTATCAGTCAAGTGATTTATTGGCTCTCCCCAGCTTCGGGATTTGAATTCCTCTTTTATTTTTATCTACTCCATAGTTTTCATCCTGTTCTTTGCTGCACCTCTCTTCTTATTTTCTATCACACCACTGTGAATTGACTATTTTAATTAACAGTTTCTCCTCGAATTCGGAGAAATTAGTTACTCTCATTTTTTAATTTTATAAAATCTCCATTTTCCTCAAAAAAAAAAACGAAGAAAACCAAGACCACTCACCGCAAAAGAGAACTGAGCTTACTTGTTGCCTGCGCATGGGCGATGGAACCTCATATTAGGGGTGGGCATAATCGAATGACGATTATCAGATTAATCGGTTTGGAGAAACGAATGATCACGGAATTGCTTAACGATAAAACGATAATTTATAGAAACGGGAATTGTGTCATATCGTCTCTCAGAATGCATATTAATCATTCGATCTTCCGATTGTGACGATCATTCGATTATGCCAACCCCTACCTCATGTGCAGCTCTCTGACGGCTGTTTACGTAAACAGTACTTAATCACTTGATTAATCAGTAAATATTACACCCGCCTCTTGTTATGTTAGTTACTCTCGATTATTGGTACTATGAAGTTTTTTTTCAATTGAAATGTCAGTTTTAGTTATTTTAGAAATCCAAGTTGGGGTTAGTAGACTTCTGTTGTTTACTACCTTTACTGTTATAGGTTATACTGAGTAGTTTATTTATTCATTCGTTTTACTTTCTCTTACTTATATGTGAAATATATAGTAAGGGAAAGTATTGCGATCGTGAAAATTTTCGAGTTCTAGTTTTCAACGGAAATACACATTTTGAGGTCTCATGAGTCCAAATGACCAAGTTCCGCAAAAAGGACTGCGTGTTCATCCGTCTGTGGGAAATCTAACACGAAAAACAAAAGTCGTATGAAACTGTAATTTCATCTTTAATACAACATTTGACTGAGATGTTACTGAAACTTTTTCATAAATATCAGCTATCCAGAAGTGCTATATCATGCTATGTATTTTGCACCTTTTTCTCACGCGATATTCTCAAAAACGGCTCTGATAATACTAGGTATGGATGGAATAGGAGTATCGATGAAATATTTAATGCGTTTCTATCGCTTGTAGGTTTCATTCTGATTGAAATATTCTGACATGGCTTAAATGGCAATATTTTATTTTTTCTTTCTTTAATATATATATATATATATATATATATATATATATATATATATATATATATATATATATATATATATATAGCATTTCCAAGTCAATTGTAACCTTTTCCAAGTCAAATGTAACTTTTTCCAAGTCAAATGTAACCTTTTCCAAGTCAAATGTAACCCTTTCCATTTCAAATGTCACCTTTTCCATTTCAAATGTCACCTTTTCCAAGTCAAATGTCACCTTTTCCATTTCAAATGTTACCTTTTCCAAGTCAAATGTCACCTTTTTCTTCACTTCTAGCCTTGAATATTCCGTTTTATTTATTTATTTATTGAAAAATAATTAGTTTAATTAAAATTATGACATTTTTAATAATTTTGGCATATCCTATCGCTATTTTTTTCTGTTTATTAGATATTTGATATCAAGTTCTGTTTTTTACGAACAAATATTTTAAAAATATTTAGTTTTAAAATAGTTGTTGATATGGAATTTTTAGAGGGGGGGGGAGGTAGTTTTAGGAATAATTAATGTGTTTTCGGGTATTATAATTACGTTTTTGGAGATGTATTTTTTATCGCTCGCGTGCAAATAAACTCGCGTTTACTTTTAATGTTTTTTTATTAATATAGGGATTAATTAATGTGTTTTCGGGTATTATAATTACGTTTTTTGAGCTGTATTTTTTATCGCTCATGGGTATTTCAATTCGCATTTACTTTTTATATTTTTTAATTGATATAGGGATTAATTATTGTGCTTTGGGGTGTTATGATTAAGTTTTTTGAGCTGTATTTTTTATCGCTCATGGTATTTCAACTCGCATTTACTTTTAATGTTTTTTATAGATATATGGATTAATTATTGTGCTTTCGGGTGGTTATGAATACGTTTTTTGAACTCTATCTTTTATCGCTCATGCGTATTTCAACTCGCATTTACTTTTAATGTTTTTTATTGATATAGGCATTAATTGTAGTGCTTTCGGGTGGTTATGATTACGTTTTTTGAGCTCTATCTTTTATCGCTCATGCGTATTTCAACTCGCATTTACTTTTAATGTTTTTTATTGATATATAGGTTAGTAATTGTCTTTCCGGGTGTTGTAATTACGTTTTTTGAGCTGTATTTATTGTCGCTTGTTCGCATTCCAACTTGCATTTATTTCTAATCTTTTTATTGTTATAGGGGATCTATACTTGTTTTTTTGGGTGGTTATGAAAAAACTTTTTTTGGACTGCTTATACTATATCTCGCGCTTTTTTCAACTTAGAGCTAATATCATTTTTATATTTTGATAGAGTGGTCTTTCTTTGTTTTTGTGTTAGGGGATTCTGATTACGTGTTTTGAACATTAATCTTTTATGCGCTTGGAAATTTCTACATACCGTAGATATTATGTTATAATTTGAAGTAAAAATTATTTGTTGTGTTTTAGCACGTTCTGATTACTTTTTTTAACTGGGTGTTACATCGCGATTGCGCATTGTTCTAGATCACTTTTTATTTAAGGTAAAATGTGCACTAGCTATAAAAAAATGTCATAAACTCTATTAGTATTCCCCAAAACACTATAAACGATCCCTCTATCAAATATTTATGAAATAGGAACAGTAACTTAAAATGAGTAAAAGCGATAACAAATAAGGTTCAAATAATGTTATAAGAACACCCGAAAATAGAATAAACGATTCCTCAATTAAATTATCAGATAATTGTAAGAACAAGTGAGAAAGGGGGTCCATTATAAAATATTTAGTTGAAAAAACTTACTCAGGACGCTATAAAAGGAACTATAACTAATCCTTTTATAAAAAAATAATAATAAAAATATTAAATAAAAATAAATAAATAAAAAAAAGCTAAATGATGTATATTCCAACAACGTTATAATAAGAACTAAAAGCAAAATAATCAATCCCAATATCCATCAAAAACTTAATCATAACCACCCGAAAGCACAATAATTAATCCCTATATCAATAAAAAACATAAAAAGTAAATACGAGTAGAAATACCCATGAGCGATAAAAAATACAGCTCAAAAAACTTAATCATAACCACCCCAGAGCACAATAATTAATCCCTATATCAATAAAAAATAAAAAGTAAATTTTAGTTAAAATAAACGAGGGCGATAAAAAATACCGCTCGAAAAACGTAATCATAACCACCCGAAAGCACATTAATTAATCCCTATATCAATAAAAAACATTAAAAGCAAATGCGAGTTAATATGCACGCGAGCGATAAAAAATACAGCTCGAAAAACGTAATCATAACCACCCGAAAGCACATTAAGTAATCCCTATATCAATAAAAAACATTAAAAGTAAATGCGAGTTGAAATACGCATGAGCGATAAAAGATAGAGTTCAAAAAACGTATTCATAACCACCCGAAAGCACAATAATTAATCCATATATCTATAAAAAACATTAAAAGTAAATGCGAGTTGAAATACCCATGAGCGATAAAAAATACAGCTCAAAAAACTTAATCATAACCACCCCAAAGCACAATAATTAATCCCTATATCAATTAAAAAATATAAAAAGTAAATCCGAGTTGAAATACCCATGAGCGATAAAAAATACAGCTCGAAAAACGTAATTATAATACCCGAAAACACATTAATTAATCCCTATATTAATAAAAAAACATTAAAAGTAAACGCGAGTTAATTTGTACGCGAGCGATAAAAAATACATCTCCAAAAACGTAATTATAATACCCGAAAACACATTAATTATTCCTAAAACTACCTCCCCCCCCTCTAAAAATTGCATAACAACAACTATTTTAAAACTAAATATTTTTTAAAATATTTGTTCGTAAAAAACAGAACTTGATATCAAATATCTAATAAACAGAAAAAAATAGCGATAGGATATGCCAAAATTATTAAAAAAGTCATAATTTTAATTAAACTTATTATTTTTCAATAAATAAATAAATAAAACGGAATATTCAAGGCTAGAAGTGAAGAAAAAGGTGACATTTGACTTGGAAAAGGTAACATTTGAAATGGAAAAGGTGACATTTGACTTGGAAAAGGTGACATTTGAAATGGAAAAGGTTACATTTGACTTGGAAAAAGTTACATTTGACTTGGAAAAGGTTACAATTGACTTGGAAATGCTATATATATATATATATATATAGGTAGATAATATACATAGGTAAATATATAAGTTAAACGAATTCGATATACAACTATAGGAGAATAGAGCAAACATATTTTTTTAATGCAATTTTTGTGTTTTTGAACATGAGATCAGTAATATAGGTGTATAATATGTCGTTGGAAAGTTTTAGAAAAAATGCTATGTTTAATACAAAGTTGTGTAAGGTATCGAGAGGGATAAAAAGCCGATAAAACTAACTGATTATTTTAGATAACAATATTTAATTCTTTTTTCATCTCTAGCTGTATTAAAAAAGTGAATTTTAACAGCGGAGGTAAGTGAAAGTCGTGTGTTGCGAATGTATACGTATAAGAAAGTAAGTGTTGCGTGCACCAGATGTTTTTTTAACTAATGACAATTGCACATGTCTCCATGGGTAATTGCATACGAAACATGCATACGAAGCACAATATGCTTAAATATATTTGTTAAGAAATTTAGTATCATTGCTAATATTGGTCAAATTAATATGATTTTGTGACCATTTGTTTAAGAATTTGATTATCATTTAGATGAGTAGGTACTTTTGCAGTAGAGTGTAGTTTGTTTATTCAATTAATATTACTTCATCCTGCTGTGGATAATCGAACGATGTTTCAGTGGTAGGATTTTGCCTATCTAGGTTCAATTAGGACAGGAATCTTTAATGAGTACCTGAAACCGCACATATTCAAGACCACCTTTTTACGTCCTCTCTTAAGGACGGCTTAACTAGGTTTAATGGGAGTGATGAATCGTAGGGCTAACTGTCCTAAAAACCCGCGACCTTGGGTATAGAAGATTGTTATTGTTGTTATTGTTACAACACCAGAGGAGTATAGTTTTTTGGTTATTTAAAAAGGAATTTTTTGAATGAAATATATATATATATATATATATATATATATATATATATATATATATATATATATATATATATGTATATATTTTAAACCATTAAGGGGAATAATTTTTCCAAAGGCAGGCTTATTGCACATCTATGATCTTAGGAAAACCTTCATAACATTCACCTTTACAACCGTACCCATTTTTGAGATAAAGGGATTATAAGTAAAGTGAGTGAAATGGTATTTTCTATTATAAATATATATTTATTTTTATTTATTTAACGTCACTTTATGCTACTATGGCTAATCGGACGATGCTACAGTGGGAGTCCTAAATTTTGCCTATCCAGGTTTAATTAGGATAGGGAGGGATCTTTAACGAGTACCTGACATCGCACAGGCTCGGGACCACCTTTTAATGTCCCCTCCGAAGGGCGGCGTAACTAAGGATTTTTTACTCCCATTAAAAAATCCTAGGACCACCTGGGGATTTGAACCCGTGACCTTTGGCATGGGAGGCTGTTACGCTAGCCACCCAGCTACAAGTGATCCCTATTATAAATATAGACACTTGGTCTAATATTCATAAAAAATCTGGTGCGCGCAACACACGACTTTCATTCACCTTCGTTGTTATAATATATTTAATAATTTTTCAAAACATTTAGAGAAAATAAATTGTTGATGAATTATTTAAATTAAGTTTTAATAAATACGTATGTTTTATTAAATTTCTATTATAATATTATCTACGACAATCAGTTAGTTTTATCGGCTTTTCATTACTTTCCGTTAACTTTTTAAATTATGTGTACACGATGATATTTTTTCTAAAATCTTTTGCTTTCAAACGGTATATCATAAATGTATATTACTGTTCTTATGTTGAAAAAAAAAAATGAATTAAAAAAATATTTTTTTCATTTTTCTCCTTTGTTTTTTTTTTTTTTCGAATTAGCTCAATATATATATTTACCTGTTTTTTAGCAATACTAATCAGATAATATGATCAATTTAATAAATTCTACAAAATTATAGGTACTTTGGAGGAAGGAATTTTAAAATATTGGCATTTAAGCCTGTCAGGCTATTTCAATCAGAATGAAATCTACATTATATTTTGAGCCCATTAAATTTTACATCCATATAGCGAGTTTAATCAAAATCGTTTTTTGGGAAAATCGTAAAAAGGTTCAAAATGCATGGTGTAAAGTGCCTCTTCTGGTAAGCTCATTTAGATAAAAAAAGTTTTGTCACGTCTGGGGCATATGGTTGTCTTAAATATGAAATTTCAGTTTCATAGGACTTACCGTTTCCGCCAGGGAGTTACCACACACACACACACACACACATTTTTGCGGGAATTGCTTATTTGGACTCAGGAGATCCTAAAACGTGTATTTCCGTCGAAAACTGGAATTCGAAAATTTTCACGATCGCAATACTTTCCCTTACTATATATAGTAAGTGAAAGTAAAAAGTATAACTCAGAAAAAAGAAACTGTTAGTAACATTAACTTGAAAAGCTCAAAATTATAGGTACTTAGGAGGAAGGAATTTAAAATATTGGCATTTAAGCTCTGTCAGACTATTTCAATCAGAATGAAATCTACATCATATTTAGAGCCTATTAAATTTTACATCGATATAGCGAGTTTAATCAAAATCGTTGATGGGAAAATCGTAAAAAAGGTGCAAAATGCATGGTGTAAAGTGGCTCTTCTGGTAAGCTCATTTGATAAAAAAGGTTTTGTTACGTCTCGGGCGTATATTTGTCTCAAATATGAAATTTTAATATTGTACGACTATTTGTTTTCTTGCCAGACTCACAGACACACAGACCTTTTTGTAGAACTTGGTCATTTTGACTCAAGGGACCCTAAAACGTTTATTTACGGTGAATACTGGAAATTTTCACAATTCCAATTCTTTCCCTTTCTATATATTTCATATATAGGTAAGTGAAAGTAATAAACCCTGGTCCTTTATGATTCTATGGTGTCTTCAACACTTATGTATGCTTCCGAAATATGGAGCTTAAGATATCTTGAAGCAATTGAAGTGGTGCGGCTAAGATTTCTGAAACAGCTTTTAGGATGGCCGAGGAGTACTGCTAACTACATAGTACGTCTCGAAACTGGGCGAAATTCCTTGTGCATCAAAGTTATGAAGAAGGTCATTAACTACTGGTTCAAATTGCACTTATGTCACTTAAGAGAGGTTTCCACGACTTTGCTTTAATAGACTAATATCACTAGATACATAGAATCCTGATATAAACTTTAATTGGGTCACACAAGTGAGAGAAATGACTGCTCATTATGGTTGTAGGGAGGAATTTGACAATATAAATCCAGCTGGATTGTTAAAGAATAAAGATGGAATATATAGAAATAGAAATAGAAATAAAAATAGAAAATAAACTTTATTCTGGACAATGTCCCTTCAGAATAACATTAATGGTCAAAATAGTAATTTATATCTGGCCTAAAACAATATATAACTACATTTAAATAACAAAAAAAAAGAAGAAAAAAAAATAAATAAAAGGTCATTGTGACATCTCTATGTACATATTCAAAAATAAAGAAATAAGAATCAACCTAAAATATATCTTTTACATCTCATTAAAGTATATAGCATTTCCAAGTCAATTGTAACCTTTTCCAAGTCAAATGTAACTTTTTCCAAGTCAAATGTAACCTTTTCCAAGTCAAATGTAACCCTTTCCATTTCAAATGTCACCTTTTCCAAGTCAAATGTAACTTTTTCCATTTCAAATGTCACCTTTTCCATTTCAAATGTTACCTTTTCCAAGTCAAATGTCACCTTTTTCTTCACTTCTAGCCTTAAATATTCCGTTTTATTTATTGAAAAATAATTAGTTTAATTAAAATTATGACTTTTTTAATAATTTTGGCATATCATATCACTGTTTTTTTGTTGTTTTTTTAAATATTTGATATCAAGTTCTGTTTTTTACGAACTAATATTTTTAAAAATATTTAGTTTTAAAATAGTTGTTGATTTTGAATTTTTAGAGAGGAGGGATGGTTTTGGGAATAATTAATGTGTTTTCGGGTATTATAATTACGTTTTTTCGAGATGTCTTTTTTATCGCTCGCGTGCATATTAACTCGCATTTACTTTTAATGTTTTTTATTGATATAGGGATTAATTAATGTGTTTTCAGGTATTATAATTACGTTTTTCGAGCTGTATTTTTTATCGCTCATGGGTATTTCAACTCGCATTTACTTTTAATGTTTTTTATCGATATAGGGATTAATTAATGTTCTTTCGGGTGGTTATGATTACGTTTTTTGAGCTCTATCTTTTATCGCTCATGGGTATTTCAACTTGCATTTACTGTTAATGTTTTTTATTGATATATAAGTTATCAATTGTCTTTGCGGGTCTTGTAATTACGTTTTTCGAACTGTATTTTTTATCGCTCATGGGTATTTCAACTCTCATTTACTTTTAATGTTTTTTTATTGATATAGGGATGAATTATTGTGCATTTGGGTGGTTATGATTACGTTTTTTGAGCTCTATCTTTTATCGCTCATGCGTATTTCAACTCGCATTTACTTTTTATGTTTTATATTGATATAGGGATTAATTTATGTGTTTTCGGGTAATATAATTACGTTTTTCGAGATGTATTTTTTATCGCTCATGGGTATTTCAACTCGCATTTACTTTTAATGTTTTTTTATTGATATAGGGATGAATTATTGTGCATTTGGGTGGTTATGATTACGTTTTTTGAGCTCTATCTTTTATCGCTCATGCGTATTTCAACTCGCATTTACTTTTTATGTTTTATATTGATATAGGGATTAATTTATGTGTTTTCGGGTAATATAATTACGTTTTTCGAGATGTATTTTTTTTATCGCTCGCGTGCATATTAATTCGCATTTATTCTTAATGATTTTTATTGATATAAGGATAAATTAATGTGCTTTCGGGTGGTTATGATTACGTTTTTCGAGATGTCTTTTTTACCGCTCGCGTGCATATTAACTCGCATTTACTTTTAATGTTTTTTATTGATATAGGGATTAATTAATGTGCTTTCGGGTGGTCATGATTAAGTTTTTTATTGATATTGGGATTGATTTTTTTGTTTTTAGTTCTCATTATAACGTTGTTGGAATATACATTATTTAGTTTTTTTATTTATTTTTATTTAAAATTTTTATTATTATTTTTTTATAAAAGGATCAGTTATAGTTCCTTTTTTAGCATCCTGAGTAAGTTTTTTCTAAATATTTTAGAATGGACTCACTTCCTCAATTGTTCTTACAATTATTTGATAATTTAATTGAGGAATCGTTTATTCTATTTTCGGGTGTTCTTATAACATTATTTGAACCTTATTTGTTTTCGCTTTTACTTATTTTAAGTTACTGTTCCTATTTCATAAATATTTGATAGATGGATCGTTTATAGTTTTTTTGGGGAATACTAATAGAGTTTATGACTTTTTATTATAGCTAGTGCACATTTTAACTTAAATAAAAAGTGATATAGAACAATGAGCAATTGCGATGTAACATCCAGTTAAAAAAAGTAATCAGAACGAGCAAAATACAACAAATAATTTTTACTTCAAATTATAACATAATATCTACGGTATGTAGAAATTCCCAAGCGCATAAAAGAATAATATTCAAAACACGTAATCAGAATCCCATAAAACAAAAACAAAGAAAGACCACTCTATCAAAATATAAAATGATATTAGCACTAAGTTTTAAGGCGCGCGCGCTATAGAATAAGCAGTCCAAAAAAAGTTTTTTCATAACCACCCAAAAACACAAGTATAGATCCCTATAACAATAAAAAGATTAGAAGTAAATGCAAGTTGAAATGCGAACAAGCGACAATAAATACAGCTCAAAAAAACGTAATTACAAGACCCACAAAGACAATTAATAACCTATATATCAATAAAAAACATTAATAGTAAATGCGAGTTTAAATACCCATGAGCGATAAAAAATACATCTCGAAAAACGTAATTATATTACCCGAAAACACATTAATTAATCCCTATATCAATATAAAACATAAAAAGTAAATGCGAGTTGAAATACGCATGAGCGATAAAAGATAGAGCTCAAAAAACGTAATCATAACCACCCAAATGCACAATAATTCATCCCTATATCAATAAAAAAACATTAAAAGTAAATGCGAGTTGAAATACCCATGAGCGATAAAAAATACATCTCGAAAAACGTAATTATATTACCCGAAAACACATTAATTAATCCCTATATCAATATAAAACATAAAAAGTAAATGCGAGTTGAAATACGCATGAGCGATAAAAGATAGAGCTCAAAAAACGTAATCATAACCACCCGAAAGAACATTAATTAATCCCTATATCGATAAAAAACATTAAAAGTAAATGCGAGTTAATATGCACGCGAGCGATAAAAAAGACATCTCGAAAAACGTAATTATAATACCCGAAAACACATTAATTATTCCCAAAAAACCATCCCTCCTCTCTAAAAATTCAAAATCAACAACTATTTTAAAACTAAATATTTTTAAAAATATTAGTTCGTAAAAAACAGAACTTGATATCAAATATTTAAAAAAACAACAAAAAAACAGTGATATGATATGCCAAAATTATTAAAAAAGTCATAATTTTAATTAAACTAATTATTTTTCAATAAATAAAACGGAATATTTAAGGCTAGAAGTGAAGAAAAAGGTGACATTTGACTTGGAAAAGGTAACATTTGAAATGGAAAAGGTGACATTTGAAATGGAAAAAGTTACATTTGACTTGGAAAAGGTGACATTTGAAATGGAAAGGGTTACATTTGACTTGGAAAAGGTTACATTTGACTTGGAAAAAGTTACATTTGACTTGGAAAGGTTACAATTGACTTGGAAATGCTATATAAACAAATCACCTCACATAAATAGGCATAATAAAAATTAAAAATTAGCTTACATCGGACTGGAGAGAAAGTAAATATTGAAAGAGGAGGGATTTGAATGATGGTAGGGAAGGAGCATGTCGGATGTTTGAAGGGAGAGTATTCCATAAGGCAGTGGAACGGGCTAGAAAGGAGCAATCGTATTTTTTGGTTCTATGGAAAGGAGTGTGGAGGTCAGACAGACGGGATCTTGTTTCCTGGTGATGGGTTGAGGATTTAAATACCAGAAGGCTGTAGACGTAAAATGGGTGGTGGGAGTTAATGATTTGATAAAGGAATGATCCAAGGAAAAATTGTCTTCGAAAGGTGGGGGATAACCACTTTAACTCGTCGTAGAGGTGGGATATATGAGACCGTCTCGAGGTGCCGAACACAAATCTTAAAAAGCAATTCATAATTCTTCTCAATCTGTCCTCGAGCACCTTCGAGAGGCCGCCATATATATATAGATATTCTTCGATCCGTGATCTCCAGTTACACCCCCATGTATAGAGTTTTTTTCCATTTTTAATATTAATAGCCCAGAGACCTATTTGACATATAGAACCAGCCTAAATAAAATAAGATTGTTGAGCCAGTTGAGGGTTTCGAACCCTAAATTAATCAACTTTTATGTGAAACAGAAAACATTCAGCTTTAAATCACAAGAAAACTGCATTTTTTGTAACCAATTTATTACAAATAGCCTATTCCATATTCTTCTCCAATGTGAAAAACTTATTGAACACAGAGAAAAATATTTAAGACCCTTATTATCCGAACATAGTGATCAACAGGACAATGAAAATATACTCCAAATCAACTGCCTACAAAAACTAAATACAATTTACATCTTTTTAGTGTCAGTGTGCAGAACTCGAGACCCCTTAAATAGTGATGACCCACACACTAATTGAGTTATGTGATCTAATTTCGCTTATTATCTTTGTTTATGATTGTTTTCTTTATTGTTTTTTGTTTTTTAATTTAAAAAAAATTTTTTTGGCTATTGTTTTTGTATATTATTTATCTTTGAATAACTAGTAAGATGAGAAATTCAATAGGGGTACTCACTACGTTTGCTATAGCATGCTATTTGTGCTATTGTGCTAAACCCATCAATTTTATACAGGAAATAACTGTAGAAACTCGACGGGTTTAGCAATATAACACAAATAGCATGCTATAGCAAACGTAGTGAGTACTCCTAATATTAATGTGTGTGTGGTAAAGTTGGAAATGTATAACCAAATTTGTACAAGATGTATATCTTTAACAAATAAAAATATATAAGTAATAAACCGTCAATAAACCCGTTTTAACAGATGTATGCGAATATTTCGTTCAAAACATTTTGAGTTATATTGCATAGAACCGGTGAATATCAGGTCTGGTATTTCTAAATTTAAGATTTCATGCTCAATCTAGAAACATGACACTAATGCTGACAAGAAGAACGCAAGAAATATATCAAAAGGTTGTAATGAATTGCAAAAATAATGTAGGTGTGACGCTGAGCTGTGAAATACCAGTGTGTGGTTCGTACGCTTCACTGGGTCTTTAATCAATCGACGCTTGACCAACTGTCGCCACATCTGGCATATAACCGCCGCTACCCTTGCATAAATTACACTGAAAGACTCGATTATATATATATATATATATATATATATATATATATATATATATTATATATATATGTATAATTTATTTTATATCAGCTTTGACAACATGAGATATGCTATCAGCTTATGCAAAATTAAAGAATCTATTATATTATTGTCTCCACAACCGGTTGTTTTATCCGCTACTCTCCTCTGCCTTTTACATTTTTTTTTTATAACATAATTTTTTTTTCTAAAATCTTTAGCTTTCCAACGGTATATTATTGTTCTTATGATCAAACAACCAAAAATTCGTTTAATTTTTTTCAATCAATTTATTCGTATTTTATCATTGCTAACAAGATGTGTTTAATTTATTCAAAGTTACAAAGTTGAAGGTACTAAAGAAACGAAAATTTAAGGGCACCTTAAAACGTATATTCCTGGTGAAAGCTCGAATTTGAAAATTAAAACTAACCAACTGATATCAACGTCTAGGTGTTAGGATCATCGTTGAATGGACTTTTTTTCTATTCGTTATTCGGATTCTACGCATCTTGAAACGTAATCCCTCAAATTTTGAGCAGTGGTATTTTTTTTTTTTGGTCGATTATTGAAAATAATAAAAAATAATAAAATAATAAACCAATACAACTATAAAATAAATTTAAAAGCGCCTTGATAGTCTTCTGGGCATATCATAAGGATTTGTGGCGAATACAGTTATCAGGGGGTATGAATTTAGGGTCAGTCTGTCGTGAAATTTCTTGTAGCGATCAGTGGCAGCTGCAATGACGAATGGAATGTCTAGGTCTCGTATGTAGTGTCTCTTTAGATGCATAAAAAGGGGTATTTACAAGTTCCCTGAATAACTTCGATTGTAGTGATTGGATAATTTTGATGTTTGACTTTTCTTTTTGCCTTATAGAACTTTGTTACTTCACCCTTATCTCGCCTTGAAGGCTACACGGGAGTTTCTCTGGCTAAGTATAGGGACTGGGGATAGATGCCGAGTTGAAAACCCACCGGGACCGAGACGCGAACTCGCGAAACTTGTATTTCGAATTTTCAATCTGGATTTATATGGTTACCAAATGGCCTTAGACGGTGGATTGGTTCACGCCTAGTTCTACCGACAGTGGTTTTGGATTGGTCTTCTTTACTATCGTTGTCAACTACAGAATGGCAACCAATAACTTCCTACTTCTGAGTCAAAATCTAAATTGCGAAACTCTTGGAAACAACGCGTTAATAGTTCCTCACTCCACTCCACGAGTAGTTACCGCAGCGCCCTAATTTAAATTCCCGCTTCGATATTTTCAATTTGAAACCTTCAAAAACACTCACAAAACGATTTTACTGATTAAATTCATGGTGAGATTATTAGATAAGGTATTGGTTGTGTCACATAAAATGTCCGTTTTCAAGTTAAAGGATTTTTATTAAAAATACGATATGAAAACAAGATAATTTTATTCGAAGTATTTACCTTCTTTTTCTAAACATTTTTCCCAACGTGACACCAACTTTTTAATCTCCGAACTGAAAAACTCTGAGCTTTGAAGTGAAACAAAATCTAAAAACGCACTTTTCACTTGATCATCATTTTCAAAATGTTTTCCTTTGACGAAGTTGTCTAAATTCCTTAACAGTTGGTAATCTGTTGGAGACAAGTCGGGAGAATATGGTGGGTGCGGAAGAACTTCGTAGCCCAGTTCTTTCAATTTTTGCACGGTATGTTTTGAAACATGCCGCTCAGTGAGATAATGAGGTACACATGCATCGAGCTTTTTTACTTTCCCAATACACTTTAAATGTCTGGAAACGGTAGATGCACTTGCATTTAGTTGTGCTGAGAGTCCTTTAACTGTTTGGTAGGGGTTTCCTTCTACTGTATGTTTGAGGACATCGTTGTCTATTACGGACGGAGGTCTTCCTCGGGGCAAGTTTTCCAAGTCGGTATCCCCAGCTGAAAACTTAGCCAACCAACGCCGAATGGTCCTTTCATTAACACTCCCTTTCTCAAACGCCTTGCAAATATTACTAGCGGCCTCAGCTGCTGAATGGCCGAGTTTAAACTCATACAAAAATATTACTCGAAAATGGCGAGTTTCCATGTTCATATTTGGAGGTATTCTACAAAGTTGTTAATTGATTAGGAAGCTAATATTTATAATACAAAGGTAGAGGATAAGTAACTGTTTACTTTAAATATGTAAACATTCGGAAGAAAACAATGGAGAAAACCTTTAGGAATGATATTTGCGAAGCAGACTTAGCGAGGACTGGGACCTACCAAGCCGGACACGTCACCCAGCCCGCTACTACCCGAGCGAATAACGTCGCCTCTCCGCTGGCAGGAGTTCGCTAACCTAACTGTCTCGCCATTCAGTCTTCTCCAACGCCAAGTATTTTATGCTAAATTGGTCCTCGCTCTGACTCAATATTGTGTAAATATATTACCATCATCACCTTCCCGAATCTTGTATATACGAGGCGTCTCATAAAAGTCTCGTCATTTCAGATATTAGATCTTGAATGGAACAGAATATTTCACCTAATCCACAGTCCGTTTGCCAACGATTAAAGAGGAAAATCAAATTTTGAGGTTTTTCTTCCTAACCGTTGACAATGGGACTGTGGATTATATGACATATTTTTGTTTCACTTAAAGTGTAGTGTCTGCTCTCACAATGACCAGAACTTTATGAGTCACCCTGCTGAATACTTATCAACCCAAAAACAGTCCTAATAGTCCAGGAGCCGAGGCCGAAAAATGCGAATTATAAGAAGAAAATTTTCAATGTGATTTTCATATTTTAGCCAACTTGTACGACAACATTTTTTTTGTCTGCCAGCTCATACTGGTCGGAATCAAAAATGGCGGCCATTCAAAACGGTCACTAAAAACCGAAAAATATGATTATTTGAAGACGATTCTTTCTTTTCATTTATTAAACTAGGTCACTACCTGATACAAAAAAAATTTGTCTGCCCATTCTAGGTGGTCGGGTTCATCCGGCAGACATGATCCAAAAAGCACGCTCTAAGAACCAAAATTTTGTATTATTTGAAGACGTTTCTTTTTTTTCTAATAGAATATATAGAATATATAATTTTATTTGTCTTTGGGGTATTCCCCTTACAAATAGAGCCTGGCTAGGCTATTCACAATACATTTTTTAAGTATATATATATATATATATATATATATATATATATATATATATATATATATATATATAAACACATACATACGCTTTTGAAATAATAATACATCTGTTTAAAATAATTAAAAAAAAAAAAAAAATTAAATAAATAAAAAAATAATAATAAAATAAGTAAAAAATTAAAAATACATGTTGATAAGGATAAATTAAGTTCTTTATTTATTTCACTCATCTTATTTTTTTATTTTTTTTTTTTTTCTTCAATGCACCACTGTATAAACAAAAAGCAAATATATATGATTTTAAAATAATAATGCATCTGTTTGAAAAGATAAAATAAATAAATACGATAAAGATAAATTAATTTTTTTTTTCTGTTTTTTCTTCAATACAATAGAGATAAAGTAAATAAAGAAAAAAAAATACAATATTTTTTAAAATAATAATACATCTGTTAAAAAATAAATAAATAAATAAACAAAAAAATAAAGAAATAAAATAAAAGATAAATTAGTATATTGATATAGATAAATTAACAGTTCTTTTTTTGTTCCAATATAGTAGAGTTAAAATAAAAAATAAAAATAAATAAATAAAATAAAAAAAATGTTTTCAAAATAATAATACATCTGTTTTAAAAAATAAAACTAAAATAAAATAAAATAAGCAAAAAATAAGAAAAGAAAAAAAAAATATCTTTTTAGATATCTTTTAAGACTTTTTAGACTGAAATTTATTGATAAAGTTCGGTTAGACTGGTTACATCAGTTACGATTTATATTAAGTTAATATTTCCTTTGAGTATGATAGAATTGTTTATGCGTTTATCATCGATTTATATACATCATAACAGTCATTGGGGATATACTATTGTTGACATATTATTGTTTTTGTTTACTACGTTATTTAGATTTCGTATGTAAGCATATATCTTTTTTTGTTTTCTTTTTATTCGTTGATAATGAATGATCTCATTTTTAGGCAGTTAATTATATAATAATATATTTGGTTTAATTTAGTTTGGTCTTCTATTATAAATATTGTCGGGAACTGATTTTCTGGAATATTGTTTACGTATGGTATGTGGTAGTTTCTGATGGAGGAGTAGATTGGGCATACTGCGATTAAATGGTAGAGGGTTTCATAGGTATTCATATTACATATGGTACAGATTTCTGTGGGTTTGATATTATAGAAATGGTTTTTATGAGAGAATTTAATATGATATTTACCAGATAGGCGGGCCTGTGTTATTATTTTTATTCTGTTAAATGGAATATTGTCTATTGTTATATAATGTGGATGCTGTAGAGTTGGTTGATAAATGAAATTATAGTGAGGGCTGTACTGACTTGTTTTCAAGGATTCAAGGTCATTGTTGAATAGCAGTTCTTTAAATAGAGCAAGAATTTTCGGAATATTGGATTGGAAGATATATGGGTTATTTTCAAATAGTATATACGAACTTTTAACTTTTTCTAAGATATTGTATATTTGACTGAACCAGTTGTATTTTGTTGACGATCTAATTTGATGTTTATGTTTGAGGGTCTTATAGCATGTTTTAGTAATTCTATCGTCTGGCATGCTGATTATTTTTTTAATGCAATTTAATATTCGTTTTAATACATGTATGGTAGAATGTTCAAGACCAAACTCTAGTCTTATAAGCCAGAAAGGTACATTTTTATTTAAGTTGAAGAGTTTTTTAAAATATTGTAAATGTGCTTTTTCAATATCGTCGAGGTATCTAAGGCCCCATATTTCAGTGCTATATAAAAGAGTGCTATCAATAATGGCTTTATTTAATAATAGTCTACTTCCCCAAGATTGCAGTTTTGATTTTCTACATATATCTAATACGGTTCCTACAGCACAGGCTGTTTTCGATTGTGAGTGTTTGCATGCTTGATAGAAAACACCGGAAGAGGAAAAATGCACTCCTAAGTAGTTATAATAGGCAACTGTTTCTATAGGTTCCCCGTTATAATAAAACGTTTTTAATTTTTTTTGTCTACCTTTATGAAAATAAATGATTTTAGTTTTGTTAAGATTTACATCTAAATGGTTTTTTTGAGCGTATGAAGCGAGGATTTCTAATTTTTTATTAGTGTCTATATAAGAAGAAGAGAAAATGACCTTATCATCTGCGTAGCAGGAGCTCAGTACTTCACAGTTCGAATTTAATTGAATTCCTGTCGCGCCTTTTTCTTTGAAATATTTTTCCATATCGGATATAAACAAACAGAAGAGATATGCTGAAAGAACTTCACCTTGCAATACTCCTTTCGTGACATAGATTTCATCAGATAATAGCTCATCTATTTTAATTCTTAGTGTGGCCCGATCATAAAGATTTTTTATAATTTTAATAATTTTTCCGCTTAGCCCTAGTAATTGTAGTTTGTGCCATAAAAGTCTGTGATCCACACTGTCAAATGCCTTTCTATAGTCAACGTAAATAGCGAATAATTCACTTTTGGTATATTCTAATTTTAAATCAATGAGGCAATTCATTAGAAAAAGGTTATCAAAACATGACCTTCCTTTTCGGAATCCGTTTTGTGATTCTGGTAAAATATTTTTCTCGGTTTCCCATACCGTCAACCGATCTAAAAGAATTTGGGTGAAAATCTTAAGGATACAATTCATTAAGGAGATAGGTCGGTAGTTCTCTGGTTGGTTTTTTTCCCCTTTTTTATAAATCATTATAACATTTGATTTTGTCCAATTGTCAGGTAATTTTTCAGTTGTCAAAACTTTATTAAACAGCGATACTAGATATAATTGCCAGTTTTGAGGAAGATTTTTGAAGAACTCATTTGTTATGTTGTCTGGACCAGGGGCTTTATTAGATTTTAATTTATTTAAAGATGTAAATAGCTCTTCAAGTGTGAATTCCCGATCTAATACTGGATCTGTTATTGTTAATATTGTGTCATGAATTACACATCTTTGGCCGTAGAAAGTTTTAAAATATTCATTCCATTTTTTAGGAGGTATCGGGATCGAATTAAATTTTTTACATCTAAACTGGTGAATAGAGCTCCAAAAATTTTTGGTTTCTTTATGATTTGCTAATAAATTAATTAGTTTAAAATTATAATCTGCTTTTTTGCGTTTTAACAAGTTTCTGTATGTATTTTTTGCTCTTATGTATTCAGTTCTTTTAGTGTTATCATAACCGCTTTTTTTCAATTTTTTAAATTTTATCTTAATGTCATATTTAGCACTTTTACATTCTTCGTCATACCATGAATTATATTTTTCCGTTTGTTTATATTTACTGGGGACTATACTATAAGAGAGTTGGAGATAGTTAGCGGTATCATAAATTGCTGTGATCATGTTTTCGTACATTGAATCAGGGTTATCAAGGTGATTACCGCCGACTCGAGGTGAATGAGCCATTGATTTCTTAAATGATAATGCTTTTTCAGGTTGCCAGTTGATAATTTTGATACGAGGTATAGGTATGCGGGTTTTGTTTGCTTTATTTTTTCGTAGCCCCATATTTAGTTCTACTTTTATCGGGAGGTGATCTGAGAGAGAGGGAAAATTTAGTACCGCTAAATCATGAATGTTATGTAAACAACCATAATTACACCATACCAAATCGACTACGCTTTGTCCCTTATAGTTAATACTTGTAAAATTGCCGGGATTATCAGAGGGAGCCCTACCGTTAAGCAGAAGAAAGCCCTCATCTTCCATAAGTTCATTTAATAATCTCCCTTTGCTATTATCCGTGTTATCTAAGCTAGTACGGCATCCGCTAAAGTGGGTACCGAATAAAAAGTCAATGTCATATTGGTTAAGTTGTCCAAGCCGACAATTAGCATCGCCTCCGATAAGGATTAATTTGTTATCGAATTTTTTCTTAATTGAGATTAAGGTTTCTCTAAATATGTCACAAATAAATGTCAAATCAATAGAGGGTTTGAAATATAAAAAACCTAAAATAAATGAGCAATTAGTGCTAAGACTTACGTGAGTAAATATTCAATATTCACAGCTATCTATTGTCTCTACATTATAAACATTTTTATTATACAGTAGGGCTAAACCTCCGCTTCCTCGTCCTTTACTTTTTTCTTTTATAGCTGGTTGTGGGATTACACTGAAGTCTCGAATTCTTGATGGAATGTTTATTTTATCAGTAGTTTGCCAGGTTTCGTATAGACAAAATATTGTTGTTAATGTATATTGTGGCGTTGTAGAGAGAAAATTATTGATGCCATGGGTGTTCCAGAATGTGATATTGTAGGATACATATTCCGAGGTAGAGTCTTCGCCAAATATTTCCTGAGTTATTTGAACCGGTGACTGTGTCGAGCGTGAGAAGTTATCAGTTTTTTTTCTAATATAAAACTAGGTCTATACCTGATGCAAAAAATCTTTGTCTGCCCATCGTAGGTGGTCGGACTCAATTGGCAGACATGATGCAAAACCACGCAATAGGTCAAGACCCTAAATTTTGAATTATTAGAAGACGCTTTTTTCCTTTCTTATCTGAAACTAGATCTTCACCTATAACAAAAAAATTTTGTCTGCCCATCCTAGGTGGTCGGAATCATGTTGCAGACAAGAACCAAACAGTAAGCATTGAGACTTTTTTAATGGTTATTTTGTTAGATACGGGGTTTGATATTAGCATAGATGAAATTGAATGATTTCTAGGAATCAATGTGTGTTTATGGTGGCGGATCCGAAGGGAAAAGGTCTAAAACGATCTAGTTCTGTTTTTGGAATTGATGGGGAGAAGTAATAACGTAATTACCATAACATTATGTATAATATGTACAAATATATCACGGTACCTATAATACCTACAGACATCTATCAGATCTCGAATTGATGCTTATTCAATTTCCATTAATGTATATTGTAATGAGTATTTTCGTATAATGAGTGGTTTCGGTGATATTTACCTTCAAACGTTAGTACGTTAAAAAGAATTATCGTATTTAGAACACAATACATTATATGGACAAAGATATATCGATCTGTATGATCTGCAGACGTCTATCACTTCTTATCTTAAAGCTTATTAGAAGCTTGTTTATTTTTATTATTATGAGTATTTTGGTAAAATGAGCGGTTTCGATGATATCGGGCTGAAGACTGTTAAGAGTCGATCAATTCCTCTGCTAAGACACAATGCAATATATAGACAAAGGTATCTCGGTACCTGCAAGACCTACAGATATCTATCAGCTTTCAAATTGACGCTTATTAAATTTCGATCAATGAATATCGTAATGAGTATTTTCGTTTAATAGGTGGTTTCTGTGATATTACCTTCATAACGTTAAAATTGGGCCTATTCTCGTATTTAGGGCACAATCTATTATAAGGAAAAATATATCTTGATACCCATAAGACCTACAGACATCTATTACCTCTTATATTAAAGCTTATTAGAAGCTTGTTAATTTTTATTATTATGAATATTTTGGTAAAATATGCGGTTTCTATGATATCGGGCTGAAGACTGTTAATAGTAGATGAATTCCTCTGTTTAAGACACAGTGCATTATATAGACCAATATATCTCGGTACCTGCAAGACCTAGAGACATCTATCAGCTTTCAAATTCACGCTTATTCAATGTCCATTAATGTATATCGTAATGAGTATTATTCCATGATAGGTGGTTTCTGTGATATTACCTTCATAACGTTAAAATTGGGCCTATTCTCGTATTTAGGGCACAATCTATTATAAGGAAAAATATATCTTGATACCCATAAGACCTACAGACATCTATTACCTCTTATATTAAAGCTTATTAGAAGCTTGTTAATTTTTATTATTATGAACATTTTGGTAAAATATGCGGTTTCTATGATATCGGGCTGAATACTGTTAATAGTAGATGAATTCCTCTGTTTAAGACACAGTGCATTATACAGACCAAGATATCTCGGTACCTGCAAGACATAGAGACATCGATAAGCTTTCAATTTTGGGCTGAATGTTACGCAGGAATTGATCGGCTTTAAACATTCAGCCCAAAATGATCGGAACCGAACATTTTACCAAAAAAATCTTAAGAACATATATTAAAAGTAATCTAATAAGGTTACATTTTAGACCTAAGAGACGTCTATAGGTCTTTTAGGTATCGATATAACTTTTTCGATATAATACATTGTGTCCGTCATACGAGAGTCGACAGAAATGTAACTTCATCAAGTTAATATCGGCGAAACCGCTTATTTTACAAAACTAATAATAATAATACAAATTAACAAGCATCTAACAAGCTTTAATATGAGAAGTGATAGACGTCTGTAGGTCTTATAGGTATCAAAATATATTTGTCCATATATTGTGTTCTAAATACGAGAATTATTAAGATATGAATATGAAGGTTAATATCACAGAAACATCCCATGGTGCAGCAATACTCATTATAGTATACATTAATGAACATTGAATAAGCGTGAATTTGAAAGCTGATAGATGTCTCTAGGTCTTGCAGGTACCGAGATATATTGGTCTATATAATGCACTGTGTCTTAAACAGAGGGATTCATCTACTATTAACAGTCTTCAGCCCGATATCATAGAAACCGCATATTTTACCAAAATATTCATAACAATAAAAATTAACAAGCTTCTAATAAGCTTTAATATAAGAGGTAATAGATGTCTGTAGGTCTTATGGGTATCAAGATATATTTTTCCTTATAATAGATTGTGCCCTGAATACGAGAATAGGCCCAATTTTAACGTTATGAAGGTAATATCACAGAAACCACCTATCATGGAATAATACTCATTACGATATACATTAATGGACATTGAATAAGCGTGAATTTGAAAGCTGATAGATGTCTCTAGGTCTTGCAGGTACCGAGATATATTGGTCTATATAATGCACTGTGTCTTAAACAGAGGAATTCATCTACTATTAACAGTCTTCAGCCCGATATCATAGAAACCGCATATTTTACCAAAATATTCATAATAATAAAAATTAACAAGCTTCTAATAAGCTTTAATATAAGAGGTAATAGATGTCTGTAGGTCTTATGGGTATCAAGATATATTTTTCCTTATAATAGATTGTGCCCTAAATACGAGAATAGGCCCAATTTTAACGTTATGAAGGTAATATCACAGAAACCACCTATCATGGAATAATACTCATTACGATATACATTAATGGACATTGAATAAGCGTCAATTTGAAAGCTGATAGGTGTCTCTAGGTCTTGCAAGTACCGAGATATATTGATCTATATAATGCACTGTGTCTTAAACAGAGGAATTGATCTACTTTTAACAGTCTTCAGCCCGATATCATAGAAACCGCATATTTTACCAAAATATTCATAATAATAAAAATTAACAAGCTTCTAATAAGCTTTAATATAAGAGGTAATAGATGTCTGTAGGTCTTATGGGTATCAAGATATATTTTTCCTTATAATAGATTGTGCCCTAAATACGAGAATAGGCCCAATTTTAACGTTATGAAGGTAATATCACAGAAACCACCTATCATGGAATAATACTCATTACGATATACATTAATGGACATTGAATAAGCGTCAATTTGAAAGCTGATAGATGTCTCTAGGTCTTGCAGGTACCGAGATATATTGGTCTATATAATGCACTGTGTCTTAAACAGAGGAATTGATCTACTTTTAACAGTCTTCAGCCCGATATCATAGAAACCGCTCATTTTACCAAACTACTCAAAATAATAAAAATTAACAAACTTCTAATAAGCTTTAATATAAGAGGTGATCGACGCCTGTAGGTCTTATAGTTTCCAAGATTTCTTTGTCCATTGAATGCGTTTGGTCCGAAATACAGGAATTGACCTCATTTTAGCATTACGAAGTTAAATATTACAATAAACACCTATTAAACGAAAATACTCATTACGATATTCATTGATCGAAATTTAATAAGCGTAAATTTGAAAGCTGATAGATATCTGTAGGTCTTGCAGGTACCGAGATACCTTTGTCTATATATTGCATTGTGTCTTAGCAGAGGAATTGATCGACTTTTAACAGTCTTCAGCCCGATATCATCGAAACCGCTCATTTTACCAAAATACTCATAATAATAAAAATAAACAAGCTTCTAATAAGCTTTAAGATAAGAAGTGATAGACGTCTGCAGATCATACAGATATCGATATATCTTTGTCCATATAATGTATTGTGTTCTAAATACGATAATTCTTTTTAACGTACTAACGTTTGAAGGTAAATATCACCGAAACCACTCATTATACGAAAATACTCATTACAATATACATTAATGGAAATTGAATAAGCATCAATTCGAGATCTGATAGATGTCTGTAGGTATTATAGGTACCGTGATATATTTGTACATATTATACATAATGTTATGGTAATTACGTTATTACTTCTCCCCATCAATTCCAAAAACAGAACTAGATCGTTTTAGACCTTTTCCCTTCGGATCCGCCACCATAAACACACATTGATTCCTAGAAATCATTCAATTTCATCTATGCTAATATCAAACCCCGTATCTAACAAAATGACCATTAAAGAAGTCTCAATGCTTACTGTTTGGTTCTTGTCTGCCACATGATTCCGACCACCTAGGATGGGCAGACAAAATTTTTTTGTTATAGGTGAAGATCTAGTTTCAGATAAGAAAAGAAAGAAACGTCTTCAAATAATATAAAATTTTGGTCCTTAAAGTGTGTTTTTTGATTTTGTCTGCTAGTTGAACCCGACCTCCTACGATAGGCAGACAAAGTTTTTTATGATCAGGTGAAGTCTAAGTTTGATATCAGAAAAGAAAGAAACGTCTTCAAATAATACAAAATTTTGGTCCTTAAAGTGTGTTTTTTTATTTTGTCTGCTAGTTGAACCCGACCACCTACGATGGGCATACAAAGTTTTTTTTGGTCAGGCAAAGACCTAGTTTCATATTAGAAAAGAAAGAAACGTCTTCAAATAATTACGAAATTTTGGTCCTTAAAGCGTGTTTTTTGATTTTGTCTGCTAGTTGAACCCGACCACCTATGATGGGCAGACAAAGTTTTTTCGTATCAGGCGAAGACCTAGTTTTATATTAGAAAAGAAAGAAACGTCTTCAAATGATACGAAATTTTGGTCCTTAAAGCGTGTTTTTGGAATTTGTCTGCTCTGCTAATCCGACCACCTACGATGGGCAGACAAGATTTTTTCGTATCAGGCGAAGACCTAGTTTCATATTAGAAAAGAAAGAAACGTCTTCAAATGATACGAAATTTCGGTCCTTAAAGCGTGTTTTTGGATTTTGTCTGCTCTGCTAATCCGACCACCTACGATGGGCAGACAAAGTTTTTTTGTATCAGGTAAAGACCTAGTTTTATATTAGAAAAAAAAGAAACGTCTTCAAATAATACAAAATTTTGGTTCTTAGAGCGTGCTTTTTGGATCATGTCTGCCGGATGAACCCGACCACCTAGAATGGGCAGACAAATTTTTTTTGTATCATGTAGTGACCTAGTTTAATAAATGAAAAGAAAGAATCGTCTTCAAATAATCATATTTTTCGGTTTTTAGTGACCGTTTTGAATGGCCGCCATTTTTGATTCCGACCAGTATGAGCTGGCAGACAAAAAAAATGTTGTACAAGTTGGCTAAAATATGAAAATCACATTGAAAATTTTCTTCTTATAATTCGCATTTTTCGGCCTCGGTTCCTGGAATATAAACACCGTATATCATATAAGGGTTTAAGGTTCACGTTTTTTCTCCTTATTACACTGCTTTGGGCCTCTGTATATTTCTTACTTTAATGTTTTTCTGTAATATTCCTCTCTTGATAGTCTTCCTATTTACACCTATTTTTCTACAATGTTTTAATTCATAAATATATATAAATATATATATATATATATATATATATAATATATATATATATGTGTGTGTGTATATTTCACTGTCACTCGATTCTACGAAGAGTTAAAGTGGCTTTATCCTTCCTATCGTCGAAAATACTTGGCCATGCCATGCATTTTGCACCTTTTTTCGATTTTCTCGAAAACGGTTTCGAAAATTGTCTGGCAGGGCCGATATTTTAAATTTTCTTCCCCTAAAGTTCCTTTAATTTTCTTTAAGTTCCTTCTCTAGTTTGCTGTAAATTTAATAGTCTTCAAAATTGCTAAGGACAATGTTTCTTATAAATTGCACTGGAAGCGAATTATTTAGGAAAGAATTTTTAAAAAAGTGTCGTTTTTTTTGTCAAGATGGCTGAAAATCAATATCAATAAATACAATCTCTTCTGGACTAATACACTTATTATCAGCTTTCCGAGGTCACTGTTTACATTAGCCATCTGAGCTTTGGTCTTCCTCTTTGAGCACACTCCATCTGGATCTTGCATGTACAGTCTTTTGGCTGCTCTTGTATCTTCTACCCTGCGGACGTGGCTTTGCCATTTAAGACGCTGAACATTAAGAATCATGGAGGCGTCTTGTTCATCGTGAAGCCGATATCCCTCAGGCTATGACCTTTTCTTTCAAATAGGCTATTTCCCCCTTTAGTGAACCAAATCTACAGGGCTATATCACTATGGCAGAACTTAAAGAAGTAGAAAGGGCTGTTTTAGCCTGCTCGTTGCCTCTCTTTCTGCAAAGAACAGCTAAATGGGGGTTACCTGTAGCATGGTGGTTAGCATAACAGCCTCCTATGGCAAAGGTCTTGGGTTCAAACTCGCAGGTGGCCCTAAGATTTCTTAATGGGAGTAAAAAATCCTTAGTTATGTCGTCTATCGGAAAGGACCTTAAAAGGTGGTCTCGTGCCTGTGAGATGACAGGTACTCGTTAAAGATCCCTATCCTAATTAAACCTGGTCAGGCAAAACTTAGGACCCCCACTGTAGTATCGCCTGGTTAGCTATAGCAGCATAAAGGGACGTTAAATGAACAAACAAGGAAGCTATATATGACGATAGAAGAATTTCCGACCAGCAGTTATGCTAGGAGGTATTATGCTCAAGCACAGCTAGGTATTTCCCCAATCGAAAAACCCACTTTATAAAAGCGACTGATACAAATAAATAATTATCAGCGAACCTGGTACCTTACCACTGAAACTACCAGCTCTATATTTTTAAAGGGCGTTGCGAAATAACTAAACCATTCTCAGAATAGATTAAAAGTTCTCACCCGCCTTTTGCAAAAACCAATTATATTCTACCTGTTATTTCATCTGATGATGTTTTAAACTGTTGGATAACGTGATGCATGTCGTTGTACGCAATCGTGGAATGATGTTTTATTTAGTTGTTGCTCATGTTTTCGTTTAGGGATTTAAATGTTTCATTACACTTTAAATATAGAATTTATATATGGGTCCATGCATTTGAAACCGTCCGCTTTTAATTAATTTTGTCGCTCAACATTTTTAACTTTCATGATATTTTTACTAATTATTCTCTATTATTTGCTTAATTTTAAACCGTGGATTAAAAAAAAAAAAAAAAAAAAAAGATCGGACTAATAATTTTTGTTGAGCAAAAATTTTAAGTCAGTTTCGTGGTAGAAAACATGTATTTGGTAAACCTCTTTAATACTAGTAATTTTTAAGATATCAAATCGAAATCAAAACTTAAAAATCTGGTGCGCGCAACACACGACATTCACCTACCTCTGTTATTTACATGAATTTAAGAAATTTTAAACACATTTAGAAACTTTTAAAAATTATTTTTATTGAAATTTACAACTGTATTTTGTAATGCAACAAGTAAATTAGCTGTCAGATAAAATACATGAAGAGAAAATGCCCATAGGCATCACTCCACTAAGTAATCTAAACTAGAAGGTCTCGGGGCCATCTTCTTTTCAGACGCCTCGGAGGATTGTCAGGAATTGAAGAGGAAGCAAGGGCATGAAAATTGAGGGTTAGAGTGGGAATGGAGTTTCTCATGGTAGGATTGATACCTGGTTCGGGCCAAATCAGGAACATATAGGATGTTATGGTCTTTATGAACATTTAGAAACACAAATAAATTGTCAAAGAATTATTTACATTGAGCTTTAATAGGAACAGGTGTTTTATTAAATAATCTGTTATTATCTACGACAATCAGTTTGTTTTGTGGGCTTTTCATCACTCTCCGTTAACTTTTAAAATATTATGTATAAGATGATATTTTTTCCAAAATCTTTAGATTTCCAACAGTGTATACGTATTATACATCCATAATGCAAAAATTTGCATAAAATAATATTTATGTTTTTTTCTGCTTTGGTGATTATCAAATTCGTTTAACATGTATATTTAGCTGGTTTTTAGTAATGGTAATCAGATGATATGGTCTACTTCAATAAATCTACAAAAGTAAAGGTACTTTAGAGAAAGGAATTTTAAAATATCGGCATTTAAGCCCTGTCAGATTATTTCAATCAAAATGAAACGTTCAATCTAAATGTAATATTAAGTGTTTGGTATTTTCAATTTATCTTTATTTTTCATTCTAATCGTTCTAGTATAAAACCGATCATATTTAAACCTTTTGAGACATTGAAATATCGTTCTAGGATTTCGTTTGATTTCGAAATGCCTTCAATAGTGTATGGTGGAAATGTGTAACTTGGAAAATGAATCGCTATTAATGCCATACATCCTATTAATGCCCATCCAATTTCACATCGATATAGGGAGTTTAATCAAAATCGTTAGAGCTCTTTTGAGAAAATCGTAAAGAGGTGGAAATCATTATATAAAGTGCCTCTTCTGGCTAGCTGATTTTGATGACAAAGTTACTGTAAGATCTCGGGCGTATTGTTGTCTTGCATATTAAATTTCAGTTTCAGAGGACTAATGGTTTTTACGCTGGAGTTACCACACACACACACACACACACACACACACACACACACACACATACCGCAAGGGCTAGCTGATGTGCACAGCTTGTGGGGATTAACGCTCCCCCGGTTTCCTGAGTTCAGTACACTGCACACACACATGCACACACTCACACTTTATATATATATATATATATATATTTATATAAATCATGGAGAGTCTAAAGAAAATTGTTAATCCTACGGTGCAGGGGGTCGGATCCCCAGTACCGGCGTCTAGGGAGGCGGGTTCCGGGACGTCGTCATCAAGCGACCGCAATGTTGCAGCAGTGGATCACTTGGCTGCTGTAGCATCTAATGCCTCAAGTGAAGAAAAAAGAAGAGAAGTGTGGCTACTGCTTGGAGAAGAAGTTAGTAAACTACACGATTTCGTCATGAAACAGCGCAATGTCCACAATATAATTAAAGCTCACGTGTGTACGATCCGGATGTTTTATGAAAAAATGTCTAGAATGGAGGGAGAATCATCTGTTGAGGCGGTAACCGAAAACAGTCGTGGAACGCAGACATCGCCTAGCTTACATGTTTTCCATGAAGGTTCTGAACGAAGGACACCACCTCCTCAACCAATGAACAAAAAGAAGAAAAAGAGGAAAAAAAAGACAAAGGTTCGGAAAGGACAGGAAGAACATGTTCCTCTTCCAGCGGAAAACAATTCTTCCAGCGATCGACCGGCTAATCAATGGCAGACGGTGAAAGCTAAAAGGAAAAATAAAGTAATCATATTGGCGAAACAAAACACGAGACCTGCTCGTCCTGATGCCTTAATGGTTACCGCAAAGGAGGGATCGTCATATGCAGAAGTCTTGCGAACGTTGAGAACCGACCCGGAGCTTCAAGCGATAGGGGAAAACGTCCAAAAAATACGAAAAAGTCAAAAAGGGAGTCTCGTTTTGGTTTTAGACAAAAAGGTGCAACATAGGACAGATGAACTCCGTTCTGCCATAGCAGAAAAAATGGCTGACAAAGCAGAGGTCACTAGCAAGATTGACTCTGTCGCTATTGAATTGAAGGATCTCGATGAATTAACGGTAGCTGAAGAAGTGTACAAAGCACTTCAAAATCAAATAAACGGGGCAGAAAATATTGAAATCTCTGTTGTGAAATCTCTGAGGAAGGCTTACGGGGGCACACAGACAGCTGTAGT
Source organism: Piezodorus guildinii (assembly GCA_023052935.1). Lineage (NCBI taxonomy): Eukaryota > Metazoa > Arthropoda > Insecta > Hemiptera > Pentatomidae > Piezodorus > Piezodorus guildinii. The sequence continues at coordinate 17,012,056 of CM041296.1, read as the reverse complement.
AGTACTACCCGTGGAATTGGCCAGAAAAGTACTTGAAAAGCGCACCATTCGTGTTGGATGGATTAATAGCCGAGTGAGGGAAAAGATTTCGCTTCAGAGATGTTTCCGATGTCTTGCATATGGTCACCTTGCTAGAAAGTGTAACGGTCCTGACCGCACGGGACTTTGTTTGCGATGCGGCGAAGAAGGACATCCAGCCAAGGAATGTACTGCAGAACGGCGCTGTCTTCTATGCCCTGAGGATAAAAACCGTAGACACGCGACAGGTGGCTTTGGCTGTCCCGTTTATCAACAGGCAATGAAAGAGGCAGGTATTCACGGAAGATGAGATTGTTACAACTAAATCTAAACCACTGTGAAGCGGCCCAGGATCTTTGCTGGCAAACAATAAGTGAGAAGGGTATTGACGTTGCTGTACTGTGTGAACAGTACAAGAACATGGAAAATTCCTGTCGCTGGAAGACGGACAAAACCGGAAAAGCAGCTCTCTGGGTAAGGAAGAGTCATTTTATTCAGCAATCTCAGAAAAATTTAACAAGGGACTTTGTTTGGGTCAAGGTGGGTGGTATCTACATTTGTAGTGTCTACGCACCTCCAAGCGCTTCTCAAGCTGAATTCGAAAAAATGCTTGATGAAATTGTACAGGAACTGCGAGGCTGTCACCCTCTTGTCATAGCAGGGGACTTTAACGCTTGGGCGACGGCATGGGGAAGCAAAGAGACTAATAAGAGAGGTGAGTGTGTTCTGGACGTATTCGCTGCGCTCGACATTATGCTTTTAAACACAGGGTCCACCCCTACTTTCACCAGAAATGATCGCGCATCAGTTGTTGATCTGACTTGTGTTAGTCCATGCCTTGTTTCTGACAACAAATGGCACGTAAGTCAACTCTATACCCACAGTGATCACCGAGCAATTTGCTTCGAAGTCCAAGTCCCGGGTACAGTAAGGAAAACATTCCAAACGAGACGATCAGTGTGGAACCATCGATCATTTGACCGAGATTCCTTTGTCACAATGATGGAGGAAGAAGTCAAATTACTCGGACCGGCAGAGGAAAGAGTCAAAAAGCTTATGAAGCTTATCACTGACGCCTGTGATGCTTCAATGACCAAAACACGGAAAACAACCCGTAACTTACCGGTGTATTGGTGGAATGAAGAAATCGCCGCTCTCCGAAAAACTTGTCTCCGTACAAGGAGGCTAACCCAAAGAGCGAGAGGTCGCCCGACATATGAAGCTCGGAAACAGGAATATCGGGATGCTAAAAAAGCACCTGGTCAAAGCGATCAAAGACGCAAAGCACAACTGCTGGAGGAAACTCTGCGAAGAAGTAGATGAGGACACGTGGGGAAGGCCATACAAAATAGTTATGGCAAGGCTAAAATGCTCAAGCTTATCGCCACCAAGCTCTCCTGATCTATTAGGGAAAATTGTTTTAGCGCTGTTCCCAACAAGACCAGAAGTAGTCTTCGATTTAATACCGCACCTTGAACAGGACCAGGTACCGGAAATCGCACTAGAAGAACTTGAGACAGCCTATCGCAAAGTAGGGGATAACAAAGCCTCAGGACCGGACAATGTTCCAAACGTTGCCCTAAAAGCAGCAGTCAGAATCAGACCAGAACTCTTCCTGGACGTGTACAATTCCTGTCTCCGTGAAGGGATATTTCCTGTTGAGTGGAAAAAACAGCAACTGGTACTCCTGCCAAAGGGTAAAGGGTCTCCTGATGACCCTGCATCCTACCGTCCAATCTGTCTTTTAAACACTGCGGGTAAAATTCTGGAGAGGATTGTGTGCAATAGGATTACAATGCATATTGAGGAAAGTCGAGGATTGTCTGAAAATCAATATGGTTTTCGAAAAGGTAGGTCAACAGTTGATGCAATAGACTTTGTGATAAAGTCAGCCAGAGAAGCCACTGCAGGAAAAAGATGGAGAAGGGGTAGAAAAAGTATTGCGCCGTGATAACGTTAGATGTCAAGAATGCTTTTAACTCAGCGAGATGGGAGTGCATCATGGAAGAGTTAAGTAAGAAAAAACTTCCACAGTACCTCCTTAAGATCATCAGAAGTTATTTTTCTGATAGAATCCTGAGGTATAAAACAGATGCAGGACTAAAAACGTACAAAATAACAGGTGGCGTTCCTCAGGGTTCAGTATTAGGACCGTTGTTATGGAATGTCATGTACGATGCCGTTCTCAGACTTCCTATGCCGGAAGGAACTACCGCGGTAGGATTCGCAGACGATCTTGCTATCATTGCTCGAGGAAAGTTATTGGAAGAGATTACGTACAAGGCCAACAACGCAATATTTAATATTCGCCAGTGGCTTTCGTCCGTAGGCCTACAACTGGCTGACCACAAGACTGAGGCTGTACTTATTACCAGCAGGAAAGTGAGGGAAAAAATCAATTTGACCGTTGGAGAGATCAACATCCTCTCAAAGCCCTCTATAAAATACCTAGGTGTTCAGATTGATGCTAGGCTGCGGTTTGATGAGCACTTGCATGTAGTCAGCATGAAAGCAGCGAAGGTAACTAACGCACTGGCTAGAATCATGCCAAATATCGGTGGACCTGCGCAAAGCCGGAGGAGGCTTCTTGCTAACGTAACCAATTCAGTGCTTTTGTACGCCGCACCAATCTGGTCGCATACCTTCCAGGTGAGATCATATTCTCGTAAGGCGATTAGCGTCCATCGTAGAAATGCCATTCGCGTCGCAAGAGCATTTCGCACTGTATCGTATGATGCCGTGTGCATCATCGCCGACATGATTCCGATAGATCTACTGGCAGTAGAGCGTGACAGAATCTACCGTAGAAAATGTGAAGAGCCAGAGGCGCATTGGCTAACGTTGGCGAAAGACGAAAGACTGGAGACTCTTCGCAGATGGCAGAAACGCTGGGACTCATCATCATCTGGAAGGTGGACGAACCGCCTGATAGCAGATATTGCATCCTGGGTGACCCGCACACACGGAGAGGTTGATTATTACCTTACCCAACTACTCTCTGGACATGGCTGTTTCAGGTCATATCTTCACAGGTTCAAGCTGGAAGAAGAATCATCATGTACCACCTGTCTTCCTTTGGATGAAACAGTGGAACATGCTTTCTTTGCATGTAAAAACTTTACCGAGGAAAAGGTCCAGCTAGATATGATGCTGGGAAAAAGATCCACACCGGAAAATCTGGTAGAGCTCATGTTGACGAGTCAAGAAAACTGGAATACTGTTTCAGATTATGCTGCGAGAGTCGGAAGTAGACTGAGAACCCAGGAGCGAGCGAGAAGAGGTCAAGTACCAAGAAGTATGCAGTAGAGAAGTAGGCGCTTAGCCATCCTGTCCACCGCGAAGTAATGCCTGCAAGCAGTCCCGCGGTGTGACATCGCAGCGAATGTAGGTGGTTTTTTTTTTTTTTTACACACACACACAGACCTTTTTGCGGAACTTGGTCATTCGGTCTCAGGGGACCCTAAAACGTGTATTTCCTTTGAAAACTCTAATTTGGAAATGTTCACGATCGCAATACTTTTCCTTAGTAAAGTACTCTTATGTTCAAAAACGAAAACTTGCATTAAAAAATATTTTTTCTCTTTTCTCCTTTAGTTGGGTATCGAATTTATTCAATATATATATTTACTAGTTTTTCATCAGCGTTAACAAGATAATATAGTTATTTTTATTTAATCGACAAAATTAAAGGTACTTTAGGGGGAGAAAATTTAAAATATCGGCATTTAAGCCCTGTCAGACCATTTTAATCAGAATGAAACCTAACTGATGTTAAAGCTCATTATATTTTACATCGATATAGCGAGTTTAATCAAAATCATCGGAACCATTTTCGAGAAAATCGAAAAAAGGTGCAAAATGCATAGTATAAAGTGCCTCTTCTGGTAAGCTCATTTTGATGAAAAATGTTTTGTCACGTCTCGGGCGTATAGCTGTCTTAAATATGAAATTTCAGTTTTATAGGACTTACTGTTTCCGCCTGAGAGTTACCACACTTACACAGACACACACAGACCTTTTTGCGGGACTTGGTTATTTGAATTCAGGGGACCTTAAACGAGTATTTCCGTTGAAAACTGGAGTTCAAAAATTTTCACGATCGCAATACTTCCCCTTACTATATTATAGTAAGTGAAAGTAATAAAGATAAATTGAAAATACCAAACACTTAATATTACTAACAAAATAAAACAATACATGTTTACGTTTTTTATTCATTTGACCGCATTTTATGCTAATATGGCTAATTGAACGCTGAACAGTGGGAGCTCGTAATTTTGCCTTATACTATTTTACGTCTCTTCCAAAAGAAGACATTACTCCTTTGAAATATCCTCGGGCCATCTGCCAGGTTTGAAACCGAGGCCTTCGACACATCAAGGGAGGTATGAGAGCCACCACACCACAGGTGACTCCCATCAATATAATAGAATCTGAACAGAAAACACTCAGAAATGATGTCGTGATGGGGACTAATTTTGGTGTAAAAAAAAAATGTTAATTTTCCTTGTGAAGGCTAGATTGAGGTTGGTATCTTGCTCGACCAGCTATTAACACCGGTTTGGGAATTTAGTATTGAAAAGTGCTTATCTCGAGGTTTATAAATCTTGGTGTCATTTCTTATCTGAACGGTATCTCTTACTTACAGCAGAATTTATAACCAGGGTAATATCACTATGTCTCTTTCATGTTGTTTACTTTAAGTTACGCAACAACTAAACCAATACAACATTAATATACCTAAAAAAAAATGTATTACTTTCATTTATTATATCTTAAACTAAATTATACTTATTAGGCCTAACATTATATTGATGGGAGTCACCTGTGGTGTGGTGGCTTTTATACCTCCCTTGATGTGTCGAAGGCCGCACCTTTTAAACCTGGCAGATGGCCCGAGGTCATTTCAAGTAATGTCTTCTTTTGAAAGAGACGTAAAATGGTATAAGGCAAAATTATGAACTCCCACTGTTTCATCGTCGAATTAGCCACAGTAGCATAATATGCGGTTAAATGAATAAATATTAAGTGATTTTTCAATTTATCTTTATTTTTTGTTCTAATCGTTCTATTGGGTGATGTCTCATGAAATGTCCGTTTTTAAGGTAAAGGATTTTTATTAAAAATACGATATGAAAACAACATAAGTTTATTCTAAGTATTTACCTTCTTTTTCTACACATTTTTCCGAACGTGACACCAACATTTTTATCCCCGAACTAAAAAAACTCTGAGTTTTGAAGTAAAACAAAATCGATGTTAATTATTAGTTAATTAATTACTGATGTATTTTAGTGAGTCCTGATGATGGGGAACGCCCCCGAAAAGTTGACTCGTTAAAGTTTTTCTGTAAACATTTTTTTTTGGGAGGATAATAAAAACTTACTATTTTAATTATATCAATTGGAATCTTCCCTTATACCTGTTTTTATTAAGATTTAGCTGAAAGACAGCTTAAAGACAAGTCGGCATCGCTTAAAACAAAATAAAGATGTCAGAGATAAAGTTCTGCTGGTATTTCGGCATCCAAAACCGTTTGAATAAATGGCCGTATAGACGACCTTACATTCACCGGAATCGAGATATGAGAGCTATATAGGCAGATCGTGAGAGGTGCTCAGAGAACCGTAGCCGTGAAAGATAAGGTAATTAGGCGTGATTAGGGCCTACTACCGACACCCTCAACATCGGACACGTTCTTTGAACCGATTGTACACACACTGGGCTGAGGTCATGTCGGGCCACGATCTATCACCTTCGACCCATACTACTGTCTATATAGGTCGTATCTCATCTCTATACATTCACGTTGCATTTTTAATTCACAAAATTATTATTATATATTTAAATTATTATATTTTTACTTTCACTTACTATATATAGTAAGGGAAAGTATTGCGATCGTGAAAATTTTCGATTTTCAATTTTCAACGGAAATACACATTTTAGGGCTCCTGAGTAAAAAAAATCTGGTGCGGCCAACACACGACTTTCACTTACCTCCGTTTTTAAAATCGATTAAAGAATTTTTAAATACAGTAAGATATCAAAATGAGTGAAACCATTAAAGAATTGGTTAAATGGAATTTCTATAGAAACATGTGTTTTATTAAAAATCTATTATATTATTATCTAAACTAATCTGGCAATTTTATCTTCTTTTTATCACTCTCTATTAAGTTTTATAAGCTTATGTATAAGATAATATTTTTTCTAAAATCTTTAGCTTTCCAATGGTATATTACTGCTCTTATGTTCAAAAACATAAAATTGCATTAAAAAAATATTTTTCTGTTTTCTCCTTTAATTGGGTATCGAATTCATTCAATTTATATATTGACCTGTTTTTCATCAGTGGTAACAAGATAATATAGTTATTTTTATAGAATCGACAAAATTAAAGGTACTTTAGAGGAAGAAAATTTAAAATATCGGCATTTAAGCCCTGTCAAACCATTTTAATCAGAATGAAACCTACATGATATTAAAGCCCATAAAATGTTACATCGATATAGCAGGGTTAATCAAAATCGTCTGAACCGTTTTCGAGAAAATCGAATAAAGGTGCAAAATGCATGGTATAAAGTGCCTCTTCTGGTAACCTCATTTTGATGAAAAAAGTTTTATCACGTCTCGGGCGTATAGTTGTCATAAATATGAAATTTCAGTTTCATAGGACTTACCGTTTCCGCCCGAGAGTTACCACACAGAGACCTTTTTGCGGGACTTGGTTATTTGGACTCAGGGAACCCTAAAACGTGTATTTCCGTTGAAAACTGGAATTCGAAAATTTTCACGATCGCAATACTTCCCCTTACTATATATAGTAAGTGAAAGTAATATAACCAAGGCCCGAAAAAAGGTCTGTGTGTGGTAACTCCCGAGACGTTACAAAACCTTTTTCATCAAAATGAGCTTACTAGAAGAGCCACTTTATACTATGCATTTTGCACCTTTTTCCGATTTTCTCAAAAACGGTTCCGACGATTTATTAAACGCGCCATATCGATGTAAAATATAATGGGCTTTAATATCATGTAAGTTTCATTTGATTAAAATGGTCTGACAGGGCTTAAATGCCGATAATTTAAATTTTTCTACCTTCTTTTTCTACACATTTTTCCGAACGTGAACACCAACATTTTTATCCCCGAACTAAAAAACTCTGAGTTTTGAAGTAAAACAAAATCGATGTTAATTATTAATTAATTATTACTGATGTATTTTAGTGAGTCCTGATGATGGGGAACGCCCCCGAAAAGTTGACTCGTTAAAGTTTTCTGTAAACATTTTTTTTTGGAGCTTATTAAAATGGTCTGACAGGGCTTAAATGCCGATAATTTAAATTTTCTTCCTCTAAAGTACCTTTAATTTTGTTAATTCTATAAAATTAACTATATTATCTTATTACCACTGATGAAAAACAGGTAAATATATAAATTGAATGAATTCGATACCCAATTAAAGGAGAAAACAGAAAAATATTTTTGTAATGCAATTTTTTGTTTTTGAACATAAGAGCAGTAATATACATGTATGATATACCGTTATAAAGCTAAAGATTTTAGAAAAAATATTATCATTTACTTAAGCTTATAAAAGTTAATAGAGAGTGATAAAAAGAATATAAAATTACCTGATTATTTTAGATAATAATATAATAGATTTTTTAATAAAACCCATGTTTCTATATAAACTTAATTTAATTCTTTAATAGTTTCACGTATTTTTTTAATCTCTAATAAGTAGTATTTGAAAATTCTTTCATTGATTTAAAAAATGGAGGCAAGTGAAAGTCGTGTGTTGCCCGCACCAGATTTTTTTTTTACCGACGAGTTGTTTTACAACTTAGTTGATTCGTGCCTAAATTTTCTTGCCACTTCTTTCGGCCAAGCCAGTCTCCCTCTCGATGACCTCTGGCAGACATGCCTTTCCCAACATCCTTCCTGGGTCATTCCTTTTTTCGCCTTTCCATAGGTTGATAGAGAAATGTTTGGCCATCGCTCCTCTGTCATTCTTTTTAAATGTTTGAACCATTTTAATCTTTTTATAACTATTTCTTTGAGAATATTTTTTAATGTTTGTATATTCCGCCTAATAGTTTGGTTGAGAATATGCTGTAGTCTTGATATGGCACACCCCAGCGTCCAGACTTACCACAGTGCCCTGCCCACATCGCTACCCCACTTCACTTTTTTTTTTTCATTAAAAATAAATTAACAAAATATTACAAAATACTGGAAGGAATTAGTCCGGGTGGCGGTCATTAAATGAAACAACTAAATAGTTTCAACTATTTTATTGTTTGCCAACGTTTCGATCCCCATTGTGGGTCATCATCAGGGCGTGTTGTAGGCGAATGGAAACTAGTTTCCATTCACGAGCTTCATTAGATTCATTAGAGCTAGTTTCCATTCGCCTACAACACGCCCTGATGATGACCTACAATGGGGGTCGAAACGTTGGCAAACAATAAAATAGTTGAAACTATTTAGTGGTTTCATTTAATGACCGCCACCCGGACTAATTCCCTCCAGTAATTCTCAACGGTCAACTAATTATATCCACTGTTACAAAATACATTTATATATTTTATCTCTTTTTGTTTCAGGTAAGGCTTTGAGACTCTAATTCTTATGTGTACTGGTATGAAGTTCATTTCTTATAACAAGATATTTTAATAGGTTGTACAATAAAATATGTTCCTAACGTTTTTACTTTCACTTACTATATATAGTAAGGGGAAGTATTGCGATCGTGAAAATTTTCGAATACCAGTTTTCAAAGGAAATACACGTTTTAGGGTCCCCTGAGTCCAAATAACCAAGTCCCGCAAAAAGGTCTGTGTGTGTGTGTGTGTGGTAACTCCCGGGCGGAAACGTTAAGTCCTATGAAACTGAAATTTCATATTTAAGACAACTATACGCCCGAGACGTGACAAATCTTTTTTTTTCAAAATGAGCCTACCAGAAGAGGCACTTTATACCATGCATTTTGCACCTTTTTTCGATTTTCTCAAAAATGGTTCGACGATTTTAATCAAACTCGCTATATCGATGTAAAATTTAATGGGCTTTAATATCATGCAGGTTTTATTTAGATAAAAATGGTCTGACATTGTTTAAATGACGATATTTTAAATTTTCTTCCCCTAAAGTACCTTTAATTTTGTAGATTCAATAATAATAACTAGATTATCTTGTTAACGCTGATGAAAAACTGGTAAATATATAAATTGAATAAATTCGATACCCAACAAAAGGAGAAAACAGAAAAAATATTTTTTTAATGCAATTTTTCGTTTTTGAACATAGGAGCAGTAATATACATGTATGATATACCGTTGGAAAGCTAAAGCTTTTAAAAGTTATTGGAGAGTGATGAAAAGAAGATAAAACTTACTGATTATTTAAGATAATAATATAATTGATTTTTTAATAAAACACATGTTTCTATATAAATTCAATTTGATTAATTCCTTAATAATTTCACGTATTTTTATCTCTAACTGTATTTGAAAATTCTTTCATTGATTTTAAAAATGGAGGTAAGTGAAAGTCGTGTGTTGCCCGCACCAGATTTTTTACAGTTATTTCAATAAAAACTTCAGATTCTTGTAAATATTTTTAATCAATTTTATATATGGGCCGTGTGGTCATCGTAGAGTGAGGGTTGACTGTGAGCAATGCCTAAATTTGAAGGTTGATCAGTAAGTCAATGGTCGAACCAATGCGTGACCGCGGATTTTCATTGTCAGAAATTAAAAAGCATTAAATAACGAAAATGAAATATTTTCTCTTCCATTTTCAGCAAGCTAAAAAACACCTTAAAATAAGCAATCTCCGTCAAAACTTATGCATAAAAGCACCAAAACTATTACTTTTTAAAATATCCAAACGTTATTAACCAAGATTTTATAAACACAGAGAGGATTAAATTGAAATATTGAAAAACGCTGCGTACTTATTTGTACGAGTAATTTTTTTTTCCTCTTTTCAAACACCGTCCTTTTAAAAGTTACTTTATCAAAATTAAATGGAATATATTTGCTTACGATAATAAAACACTCCTTGTTTATGCATTAAACGTAACTTTATGTTATTGTGGCTAATCGGCCGTAAGTACAGTTGATACCTTGAATTGCAATAAGATCAGTAAAACAGAATTTCAACTTGCCCCTTGTGGTTTCAAAATATTTTAAAGTATTTAACAAATGTTAACAAGTTATGAAAGTATTGGTTTGTAAAGTAAGTACATAGCGTTTTTCAATATTTCAATTTAATCCTCTCTGTGTTTATTAAATCTTGTTAAATAACGTTTGGATATTTTAAAAAGTAATAGTTTTGGTCGGTAGTTTTGGTTGTAGTTTTGGTAGTTGGTAATAGTTTTGTCGGAAACATTCCATAAAGTTAAATCGGTCATAATTACTCCGAGAGATTTGAGGTGCGATCGGATTTGAAACAGGGTGACTCCCTTTCACCTGTGTTATTTAATTTAGCTTTAGAATATGTCATAGAAAAGATGATGTGTACCGAGAAAGGCTTAAATATGGGTGACAAGATTCCGGTTTTGGGTATGCCGATGATCTGGTACTGCTAGGTGAAGACACGGAAACCATACAACTAAATACAAGTGTGTTAATAAAAACCGGTAAAGAAATAGGACTCGAATTAAATACCGATAAGACGAAATATATGATTAGTAGCAGAAACGGTGGCGATCTTGGTGATATTGATGTATCAGGGCATACTTTTGAACACGTAGAGAAATTCAAGTATTTAGCTTCAATTATAACTAGAAAAAATGAAATCCAGGAAGAAATAAAGTCCCGGTTAAAGGTGGGAAATGCGTGTTATTATTCGGTTGCTAAGTTACTTAGTTCGCGGCTTCTATCTAAAAACTTAAAGATTAGAATTTATAAAACTATTATTCTTCCAACGGTTCTTTACGGATGTGAAACGTGGCCGCTTACTTTGAAGGATGAACAACGGCTTAAGGTTTTCAAATAAGGTATTGCGTAAAATATTTGGTCCAAAGAGAGATGAGGCCACTGGGGAGTTTAGAAGGTTGCACAACGCGGAATTGCGGAATTTGCATCCTGTGAATATAATTGAGCTGATTGCATCGCGGAGACTCAAATGGGCGAGTAAAGTTGTTGGGCTCGATGACGAGCGGATACCGAGAAAGTTGGTATTTGCTGATCCGTTCCGAAAGGTAGGCCGAAGCGCAGATGGGAGGATTGCGTTAAGGCTGATCTCCGGAGCTTGGGCTTGATTGGTGAACATTGGAAGAGTCTGTGTAGGCGGAATTTGGTGGTATCGGCATCGAACCTTCGGGTTCGCTAAGCCTATTATTATTATTATTATTAGTTTTGGTGCTTTTATGCATAATTTTTGACGGATAATCCTTATTTTAAGGTGTTTTTTTTAGGTTGTTGAAAATGGAAGAAAAAATATTTCATTTTCGTTTTTGAAAATTTTCGAAAATGAAAATCCGCTGAACAGGCGGTCACGCAAAGCGCTCTGTTCGACCACTGACTTAAGTAAAGTTTCTGGGTATTTCCTTTTTTCGCCTTTCCATAGGTTGATAGAGCAAGATCATGTTTGGCCATGGCTACAATACGGAGATAGGTTTTAGTGTAATTAGGTTCTATTACTTTCATTTACTTGTACATGAAATATATACTAAGGGAAATTTTTGCGGTCTTGAAAGTTCTCCAATCCAAGTTTACCCTCAATGCTAACAAGATGATAAGGTTAATTTCTTACAATCTAAAAAATTAAAGGTATGGTATATTTGAGGGAAAAATATAAAATATCGGCTTTTAAGCCCTTGTCAGACTATTTCAATTGGAATACAATGTGCATGATATTAATACTCATTAAATTTTAAACTGATATAGCGAATTTAATCAAAATCGTTAGAGCCAATTTTGAAAAACATCGAAAAAGGTGAAAAATGCATGGTATAGGGTGGAAAATTGGAACAGTCGACTTTAGTAAAAAGTTGCTCTAGTATCTCGGGCGTATAGTTGTCTTAAATATGAAATTTCACTCTCGTACGAGTTTTCGTTTTCGTGCTAGACCTACCACACACACATAGACCTTTTTGCGCGACTTGACCATTTGGATTTAGAGGATCCTAAAACGTCCCAAATTTTATATATGGCCCGTATGGTCATCGTAGAGTGAGGGTTGACTGTGACCAATGCTTAAATTTGTTAATAAGTTGAAGAACGAACAGAGCGCTTTGCGTGACCGCCTGTTCAGCGGATTTTCATTGTCGAAAATTTTCAATAACGAAAATGAAATATTTTTTCTTCCATTTTCAGCAAGCTAAAAAACACCTTAAAATAAGGAATCTCCGTCAAAACCTATGCATAAAAGCACCAAAACTATTACTTTTTAAAATATCCAAACGTTATTGACCAAGATTTTATAAACACAAAGACGATTAAATTGAAATATTGAAAAACGCTTATTTTACAAACCAATAATTTCATAACTTGTTAACATTTTTTAAATACTTTAAAATATTTTTAAACCACAAGGGGTAAATTGAAATTCTGTTTTGCTGATCTTATAGCAGTACATCTACCTGTAAAGTTGTCGGAAATAGGTTTTAGTGTAATTCGGTTCTATTACTAGCAGTTACTTGTAGATGAAATATATACTAAGGGAAATTTTTGCGGTCTTGAAAGTTTTCCAATCCAAGTTTTCAATACACGTTTTAGGATCCTCCAAATGATCAAGTCTCGCAAAAAGGGGTGGCCGAGCGTTTTAGCGCGCGTTGCTATGAGCACGCGTTGCCTAGCAACAGATAACCGAAAAGTTGAAACCAAATAATTAAGAGTTCGACTCTCGTACTGGGGGATTTTATCTCGGCATATATCCCCCGCCCTCACCTCCTGTCCCGAGAGAACCCTCGTTTAGCCTTCAAAGGCGAGGTAGGGGAGAAAAAAAAAAGAAAAAAGTCGCGCAAAAAGGTCTACGTGTGTGTGTTAGGTCTAGCACGAAAATGAAAACTCGTACGAGAGTGAAATTTCATATTTAAGACAACTATACGCCCGAGATGCTAGAGAACCGATTGTACACACACTGGGCTGAAGTCATGTCGGGCCACGATCATTCACCCATACTACTGTCTATATAGGTCGTATCTCATCTCTATATATACACGTTGCATTTTTAATTTACAAAATTATTATTATATATTTAAATTATTATATTTTTACATTCACTTACTATATATAGTTAGGGAAAGTATTGCGACCGTGAAAATGTTCGAATTCCCGTTTTCAACGGAAATACACGTTTTAGGGTCCCCTGAGTCCAAATAACCAAGTCCCGCAAAAAGGTCTATGTGTGTGTGGTAGGTCTAGCACGAAAACTAATACTCGTACGAGAGTGAAATTTCATATTTAAGACAACCAAACGCCCGAGATGCTAGAGCAACTTTTTACTAAAATGGACTATTCCAATTTTCTACCCCATACCATGCATTTTTCACCTTTTTCGATATTTTTCAAAATTCGATTTAGATTAAATTCGCTAGATCAGTTTAAAATTTAATGAGTTTTAATATCATGCAGATTTTATTCCAATTGAAATAGTCTGACAAGGGCTTAAAAGCCGATATTTTATAATTTTTCCTCTAATATACCATACCTTTTTTTGGAGATTGTAAGACATTAACCTTATCATCTTGTTAGCATTGAGGGTAAATATAAAAGTTGAGCGAATTTAATATCCAACGAAAGGATAAAAGAGCAAAAAAGAATTTTGAAGATAAATATTTTTTCAAGAACATAAGTAAAGTAATATACATTTAAGGCCACTTAATTCTGCTGTGGATAATCAGACAACGCTACAGGGGCTGTCCTAAATTTTGCATATCCATGTTTAATCAGGATTGAGATCTTTAATTAGTATTTGACATCCCACAGACTCCAAACCGCCATTTTATGTCCCCTCCGAAGGGCGGGATAACAAATGATTTTATATAATAATAATAGGCTTAGGGAACCCGAAGGTTCGATGCCGATACCACCAAATTCTGCCTAAACAGACTCAGAAAATGAGTTTTTTTGAAGCAAAGAGGGACTTTTGATTGTTTATCAAGTAAGTGTTTTAATAGTCGATATCTACGAGCAGTTTCTTGTCGTTTAAGTCTTGTATGAGGATTCCATGTAAGACGTTTGTCAAGGTGAAGTACAAGGTATTGTATTTGTTCTACAGTGATGAGTGGGGTCCAAAAATATAAATTTTATAAAATAATTCTATAGGTTCTCACACGTTTTAATTTTATTTCTAGTTCGTTGATGTGTTATGTCTAGTCCCCCATACATCAAGCAGCCCTGCACATAGAGTTTTAATTGTGTTAATAGGCACCAGAGGTAAGTACCTTCTTAACGTAGCCAAATCTCCTCAAAACCCAAACTGGTCGAAACTGCCCTATCCTTCAATTATAAAATACATTTTGTTTTCTTTTAAAGTGCACTTAGAGATGGCGTGCAGACTCGAGATTGCAATATCGCAGTGTCATTCCCCGCCCCTCCAAATTACAGCCTGCTCAGCCTCGCCTTCCTCATTTAGTTATTTATTCCATTAGCCTACCGGGGCAATTTTCTCTCGTGATATGTATTTTAAAATGGACTGCACATTTTTATTTTTACAGAGCAGGAAATATGTGAACCTGTGTGAGAGAAGGTTCCACGCTTTTTGCACAGAACACGTTTTGTGATGGTAAAACGTAAAAAAAAAAAAAATTATATGAACTCGGCAAAGTTTTTTTTAAAGTTTATCAATTTTATATTGAATTAATTACTATCGATATTTGAATAGGTTTACAAGATTTATGTACGACCTCTCTACACAGTCACACGTCTCTCACTGATATTCTAGTCGAAGGTGGCTCTGTCCTGAATCCCGAAGAAAATACCTACTTGGCATCTTCCTACTCCAACCCTTGCGAGCCAGAAAACCTTTCTATGTCTTTCACCTTACTCCGTACATACACTAAATACTAAATCCCAATCTACCAATCTCTACCTACCCTCTCAAAGAACTACCTCCTTTGAAAAGTCCTTTATCGTCCGCGCTACCTCCCTTTGGAACTCTTTACCCATCTTAGTATCATCCGTAATCACTTTCAAACACCAATTATTTATCCATATCCTCAAAAATTAATCTTCCGCACATATGTGATAATTCTTTACTTTGCTAATACATAAAAAAGCCCGTGGCGGAGTGACTAGCGCGCTAGTCTCTCATGCTAAAGTCGTCAGTTCGAATTCAAGTCCCGGCGGGGCTTTTATAAGGATGTAATTAAATGGGGATTCACTCACAGCCTCTCCCCCGGGTATGTGAGACCCGTTAGCCTCTGTTAGCGTCAGCCATCGAGAAGCCCGTCGCGCCACTGAAAACAAAATACATAAAAAACTTATTCGATGTTGTTATCTGTTTTTATTTGTATATTTTAATTTTTTTTAACTTTATTTTATTAATTATTTGACTTAGCATTCATGTATCAAATAAAGCCAGACAAATTGGACATCCTCTGTTCACTGTATATTATTCTTAGGGGATGAAATGTCACAGAATAAAAATTATTTTCAATTTCATTTCATAAAATAATGTGGATTTTCATTTTAAGTTTGGGTTCGAACCCTTTATATACATGCGGTGGTAAAGGTTTTTTTTAAACTTAAGTTGTGGACTCACTGCACTAAAATATCTAAGATTAATTCATTAATAATAATAAGATTAATGTTCACACCCCATACGACGTAAGCAGCTTTCTTAAGACCCAAGCTGCAAATATCTGGGACCATATTTGGGATTCAGAAGAATCTAATAAGTTAGAAAGCATCAAAAAGGTAACCAAAGCATGGCATAGCTCAGATCGAAGCAACAGGAGGGAAGAAGTAGTAATTACTAGAATGCGAATCGGGCATACACGGCTGACACATGAGTTCTTAATAAAAAGAACTACACCACCGAAATGTGATTTATGTGATTTATTTATACCATTTCTTTATAGGCTGACGACCTCCAAATCTATTCATCTTTCCCTCTCTCCGAGTTATCCGTAGCATTTGCCCGTATTCAGGAAGACGTAGATGGAATCAGTGCTTGGGCAAACCTGAATAACTTGAGACTTAATCCTACAAAAACTCAGGCCATCCTTATTGGTTCCAAATCCCTCCTCCGATCGATCACCACCCTTCCTCCGCTTTTGCTTAATGACCATCCTATTGTTTTTCGTTCCACTGTTAAAAATCTTGGCATTATCATCGACCAAAACCTATCCTGGAAACCCCAAATTGCCCGAATTTCCCGTCGATCGATTTGTACCTTGAAATTATTCCACCGATCCCGCCACCTCCTACCACAATCTACCCGTAAACTCCTAGTTTCATCACTCATTTTCCCCCACTTTGACTATGGTTGTGTGGCATATGGCGGCCTCTCGAAGGTACTCGAGGACAGATTGAGAAGGATTATGAACTGCTTTTTAAGATTTGTGTTCGGTACCTCGAGACGGTCGCACGTATCCCACCTCTACGACGAGTTAAAGTGGTTAACCCCAAACTTCCGAAGACAATATTTCCTTGGATCATTCCTTTATCAAATCATAAACTCCCACCATCCATTTTATGTCTACAGCCTTTTGGTGTTTAAATCCTCAACCCATCATCCGGAAACAAGATCCCGTCTGTCCGACCTCCACACTCCTTTCCATAGAACCAAAAAATATGACTGCTCCTTTTTAGCCCGGTCCTCTTCCTTATGGAATACTCTCCCTTCAAACATCCGTCATGCTCCTTCCCTCTCATCGTTTAAATCTCTCCTCTTTCAATACTTCCTTTCTCTTCAATCATATGTAAGCTAATTTTTATCATGCTAACTAATGTAAGGTGAATTTTACTTTAATGAGATGTAAAAGTTACATTTTATGTGTATTCTTATTTATTTATTCCTAGAATTTGTAAATAGAGATGACACTATGACCCTTTATTTTTTATTATTATTTTACTTTATTTTTTTATTCTTGTGTTATCTAATTGTATTTATATATTGTTTTTGGCTAGTTATAATTTATTATTTATTTCATAACTGTTATTCTTAAGGGACATTGTCCCAGAATAAAGTTTTGTTTTCTATTCTATTCTATGTGATGTGTAGTTGACGACCGTCCATATCCTAGAGGAATGTCCGTTATACCGAAACCATTTCTAAGAAGCAAAAATAGAAAGAAGTATTGAAGAGTTACTTACTTGGAAATAACACCATTAAATTAAGGAAAACGATCCATATCCTAAAAAAGATCGATATTTTCAAGAAGTTGTAGGAGAAAAAGAAATATATTGGGTTGATGCAAAATTAATGCAGGTTTCCTCTATTGCAATATCTTAATTCCAATTGTGTAAACAAAGCTAATCCTAACATTGATCATTATTATACCAAAACAAACCTTATCTAATACCCTCTCTTTCACCATGAATTTGTTTAGTAAAATCGTTTTGTTCAGTGTGTTCAAAGGTCTTGAATCGAAAATGTCAAAGTGCGATTTTCGTCAAATTAATTTTTACGAATTTAAATTAGGGCGCAGCGCTGCGCAAACGGCTCGTAATATTAATGAAGTGTGGGGTCAGGGGGCTATTAATGAGTGCACGGTGCAGCGTTGGTTCCAGAAGTTTCGCAGAGGAGATTTCGACCTCGAAGACAAGGAAGGTCGGGGCCGTCATCTTGCTCTGGACAACGACCAGCTGAGGTCAAAAGTGGAAGAAGACCCAACCAAAACCACACGAGAAATGGCGGCGGAACTCGGAACTCAAAAATTGCAACGTCTTTGCCTAGCATTGATGAATCGGAAGGGGCCGATCCTGCTCCACGATAACGCCAGACCACACGTTGCACAACCAACGCTTCGACGACTGCACGAGTTGGGCTACGAAGTTCTCCAACATCCGCCTTATTCACCTGACCTCTCTCCTACAGACTTCCACTTTTTCAGGCATCTGGACACCTTTTTGAGGGAGAAAGATTTTCAAAACCAGGACGACATTGAAAATTCTTTTCGTGATTTCATTGAGTCCAGGGATTCGGATTTTTTTTTCTGGTGGAATAAGAAAGCTTGTTGAACGTTGGCAAAAGTGCATTCATTCAGATGGAAATTATTTTGATTAAATATATATGGTTAGAGTAAAGATATAGCGTATTTACAATACCTACTAAAAACCTGCATTAATTTTGCATCAACCCAATATTAAAGGACAATGAAGACCTCAACAGTTAAGTGCTCATAAAAACTCCACCTAACCTAACCTTAATTCATAAAATGTGTTAGATAGTGAAAAAAAAGGAGTGAGACATATTTATTAAAATAATTATGAATAGTAGGTAGAAATAATCGGAAGTCTGTCGTTTTTTGTTTTTTTTTTAATATTTTAATTTTACCGACGTTTCGGCTCACACTTGGAGCCATCATCAGGACATCCGTGAGTTGGCGTGGCTGATGGCTCACAAGTTTGATCCGAAAACGTCTGCAAAATAAAAATATTAAAAAAAACGACTGACTCTCGATTATTTCGATAATTTAAACTGTCGACTGTACATCCAGGATATAATTAAGAATAATGTATGGAATCCTAAAAGTTAAAAAAAAAAAGTAACCTTGAAAGTGAAATATTATTGGGAGATCAAAAATCCAATCTATTAATTTCCAACTTACAAGATAGTTCATTATTAATGGCTATCGTGTTATGCCACAACATACGTGTTATTTCACCAACTATATCGAAGGCCGAATCTAATCTAATTACGAATCCAGATTTAGCGACAAGTGTATAAGTCCGGTCTTTATTGACGTTATATAGGTTAATTGGCCACCCTACAAGGACTTACGGCTATCTCAAATCGATTCCGAGATTAATGCCTGATACACTTTTACTCTCTCTTACACAACTCTTGTATGAATTATCTATTTAATGTGTGTTAGCAGGCACCTAGGTAATTGGTGGTGGAGGTTTAACGTGGTTTAGCCATCACTCCTCTCCTTGCAATAGATCAAATGGAAACTGATGAATATTAACTATCTCAGTTTAAGACGAACACCCCATGTTATGGCCTTGATTTAAAAAGGGTCATTATAGGCATTTTCTCAGGGGCAAGAGAATTTTAGATTAAAAATATTAATAAGGTCACCTGTAATTTAGTGGTTAGCATAACAGCCTTCCAAGCTCAAAGTCGGATATTTTAACGGGAGTAAAATATCCTTTGTCATGCCGTCCTTCGGGAGGGACGTAAAATGGTGGCCCCAAGCCTGTGCGATGTCCGGTATTACCCTTTCTTTCCCAATTGAACCTAGGTAACCAAAATTTATGACCCTCACTGAACTGTGGTTGACTATGGTCCGATTATCCAATTAATATATCAGGGCATACTTATGAACACATAGTAAAATTCAAGTATTTAGGTTCAATGATAACAAGAAAAAATGAAATCCAGGAGGAAATAAATTCTCCATTAAAGGTGGGGAATGCGTGTTATTATTCAGTTGCTAAGTTACTTAGCTCGCGGCTTCTGTCGAAAAACTTAAAGGGTAGAATTCATAAAACTATAATTTTTTCGACGGTACTTTACGGATGTGAAACGTGGCCGCTTAATTTGAAGGATGAACAACAGCTTAAGGTTTTTAAAAGTAAGGTACTGCATAAAATATTTGGTCCGAAGAGAGACGAAGCCACTGGGGAGTTTAGAAGGTTGCCCAACGCGGAATTGCGGAGCTTATATCCTGTGAATATAATTGAGTTGATAGCATCACGCAGGCTCAAATGGGCGTGTAAAGTGGTTGGGCTCGGTGAGGAACGAATTCCGAGAAAGTTGGTACTCGCTGAACCGACTGTTAGGCAGCCGAAAGGTAGGCCGAAGCGTCGATGGGAGGATTGCATTAAGGCTGATCTCGGGGGCTTGGGCTATAAAGGTGATCATTGGACGAGTCTATGTAGACAGTATTTGGTGGTATCGGCATCGAACCTTCGGGTTCGGTTGGTCTCTTATTATTATTAAGTATATGAAAGATAATCAAATGGACACAAAATCATCTTGATCTGACCAATATTAGTAAAGAAATTAAATCCCACCCGAAGGGCGGCATGACAAATGATATTAGACTACCATTAAAAACCCAAGACTCATCTACCGAATTCAAATCCGTGACTTTGAATATATTGGATTGTTTCATATGAAACGTCTGTTTCACAAAGGATTTTGCAAGTCTCTGTCATTTTCTTCCGAATGTTTAAATATTTAAAGTAAACAGTTACGAATCCTCTACCTTTGTATTATAAACATTAGCTTCCCAATCAAGTACCCCCTTTTTAGTATACCTCCAAATATGAACATGGAAACACGCGATTTTCGAGTTATATTTTTGTACGTGTTTAAACTCGGCCATTCAGCAGCTGAGGCCGCAAGAAATATTTGCAAGGCGTTTGGAGAAGGGAGTGTTAATGAACGGACCATTCGCCGTTGGTTTGCTAAGTTTTCAGCTGGGGATACCGACTTGGAAAACTTGCCCCAAGGACGACCTCCGCCCGTAATAGACAACAATGTTCTCAAACATACAGTAGAAGGAAAACCCTACCAAACAGTTAAAGGACTCTCAGCACAACTAAATGCAAGTGCATTTACCGTTTCCAGGCATTTAAAGTGTATTGGGAAAGTAAAAAGGCTCGATACATGGGTACCTCATGATCTCACTGAGCTCGCTTCCGCTCAGTGAGATCAGTAAAAGGAAACCCCTACCAAACAGTTAAAGGACTCTCAGCAAAACTAAATACATGGGTATGATGACTCATGATCTCACTGAGCGGCAGCAAGACCCCATGTTTCAAAACATACCGTGAAAAAATTGAAAGAACTGGGCTAAGAAGTTCTTCCGCACCCACCATATTCTCCCGACTTGGCTCCAACAGATTACCACCTGTTCAGGAATTTAGACTTCGTCAAAGGAAAATGTTTTGAAAATAATGGTCAAGTGAAAAGTGCGTTTTCAGATTTTGTTTCACTTCAAAACTCAGAGTTTTTCAGTTCGGGGATAAAATATGGGATACATGTGTAGAAAAAGAAGGTAATTACTTAGAATAAAATTATCTTGTTTTCATACCATATTTTTAATAAAAATCCTTTAACTTGAAAACGGACATTTCATGTGACACAACCCAATATTATTATCTACAACAATCACTTAGTTTTATTAGCTTTTCGTTACTTTCCATTACCTTATATAACTTTGTGTACAGGATAATATTTTTATTAAATATTAGCTTCCCAATCAATTACCCACTTTTTAGTATACCTCCAAATATGAACATGGAAACACGCGATTTTCGAGTAATATTTTTGTAATAGTTTCTGAAATACATAAAGGATTTTGCAAGTCTCTTTTGTTTTCTTCCGAATGTTTACATATTTAAAGGTAACAGTTACTAATCCTCTACATTGGTATTATAAACATTAGCTTCCCATTCAATTACCCACTTTTTGGTATACCTCCAAATATGAACATGGAAACACGTGATTTTCGAGTAATATTTTTGTAATAGTTTCTGAAATACATAAAGGATTTTGCAAGTCTCTTTTGTTTTCTTCCGAATGTTTACATATTTAAAGGTAACAGTTACTAATCCTCTACCATTGTATTATAAACATTAACTTAGTTTACCCACTTTTTGGTATACCTCCAAATATGAACATGGAAAAACGCGATTTTCGAGTAATATTTTTGTACGAGTTTAAACTCGGCCATTCAGCAGCTGAGGCCGCTAGAAATATTTGCAAGGCGTTTGGGGAAGGGAGTGTTAATGAACGGACCATTCGCCGTTGGTTTGCTAAGTTTTCAGCTGGGGATACCGACTTGGAAAACTTGCCCCGTGGAAGACCTCCGTCCGTAATAGACAACGATGTCCTCAAATATACAGTAGAAGGAAACCCCTGCCAAACAGTTAAAGGACTCTCAGCACAACTAAATGCAAGTGCATCTACCGTTTCCAGACATTTGAAGTGTATTGGGAAAGTAAAAAAGCTCGATACATGGGTACCTCATGATCTCAGTGAGCGGCATGTTTTAAAACATATCGTGCAAAAAGGATTCAGGAATTTAGACAACTTCCTCAAAGGAAAACTTTTCGAAAATGATGATCAAGTGAAAAGTGCGTTTTCAGATTTTGTTTCACTTCAAAGCTCAGAGTTTTTCAGTTCGGGGATAAAAAAGTTGGTGTCACGTTGGGAAAAATGTGTAGAAAAATAAGGTAAATATTTCGAATAAAATTATCTTGTTTTCATATCGTATTTTTAATAAAAATCCTTTACCTTGAAAACGGACATTTCATGTGACACAACCCAATAGAAGGCTGTTACGCTAGCCACTACACCATTGGTGAGCCCCAGGGAAGCAAGTAAAAGTGTTGCGTGCACTACATCTTTTATTGATAGTATACTACTATCGATTGTGGTCAACTATCGACTTTCCGCCCTTCCTAATTATGTCTGTAACTGTGTCTTTATCCTAATTATCCCATAACTAAATGAATTCTCTGTTAAGATATTGTACGGATATATTAATTAATTCTATCTTCATTCCTGATTCTATTGATTGTAGGTACATTATATAGTATATAAATGCTATATATTACAGTATGTATTCCACTATGTTAGGGGTTGAGCGGGACCGACCAAGACAGTGTTTTGGTGTGAGAGGTGAGTGACCTCGAGGCACCAAGGTCGCCGGCTACTCCCCGTCCTGATAACGTCGCCTCCATTCAGTGCCCAGCCTTCTAAGTAGCTTCTAAGTCCTCTCTTATTTTATTATATCCTTTCTTATACCAAGGATATCATAAAATTCTTCCAATATACTAGGCGTATGTAGGTTTTTCGTTAGGACTGGGGCTATAAAGAGGTTGTAAATAACACGGGAATTTATTTAACATCTTAGCTACCATACAAACGAATTCTGGGTGTTTTTCTTTTCCCAAAAACTCTTTAACAAATTGCTTGAATGATATCCATTCTTCTTTCTCATTTAATATAATTGTGGATTCAAAGTTAACATCAGACATCATTTTTCCAATGCAGTCCAATCAGTACCATATACCATATTCAAAATATCGCGCGTTAGAAAATTGCTGTTCTTTTCGAATGTTACTAACGATAAACTGCTTTTTCATTTCAAAGTATACTAAAACATCTTCTTCCTGGGGTTACCTGTAGCATCGTGGTTAGCATAACAGTCTCTTATACGCAAGGTCCCGCTTTCAAACCTGCAGGTGGCCCAAGATTTTTTAATGGGATTAAAAAATCCTTAGTTATACCGTCCTTCGGAGGGGACGTTAAAAGTTGGGTCCGAGGTTGTGCGATGTCAGGTACTAGTTAAAAATCCCTATCCTAATTAAACCTGGATAGGAAAAAATTAGGAGGTATTTTATATATTTGTTTTTGTTTGACCCCTTTAATTTTGTAGATTGTAAAAAAAATTAAACATATCATCTTGCTAGCATTGAGGAAGAATATTCATATTGAACAAATTAATTTATTTATCGATACATCGATGTACAATTTAATGGGATTTAATATAATATGGGTTTCATTCTTATTGAAATAGTCTGGCAGGGCTGTAATGCCGAGGTTATGAATTTTCTTCCTCTAAAGTACTTTTCATTTTGTATATTTCAAAAAATGAACCATATCATCAATAGCGTTGATAAAAACGGATAAATATAACGAATTCGATAAAGGAGAAAAGGGCAAACATATTTATTCAATTAATTTTTTTTCGAACATGAGAATATTAATATAAATTTGAAAGCATTTTTGCTCAGCGAGTCCGTCGGACGTAGCCGGGAGGAACTTCCGAGGAAGCTCTACCGGCCATCCATACATCTGCAACCTATGGGACTCCTATGAGATATTGAGGTCCGTAGGTGGGATTCTATATCTTTATAAATTATAATCGGTACATTACACAATCAATGTTAGCTATTGAACAACAACAATTTTTATTGAGTAAAATTACAATCTGTCCCGATTTGGACATTAATAGTAGTGCTAAAAGATATCATACATACTACATTCATACAATATTTACACGGCATAAAATTACAATAAAATATATACACAATAATGAATTAATACAATAAAGTCAAGAATTCACTTATACCTATATACACTTACACACACTCATACATACATCACATTGAGTGGAGAATCTAGCCAGGGCTAGAACTCCAATATATTTACAAAAGGTCGCGGGGCCACTGCCGTTTCAACCTTCTAGGTGGGTTGTATGGATTAGTGGAGCTGGATAGGGATTGAGCTAGAGGATTAGGATGATGAATGAGGTTCTGGTGGAATTTAGAAAATTTGGATGGAATTAGGTCTGAAATAAATGGAACATTAAGGTCGTGGTGCAATGTATAGTTGGAGACATAATAAGGAGCATTTACTATTGTACGGAGGACTTTGGATTGAAAGGATTGAATGCGTTTGATGTTAGTACGTTTAGTTGTCCCCCACAGTTCAAGTCCGTAGGTCCAGATGGGCTTCAGTATTGTCTTGTAGATTAATAATTTGTTGTTAACTGTGAGTTCAGATTTTCTGTTGAGTAGTCGGTATAACTGTCCGAATCGTCGGTTGAGTTAGCTATTAGGAATATTTATTAATACCCGGTATTTGCTATTTATACCAATATTGGACACAGTTGGCGGTATCAATTCTCAACTTATTCGACTCAGAAATAGTAATCATGTGTTGTAACTGTATCGGGTTCATTTTGACCTGATCAACTCTTTGTAAGACATACTTTTCAGTATCTGCTTCAAAGTTTCTGACGGATACTATCTGACGCATCTCTATATTTCATGAATGATCTTTTTAGAAATCGAGGCCAATTTAGAAGCCGTTTAAAAAATGTTATTGAAAGAAGATCATTAATGGACAAGATAATTTTGGACATGTACTTTCTATGTAGGTATTGTGTAGGCACTCGGGCACTTTCGCATGTGAAGAAGGGCATTGTCATACACTTTTTATAGGGTCAACCTTTCAGCTACCTTGGCAGTCAGCTTTTGTAACTACACCAGTTCTTATATGTTTTCTTAGTCTTATTACATGTAAAATATTTTGCCATTTTGACCTACATTTTAAAATGTTTTAACAAAAAAAAAAGTTTTTTATTGCCTTATTTTCCCCGAAAATATACATTCACTCTGTATTGAAGGTCATGAGGGAAATGGTGCGACTTTATATCTGTTTCGTAACCCCTAGAACAAGATAATAGATTTTTAAGAACACCTGATTTTTTTATTTTATAATTTTTTTAAGAAAAATTAAATATCTGTAAAACAAAAAATCAGACAGCTAAATCATTTAATGTCTTCCGGAAGTCTGTCTCTTCGTCTCAAAACTTTAATATATAAAACAATTCTACGCCCGTCACTATTGTCTGGCACGCAACTATTCCCTCGTATTGCGAAGTCAACAGAAAAACGTGTTCAGTCGCTACAAAATGGAGTACTAAGAAGAATGGTTAAAGAGACAACATTACAAAGAATAAAGTCATCTATGATCCATGACGTATTGAAAATCCCTACATTCCATACCTTAATTATAGAAAGGAATAAAAAGTTTTCTGAAAAAGTAAAACTTGAAACGAACTCGTTATTTTGTCAGGTTACACCTCCTAGAGTACCCCAGCGGTGGCAAAAAATTGTTTGACAAATAAAATTTTAGTAGTAAGGCCGAATCAAACTAAAAGGTGAGCCCCTTCGCCGCATCTATCAATATAAAATGTAAATCTTTAAAAAATTAACATGCAGAGAAATGACTCCTTAAATTGCAAATATGCAGAGAAAGGAGAAACCTCAAACTGTAAGGATTGGAAGGAAAATAAGGGGCTACGAAAAAAAAAAAAAAAAAATATATATATATATATTATATATATATATATAAAATAGTTTCCTGAGGATCTGACCCTTCATTTGAAAACCCTTTGATAATCTAATAAGTGAGATATTAGCGCAAGTAGAAGAGTACATGAGCGGGACCAGGCGAGAGGTCGGGTCGTGGCTTATCATCCCATACACGTTAGGTGTTGTGCAAACCCCTAATTAGCGGCAGGTCTTGGTCTGCGGGTCAGCACGATATGTCGGGAAGGACATCGCCCGCTGGCCGAGGGTATGTATGGAAAGTAGGTAGTCTTGTGGAGGAAAGAGCATGGTCATGTCTGCCGAATTGAAGTAACGGTTCCAAAAAGTATTGTTTTATGATAACTAGGTGAAATCGTATTCTGTAAACTTTGATTATGTTCAATTTATTTTCACTTATCTATGTATAAAATATATAGTAAGGAAGGGTATTGATATTGTAAAAATTTTCAATTTCCAGTTTTCACCCGAAATACACCTTTTAGTATAAATACGCCTCTGAATTCAAATGGCCAAATCCAGCAGAAAGGTCTGCTGGTATATGGTCAGCCTAGCGCAAAACTATTTGTTTCATAGAACTGAAATTTCATATTTTGGAAGTGTATATGCCTGAGTTATCCCAGAAACATTTTCAGCAAAACCAGCGAATTACTTCATACCTTCCATTTTAAAGCTTTTTACGTTGTTTTTTTTGTATTTTTTTTTTCAAAATCGCCTAAAACGATTTTGAGTAGTGTTGCTAAATCGAGGCAAAATTTAATAATTATTAATATCAAGTAAGTTGTATTTTTATTATAATCGTCTGCCCGAGCTTAAATGCCAATATTACTACAACACTACTTTACATACAGACCTTCACATGCTAACAGTCAACGACAGATTCGGACCCTCTACAAACGTTTTCACAATAACTCACACTGACATATTAACAATCTAATACCAAGCATGGCCACTAGTAACATGGTACTCGCAGAAGACTGAAAAGAAGTTGGATGAGGGACCTTCTAAGCTAAATCCGTAATAGGAAGCACGCCAGTGGGCATCTTCTCTCCATCATGCCTACCACGCCAAATATCATCCCTTCATCATCACATTCGCTGATTGTCAACATTTATTGACAGGTGTGAATGAAAAAAATTGAAGATAAAAAAAAAAAAGTTCTTATATTGATTTTAATTATCACGTAAAACATTGTCCTTATAAAAGTGAACATATGATCTAGGATATATAACATAATGTAGGCCAAAGGTCAAAGTTCATATACATTAGTAAAAGCTCAAACTCTCCTCCATACAAAATCCTTGTATTTTTTCCAAAAATCATACTTCCCCCAAAATGTTATCGGATACTAACCTGCAATGCTACCATGTGTTGCGTTCTTCCATTTTGAATTCATTGCATCAGCTTTGAAATGGCCTTTGTCTTTTACTTTTCAATTTCTGGGGCGGATGAAATTATTTATAATATGAATATATTTAGTGCTCGTTATTCTTGTTTACTTACAGAAGGGGGTAATCAGGTGGAGGCACTCTGAGCCTTCTGATATTTTCCAATTTTCATTGATATACTTTATAAAGGCTGGGTAAGTGTGTGGAGTGTCTCCATAACACACGTTCATCTCGAGGTTGGAAGAACAGGATAAATAATTATTCTATCAAGAACCGGAATCTAACCCGAGATAAAGAGATCAGTATTATCCACTCCTATATGTATATATCTATATTTAGAGACACGAGAAAAAAATATTCCTATATTTATTATATATAGATATGATATGACCTATATATATATATATA
The DNA here is from genome assembly GCA_023052935.1 of Piezodorus guildinii. Classification (NCBI taxonomy): domain Eukaryota; kingdom Metazoa; phylum Arthropoda; class Insecta; order Hemiptera; family Pentatomidae; genus Piezodorus; species Piezodorus guildinii. Next base: position 16,984,258 of record CM041296.1, on the reverse strand, counting down.
TATATATATATATATATATATGCATATAATTTTTTTTGAAATGATTCGGGTTTTAGGTCATTAAACTATCACTCCTTCTTAATTTTCTTTATTTGGACGTTTCGAACCTCCGTCTATATTTACACATAGAATCCTTTTCAACACTGCAATTAAACATAATTGGTTACATTTTGTAGTATGTTGGTTACATTTTCCATAAACTATCTACAGCCAGGTACAATATATTATAAAAACATCTTACCAAAGAATTTTATTGAGCACCGGCACACCACTCAGGCTAACTACAGGGCACTGGGATCTCCAAGTCCTCCCCCCTCCAGCCTTGGCGACCGAAGCTCAACTTATTACTAAATAAATTTGATAAAATTATTCTAGTAAAAATAAAAAGTCAACAACGCTTAAAATTATATCATAAAAGCAACAATAAAACAAACCAAACTATTATACAAACCAATAACTATGTAACAATCTAAAATATTTTATATAAATAATGGTGATACAAACTATTAACAATAAACAACTTAAATATTAACAATAATAAAACTTTTTTTTTCTTTTGTCAACTTATTCTTCCTAATATATACATGATAACCTAACCAAAATTATTACACAAAACTACTATTTTAATGGTTAATTAAAAAAAATTTGTACCTCCACAAACTATGAAGGATTTCGGCTCAATACATAAAAAGGTTCGTACTTTTTCTAGGTCACCGGCCGTGTAATTATGTGATTAGGCATTAATCACACTCAGCCGCCTGGTATTTCTCTATTGTTGGGTACCAATTTTATAGAGACTAGAAAAAGACCCAGGAGATTTTCCATACATTAGGGTCGTCTACCCCGGCTGAAATAAATAAATAATATTCTTCTATAGCCTTGATTCGAACCCAGTACCCGGAGAACTGCAGACTAGTGCTTTGTTCACTAGACCACGCCGCTCCTAACCATTGGTAATATAATGTAAAAAACGTTATAGATAGAAATCAATTGAGAATGGGACCATAATCACTGAGTTAGGATGCATAATAAGATGAAGAGATGCAACAATAATGCAATAAAATGCAATATCCTAGGACTTTTCTAATTGGGTTTTCTTTGCGAAGCTTGCTCAACATTCAGCTAGGTCTACGTGAGTAATTGTATTGTTACTCTAAATGGAAATCTACAAGAATATTGAACTCTTTAACCAACATATCATTTATCTTAGAGAAAGTTTTAGCGGAAACGTGGGAGGAGATCATGAGTCATTCATGAGAGAAGAGTAGTTTTAATATCGGGTTGTTTCACATGAAATGTCCGTTTTTATAGTTTCTGAAATACATAAAGGAATTTGCAGGTCTCTGTTGTTTTTTTCCGAATGTTTACATATTTAAAGTAAACAGTTACTTATCCTCTACATTGGTATTATAAACATTAGCTTCCCATTCAATTACCCACTTTTTAGTGTACCTCCAAATATGAACATGGAAACACACGATTTTCGAGTAATATTTTTGCACGAGTTTAAACTCGGCTATTCAGCAGCTGAGGCCGCTAGAAATATTTGCAAGGCGTTTGGAGAAGGGAGTGTTAATGAACGGACCATTCGCCGTTAGTTTGCTAAGTTTTCAGCTGGGGATACCGACTTGTAAAACTTGTCTCGAGGAAGACCTCCGTCCGTAATAGACAACGATGTCCTCAAACATACAGTAAAAGGAAACCCCTACCAAACAGTTAAAGGATCCTCAGCACAACTAAACAAAAAATCGGGGATAAAAAGTTGGTGTCACGTTGGGAAAAATGTGTAGAAAAAGAAGGTAAATAAAATAATATTGGAATAAAATTATCTTGTTTTTATATCGTATTTTTAATAAAAATCCTTCACATTGAAAACGGACATTTCATGTGACACCCAATATAAACAATAATATTTAAATTTGCGATTATTTGAAGTAAAAATAAATAATATTTTTTCAATAATAATCTTTTGCGATTGCCCGAAAAAACAAAACTTGAAACCACATTGCAAAGGTCCTAATGCTCTATCCGCGAATATAGAAGCTGTTTGGCTTAGTGAAGTATTGGACCACGGTGCTCTAGTATTGGGTAAATAGCATAGTCAAGACCCCGATGTTTTGTGGCACTTTATCTGATTACATATGTATATATATTGGGTTGATGCAAAATTAATGCAGGTTTCCTCTATTGCAATATCTTAATTCCAATTGTGTAAACAAAGCTAATCCTGACATTGATCATTATTATACCAAAACAAACCTTATCTAATACCCTCTCTTTCACCATGAATTTGTTTAGTAAAATCGTTTTGTTCAGTGTGTTCAAAGGTCTTGAATCGAAAATGTCCAAGTGCGATTTTCGTCAAATTTATTTTTACGAATTTACATTAGGGCGCAGCGCTGCACAAACGGCTCGTAATATTAATGAAGTGTGGGGTCAGGGGGCTATTAATGAGTGCACGGTGCAGCGTTGGTTCCAGAAGTTTCGCAGAGGAGATTTCGACCTCGAAGACAAGGAAGGTCGGGGCCGTCATCTTGCTCTGGACAACGACCAGCTGAGGTCAAAAGTGGAAGAAGACCCAACCAAAACCACACGAGAAATGGCGGCGGAACTCGGAACTCAAAAATTGCAACGTCTTTGCCCAGCATTGATGAATCGGAAGGTGCCGATCCTGCTCCACGATAACACCAGACCACACGTTGTACAACCAACGCTTCGACGACTGCACGAGTTGGGCTACGAAGTTCTCCAACATCCGCCTTTTTCACCTGACTTCTCTCCTACAGACTTCCACTTTTTCAGGCATCTGGACACCTTTTTGAGGGAGAAAAATTTTCAAAACCAGGACGACATTGAAAATTCTTTTCGTGATTTCATTGAGTCCAGGGATTCGGATTTTTTTTTCTGGTGGAATAAGAAAGCTTGTTGAACGTTGGCAAAAGTGCATTGATTCAGATGGAAATTATTTTGATTAAATATATATGGTTAAAGTAAAGATATGGCGTATTTACAATACCTACTAAAAACCTGCATTAATTTTGCATCAACCCAATAGATGACCCACGAGTAACCTATAAAAAAAGTTCTCGTATTTAGATGTGAGTGAGAATAAGTTTAATTGGAAAAATAAATCCTATCTTTAATCGACATGAGGCGCGTTACATCTCGTGAATTTTTGTTTATTTTTAAAAGTAAATAAATAAGTATCTGACCTTTGGAGGCCGAAATGCTAATTTAGCTGGCCCAGATGATCTCGAATTCCAAAGAAGACCCGTTCCCACTCTTCCCAAACGAGGCCAGCAAAACATCAAAGGAGCCGCATCGTATCCGTTCTCAACTCCAATCTCTGTCTTACATTTGTATATTCGTCTGTCCGACCAAAGCGAGGATACTTTTCTTAAGAGCATTTAGTGCTGGAAGTGACCTCAGAGGATTTTAAAATGCAGAGGGGTGCGCAGGATTTTCGATAGGAGAGGCCAAGTAGGTTGCAAAACGTTAGGTTGAGGGCCAAGGTGGTTGAAAATATAAGTAATTTTTTCCAACAGCCGTCTGTTTATTGGTATTTACGGGAAAAAAATTCAGATTTATAGTTCACAGTGACAAAGGACAAAGTTGCTCAGCGGTTAACGCGCGTTGCCCAGAAACCCGACGAATGAATTGAAAAAACAAAACAATTTATTTATTGGAATTTACAGCTGTATAACAAGTAATACAACAAGTACATTTGAATTAAATATAAAAAGTCATGAAACACATGTAGAGAAGCCCAATGGAAGCGCTCTAAAAATATTCTAAACTACAATAGACCGCCACACGGTCTATTTTCCTCCTTATATCATTAAAATTCGAGAACAAATCAATATATTTTAGTGATTGATAAATGAAGATGGCTTACCGAGGTCGTTCTTGCTGCTTCCCCTCGTTATCCAGGAGTCTGCAGCCAGGAAGAGACCATGTTGCAAAAGAACCGGAGGACCGGTGTTATTGCCAATCCTGTGGAGCCAGAGGCTGTAGCCATCCTCTGTGATCACTTCGTAGTTCGTGGCGTGGTATCCTCCTCGTAGTGCTAGTTCGTCCTGAAGAACAGGTAAATATGCTCAACTTTGATGAAATGTCTTGAAACAAACAAAAAGGAAACTACACAGTGATAGCTCAAAAATTAAAATTGAAAGACAAATAGTCTCTTAGCCATCTCCTTTTCAGACGCCTGGGAGGATTTTCAGGAATTGAAGAGGAAGAAAGGATTGAAACGAAAGGATTAGGGAGGGAATGAAGTTTGTAATGGAAGGACTGATACCTTATACGGGCCAAATCAGCAACATATGTTACATTGAGGTCTTTATGGATGAGTTTGTTGGTGACAAAGTAAGGAGCATTGAGGATTTTACGAAGGATATTGGACTGTAGGAATTGGATACGAGATGAATTCGATGGTTTAGTAGAGCCCCAGAGCTCAACTCCGTAAGTCCATATCGGACTTATGATAGTCAAGTAGTTAAGTGGAAGATTAGAACGTTCATCTATTAAGTGTTGAAGTAGTCGAAAACGTCGTGCAGCTTCTTGTCGTTTCATTCTTGTATGAGAAAAATGTGTAACGCTACACGATTATGCGTGTCATCCTTGCGCAGGGGCCATGCTAATCTTTTCTCTATCGTTTCAATTTTAGTATATGTACCACCGAAGTGAGTACTGAAAAAAAAATTTTTGATTTCGTGTCTCAGTACTGCAGGAGCTTTTAACTCGAAATTAATCATCCACTCTCACCCCCTGACCGAAAGGAAATCAGTATAGCCTACAAAAGCGAGTTATTGGTGAACAAAAAAAACAGAGGGAGAAAATAGCGATTTAGTGGCAACATGTCTATAAATTTTGATCAAATAAGGATAAATGAAAAATTAGAATTAAATACTTTTAGGGAAGACAATTTAACATATCGGCATTTAAGCCTTGCTAGGTTATTTCAATCAGAATGAAACCAATATAATATTAAAGCCCCATTAAAGAGCCATTTTTTGATAAAATCGTAAAAAGGTGCCAAAGGTATAGTGTTAAGTTGTTTTTATGGTTCGAAAATGTTGGTAAAAAAGTTAGTGTAATATGTCAGGCGTATAGTTGTCTTAAATAGGAAATTTCAGTTTGGTACGACTTTTTGTTTTCCTGCTAGACTTACTAAAAACACACAGACCTTTCAGCATGACTTGATTATTTAGATTCAGGGAGCTCTAAAACATGTTTTTCCGTTATGATTTTTGAGTTTAACCTTTGTTCAGTATTAAATAAAATAAATGCCGTTTGGTATCAGTATTCTTGTTTTTAAAAATAATTTTTGGTATCAGTAATCTATTCTTCATATTTTATATTTTTTTCCATGATAAAACTTTTGTTATGTTAAGATTTTAAATAATGAATTGCCACCGTGTGTCTTGAAAAATGCACTAGGACTCGGTGTTGGTATTGCATAAGTTAAGTTACGCAAACGTCTGTGCGGATCAGACAGTTTCCTCATGGGACCGTTAGTCATGTGATGACGGGGGAGGTCAAGGATTGATATTTATATAGGAAGGCTCTGTATTATTATATATGTCTATATCTTCTCTGTGTACAGGGTAGAGTCACCATTAACATTTCATGAAAATCACAATTTTTTTTCTTACTTTAGCAAGAATTCATCATAATTTTTGCGACTTATATTTATCATAGTTGCTTACATGGTTGTGGGTTCTAATATTCTATTTTTAAATGGAAACCTCTGCGATTTTTGGAAGGGGTAAAAGCTTTGATTTCGCGACCATTGTGACGTTACCAACTGTAGACTGGCGCATGCGCTATTTTAATCTTTTAAAACTGTATTTTTAAATATCTTCATTTTTCATTAAATTATATATAAGACATAAAGGGGGACAAGGGAACAGCCACCAAGATGTCCAAAATGCAACGCACCGCTAACTGTAAAGCACTTGATCAAAGTATGCCCTATTATCAGAAGAATACTCTCTCAGCATGGGGTACCCCCAGATGTGACTGTGGCGCTAGGCGACGAAGAGAGGATTATCGGCGGTCTGTTGAAAGGCCTAAAAGAGTTGAATCTTCTATCAAAGCTATAAAATTATAGGAATACATTAAATTCTAGCAACCTTAAAGGCGTTGATGACCACCCGTAGTTGAACGCCTATAAAACACACCAATCAGTCAATCATAAAGGGGGACGATCCCTTCTTTGAATCAAAAATCCTATTGTATTTGTAAATTTCGATTCAAAGGAGAAAAATAAATACAATAAAATTAGTAGATCTATGGGCCCAACAAGACACCCGAAGGATACAGGCTAAAGTCCAACAAAGAAATATACGCTGACAACAAAAGCCTGGAGATCGACATCAGGGTAAGAAGGCTCAAATTCTATGGGCACATGATGAGGATGAGCCCTGAAAGGTTAAACCGGGAAATCTTCCGACGATTCCACCAGCGCAAGAACACGACTGGTTTTTTCAAGCAGATCAGGGTCGACATGGATTCAGTAGGACTGAAGGATTCAGACTGTGTAGATAGAGAGACCTACAGAAGGTCACTGAACAATATAAAGGTCTTCGTGGTCAAAGAACGCCAAAATAGGGATTGTGTGTGGTCGGAGGAAAGAAAGCGCTAACATGCGGAGCTCATGAGGGAAGTATAGAAAAGGAGGAAGATGAGGAAGCAAACCTGAGCATGATATTCGCGTGGTCTTTAAGGCCTTTTAGCGCCCAAAAAAAATATATATAAGGATTCGAAGAAATATGCAATAATCTAATCAACAAATTTCTACATCAACAAAAAAATTAACAATAACGGTTGAGGCGAAGAGAAAATTAAGTGTCCTGAAGAAAAAAAAACTAAACCAAAAAAAAAATTGACAAAAAAAAAACAGACAAAAAAACCCGGCTGTGTAGACTAATAATAATAAAAATCATCTATTTCAATTTTCTTAGATGGATCAATCTTCTAAAACAGAGAATACTTAGGATTATAATGCCGAAATTCAAGATGAAGAGAAAGTTATGTGGGACTAAAGGTTTCTTACTGCAGCAGTAGTGTCATTATACACAGATGTAAAACGTTTGTCATCATTGTTAGAAGTGAGTGCAGTATTTCTTAAAATCAAGAATCAAAAGTATCCTCGCAGATTTTGAGTAGATATGGAGTTTTGTAAAAAAAAAAAAAAAAAATCTGGTGCGGGCAACACACGACTTTCACTTACCCCCTTTTATAATCAATTAAAGAATTTTCAAATACAGTTAGGGATAAAAATGATTGAAACCATTAAAGAATTAAATTAAATTTTTATGGAAACATATTAAATAATTATCTAAAATAATCAGTTAGTTTTATCGGCTTTTCATCACTCTCTATTAACTTTTAAAAGCTTGTGTATCAAATATTATTTTTTTCTAAAATCTTTAGCTTTCCAACGGTATATCATATGTCTATATTACTGTTCTTATGTTCAAAAACAATAAAAAATGCATTAAAAAAATATTTTTTTTCAGTTTTCTCCTTTAGTTGTTTTTCAAATCCGCTCAACTCGCATATTTAGCTGTTATTTATCGATTTTAACAAGATAATGTGGTTATTTTTTTAGTATCTACAAAATTAAAGATATTTAAAATATTGACATTTAAGCCCTGTCAGACTATTTCAATCGGGATGAAACCTACATCATATTAAAGCGTATCAAATTTTACATCGATATATAGAATTTAATCAAAATAGTTAGAGCCGTTTTTGAGAAAATCGTAAAAAGGTCCAAAAAGGTCCAAAATGGTATAAAACACATCTTCCGGTTAGCTGACTGATGAAAAAGTTTCTATAACATCTCGGGCGTATAGTTACCTTAAATATGAAATTTCAGTTTCATAGGACTTTTAGTTTTCGACCGGGAGTTACAACACACATACACAGACACACACGGACCTTTTTCCGGTACTTGGTTACTTGGACACAGGTGACACTAAAACGTGTATTTCCGTTAAAAACTGGAATTCGAAAATTTTCATACTTTCCCTTAATATTCATATAAGTATAGGTAAGTGAAAGTAATGATAACATAAAATATTCGATCAAAAATTGTACTCTGATAAAAGCGTCTTTGTTTCCAATAAAATCGCCTGTTATTTTCTAATCGTTTAAAGAATTTGCACTTATTACTTGTTTGGAATCAGTTTTTGTGTGCAATCCTCGTAATACAAAATATAATTTAGAGTTATAAAATGTATCGAAAAATGTGTTATTACAAATCTTACCTTTTCCAGTCACGTTCGTGAGGGATTCTGAAAATCGTAACAAAATCCTCTGCGTTGTTTAGGACAAGTTCGCGGAAACCAAGAATCACGCTATGATTATATATATATATATATATATATTATATATATATATATATAATATATATATATATATATATACAAGAAATTAATTCATTGACCCTTTTTTTTTATATTTTAATTTTGTTTGAAATAATTCGGGTTTTAGGTCATTAAACTAACACTCCTTCTTAATGTTCTTTATTTGGACGTTTCGATCCTCGGTCCATGTATACACATAGGATCCTTTTCAACACTGCAACAAAGAATTTCATTGAGCTCCGGCACACCACTCAGGCTAACACAGGGCACTCTTAAGTGTCTTCTAAATTCTTTGTTGCAGTGTTGAAAAGGATCCTATGTGTATACATGGACGGAGGATCGAAACGTCCAAATAAAGAAAATTAAGAAGGAGTGTTAGTTTAATGACCTAAAACCCGAATTATTTCAAACAAAATTAATATATATATATATATATATATATATATATATATATATATATATATATAGAGAGAGAGAGAGAGAGAGAGAGAGAGATTCCATAAGGATCTGGAAATCCTCTTTGATGGTTGTCCTAATGGAGGCCTTAAATTTAGGCCAAAACGTTCGAATACTATAAATTAAGTTTCCGTATTTCGGTGTGACCTCACAACCTCACTCCCAATGAATACATGTGAGGAATACAAAACTTCCATCGGAAAAAAGTAGATTTATCACTATTCACAAATTATTAGCTTAAATATTATTTTTGAACTATTACATCATCTTAAATTGCCAACCAAATTGAGGGAGTTGAAACAGCTTGGCTTTTAATGTCAAGGTGAATTTTGAAAGGACATTCGTTGCTTAGGAAAACACAAAAAAAAAAAAAAAAAATAAAAAAATAAAGAAATCCGGAAAACATTGTATGAATACACCTTAATACATTCTCATTTTCATTTATGTTTTGATGTATTGTAATTAATGATTTGTTTAGTTGAAGGGTATTTCTTTCTATCGTGTTTGAATTTTAGGTTATATTCCTATGCTATGTAAGGTATCTCGGGCTGCAAAAAATAATGATTATGTTGAATTATAATAACATACAATATTGTAAATCTGGTGCGATTTGGAACACACGGCATTCATTTACCTCGGCTGTTGAAATAAATTTATTCCAATATGTATATATATATATATATATATATATATATATATAATTTTATTTTTTCTTCTTTTCCTTCTATGGTAACCTCAAAAAAGGAGAGTTTATTAATTAAGAGTTACATGTTCCACGCCTAATACGTAGGCACACTACACGTAATATGAACAAACAATAAATAAATACAAAAATAAAAAGCACAACAAGATTACAAAACTTCAACTGCCTTCCTACAATCTATGTTAAGTTGATTGAAGTCTATTGATTTTATGAAATTTATAAAATATTTTTTAAATTTTGTAATAAGTCTTTGTTCTTTTTCTGGCCAAGCAAAAGTTTGGAATTTTTCAGTGCTTCACCTTTTTATTATTAGTTGGCAAGACTCTTAATACTAACATTTCTCTCCATATCGTGTTTACAAATAAATAGTAAATGAGTGAATCATTTCTGTTCACACAAGTGCCTAATAACCTGCAATGGGATTATCTTTATTCGATGGCCATTCTGGCCATTATCGCTATATAACCCCCAAGTTACCCCAAGGATTTGTTTCATCGATCCTTCTAGTCTTTAGGTATTACAAAGTATTTCCGCGTTTTGGGTGATACATAATTTTTTTCAAACACAACACTCTGAATCAAAAGTTTTAAAATTTATAGTTTCTAGAATTTCCTAAATGATATAAAATACATCTATTAGCAGGTTTTAGCAACTCCGAGTCATAATTAGATATTTGTATTATTTTTCTTGTATCCTGGAATTTCAAACTTGAAATATAGGGAGGTTTTAGATTTTAGCAAATAAATTTGATTTTTGGCCACTGTGCGCTCGCCAACCGTGTCAAAAAATTAATTAGTTTTTCATAATTTTTTCTTATAATTTTTTTTCCCGTAATCTGTGATCATAAAGGTTAAATATAGGCAAGATTCAGATTTTAGTCCACCTAAATCGGTCATATTGCCCACTGTGCATATAGATATGAAGAAAAAAAAACAACTTAGCTATCAACTTTTTTCAATATGTATATATATATATATATATATATATATATATATATATATATATATATATGCATGAACGTAAAAAAATAAAAAAACAAAAACTTAATATCTCCTTGACTAACACATCCTGTCTAAACTTTGAGGATTTAACAAAATCATAAGGTGCGGAACTTGTAGTTAAAAATGTATTTAGTTTCTGTATCAGTTTTATTTTAGAAGATTATAAGAAAAAAAGGTAAGTAGATGAAGGGTCTTCGTTTCATTTTCATACGGGGGTCCTACGTTTAATCCTTCTGACGGAGATTAATACTAGATTAAGAACGGTGTTTATCTGAGGAATTCAGTTGTTTTCAGTACAATTAATCAAGATATCAGTTGCTTTAAACTCAATTACTTATTCAATTATTAATTAAATGCTAACTATATATATATGTATACGCTGGGCTATCCGTGAAAGAATAGTACTTCCAAGTGACAACTCAAAATTGAGGGTGGTTCTATTGAAATAAATAAGTGGACTGTATAGATTTAAAATAAATAAAAATAATGGAAGCAAACGACGAATCACAATACATTTAATACAATGAAATACATATAAACAAGATAAGAAACAAATTAACTTAATAAATTTATATAAGAAAAAAATTAACCTAATTATAATTAAACAGCTGTAAGAAAATGTAGGAAACAAAATAAACCTAATTAAAATATTGTAGAAAATAGAAGAAACAAACTTAACTTAATTAATGCTTAAAGATGTTAAAAAAAATAGTTATCAAAATTAAACATTTTCTTGAATAAGAATTAAGAAATTAGAAGTTCCATTAATAGATAAGCTATATTCACGTGAAACAAGTCCAGTTGCGTATTGTAGAAAATCTCCGCAGGGCGGCTTGTACGAAGTTCTCAGGTGTGTTGAATGACCGCAGGGCGGCTTTTCCAAGTTCCAAGGGGAACGATGAGAAGAAAAAACTTCGTTTGCAAACGTACTAAGTATGAGCAGACTCGGGTCTAAGGCACATCTACCCTTTAGTCCCAAGCTTAAAACCCCCCGCCACTAGGCGGTAATAAAAACAATTGAAGTACGATCGTATTCTTTTTCTTTCTCTTCTATTCAAAACTTTCAATTATATTTAAAATAACTATTTTTTAAACAGGTAAAAAAAATAAAGATTAACAAAAAATGATCTATTGATAAATATCGTAAAAATTATACAGTTCTCCTTTTGTTTTCATGAAACCTCATCAGGCCATAACATATGGCGTGAACAATATATATATATACTACTTTATGTATTGGAATATCTCATTAAATCTTCCTCCTGGAATGATTCAAGAAGCTTTAGGAACTGGAACTCCAAAATAAAGGGAGAGTTAGGGATGGTCAAGGACACCCCAAGGCTCATCGTATCTTCTCACGTCTGGGGGCCCTCACACAATATTCGGTCAGTATCCAGTACAAAAATCCAACTATGTTTTTCTCTCTTAATTATTATATTAGGTATTTCTTATAACTTATAAGTTAAACTTTATAATTAATTATGAGTTAATTAATTATTTATAAATGCTCTTATTAATTAATTTTTACTTTCACTTACCTATACATGAACTGTATTGCTACATACTTCCCCAACTGTCTCATAATTGGAATTAATAATTTATTTTGGCTATGCGAGGAGTATGAGTGATGTGTACCGAGAAAGGCTTAAATATGGGTGACAAGATTCCGGTTTTGGGATATGCCGATGATCTGGTACTGCTAGGTGAAGACACGGAAACCATACAACTAAATACAAGTGTGTTAATAAAAACCGGTAAAGAAATAGGACTCGAATTAAATACCGATAAGACGAAATATATGATTAGTAGCAGAAACGGTGGCGATTTTGGTGATATTGATGTATCAGGGCATACTTTTGAACACGTAGAGAAATTCAAGTATTTGGGCTCAGTAATAACAAGAAAAAATGAAATCCAGGAAGAAATAAAGTCCCGGTTAAAGGTGGGAAATGCGTGTTATTATTCAGTTGCTAAGTTACTTAGTTTGCGGCTTCTATCTAGAAACTTAAAGGTTAGAATTTATAAAACTATTATTCTTTCAACGGTTCTTTACGGATGTGAAACGTGGCCGCTAACTTTGAAGGATGAACAACGGCTTAAGGTCTTCGAAAATAAGGTATTGCGTAAAATATTTGGTCCGAAGAGAGATGAGGCCACTGGGGAGTTTAGATGGTTGCACAACGCGGAATTGCGGAACTTGTATCCTGTGAATATAATTGAGCTGATTCCATCGCGGAGACTCAAATGGGCGAGTAAAGTTGTTGGGCTCGATGACGAGCGGATTCCGAGAAGGTTGGTATTCGCTGATCCGACTGGTAGGCGTCCGAAAGGTAGGCCGAAGCGTAGATGGGAGGATTGCGTTAAGGCTGATCTCGGGAGCTTGGGCTTGATTGGTGAACATTGGACGAGTCTGTGTAGGCGGAATTTGGTGGTATCGGCATCGAACCTTCGGGTTCGCTAAGCCTATTATTATTATGCGAGGAGTATGTTTCTTGAAGGGGAGAGTTAATGTAAATCGATTATATTTAAATATGGTAGACTAGAGAATGCATCGTAACTATAATTTTTATCAGATATATGGGAGAGCTGGGTGTATCTTATTTTGTGGCCTTTATGTATGTATGATATGTATGGGCTCGAAAAATGCCAATTTACCATTGAAATTGAGTTTACTAAGGAACAAAATGACGTTAAAATAGCTGACATATCTTAAGCATAACGAGCATAGCCTAACCACAGTGTGTTTCCTCCGAAGGACTGCATTACTAAGACTTTTTATCCCCATTAAAAAATCCTAGGCCACCTGTCAGGTTTGAACGTGCGACATTGGGTATAGAATACTTATTAATCAGTTTTGTTCTGTCATGTATCTATAGATATAAAAATGAATCGCCTTTTCCGTTGGTCATCGCAACACGCGTGAACGGCTGGACCGATTTCTGTAATTCTTTTTTTGTTATGTTTATATCAGTTAGGAGAAGGATCTTATGAAACAAAAACAAAAAAGTAAAAATTTACTTTGGTCATTTAAAAAAAAATATTTTAAAGGTAATAATCATCTCTTTATCTATATACAGTAAACCCTCGTTTTAACGAACTCCAAGGGACTAAAACATTCTCTGTTCGTTATATCCGAAAAATATATTGTATGTATATTATATGTCTTGGTATAAATTCAGGTGGTTAAAAAGAAATATTTTCAATACAGCATTCGCTTTCAGGCACATGTTTATTTAGAAACTACAAAAGCAGTTAAAACTATGCACTATGTACATATATCTATCTTATTTCACATTTTACATAATACTTTACAATTAACATATACCATCAATAAAAATACCAAACTTAAAAAGGAACTTACAATGTCAAAATCAATTCATATAAAGTTGAAATAAATAAAAAAATTCTCATCCCGATGAAGATGCAACGGAGGCCTCGACTTTATCTTTACTAGCGATAATCGTTGATAGAGGAGATTTTGATATTCCGTATTTTTCCGAAATTTTCGATTTTGACACGATTCGATGAATTCTTTTATTCACTTCTTGGGGAATCGCCAACCTTGAATTTAAATTAATGGATTTTCTCATGACCTCGTAGGAAACTCGAATTAAAGCAAGTAATAAAAACAGAAAAACTAGCTAAAACTCTAGAAACCAGAATAAGTCACAAACTGTGAATCACAGAATTGAGCCGAATAGTTGGAAGAGGTAAGGATTTGGACAGAAAGGCGCCGCTCTTTACTGGGAATCAAGACGTATCGTAATTTTTTTCTTCTTTATTTTTCGTAATAACCGAACAAATTCAATTCTGAGATTTACAAAAGTAGTTCGTTAATTCCTTATAAGAGAATGTTTCGTTATAAACAAGGAAAAAGCATAATTTTTCAAGGGACCGCAACGATAGTTTGTTATAAACGGGTGTTCGTTATAACCGTGTTCGTTAAAAAGAGGGTTTACTGTATACACAAATGAATCGACTTTTCCCTTAGTCATCATTTGGTCAACTAGTTATTTATAAAATAAAGCATTTCTTCTCTTCAGGCATTTATTAATATTTGTACACATTAAATTTAATAAATCTATATAGTACCTAAACCTTCTTTTAAATAAATGAAAGATATACAAATGCATATAAATTAGTAATCCATACTAAATATAATGCACAAGAGAATTGATGGTGATGCTTAGGCAGAAGTAGGTATGTTAATTCTGCAAGAGTGGCGGAGGTCACCGCCTGTCGTAACTTGATCTCCTTCGCCGCATTCTTGTCTCCCTCCTACACTCATCTCTTCTCTCTCTCTCTCTCTCTCTCTCTTCTTTCACACACATACACACACACTCACTCCTAATCTCTCTATCTCTCCTTATTAATTTTTGCAGATACATATTTCTTTCTATATTGCAGTGGATGAAAGAGTATCAAGTTAAAAAAATAAAATTATTGCAGAGGCAGAAACTAAATACTAACTCAAACTCATACGGACATCTCCTCACAAGCACTAAAATCCGAACTCATAATAAATATATGTTACTGATAAAACCTTTTTTTTTTTTTTTTATTTATTTATAAGAAATTTACAACTGTATTAAATAAATACAACAAGTAAATAGGTTTTATATATGATTAGTACACATGGTAGTCCTGAGAAGAAACTACCCATTGGTAGCACTCAATGTCTTATGTTAGGAGGTCACTGGAATAGAGGAGGGTGTTTGAGTGGGCAGGGAGTTTGGAATGAAAAGAGTATATCTGTAACGGGCCAAGTCTTCAACAATGGGTATTTAGGTCTTTATAGATGATTTTATTAGTAACAAAGTAAGGAGCATTGAGGATTTTACGAAGGATTTTGGACTGCAAGGATTGGATGCGAGAGGAATTCGATGGTTTAGTAGACCCCCATAGCTCAATGCCAAAGGTCAAAATAGGCCTGATAATTGTGATATAAATGAGTTTTTTGTAGTAAGTAGGAAGTTTTGAGCGTTTGTCAAGTAAGTGTTGTAGTAATCTGTATCTACGAGCAGTTTCCTGTCGTTTCAGTCTAGTATGAGGATTCCATGTTAGGCGTTTGTCGAGGTGGAGTCCTAAGTACCGAATCTGTTCAACAGGAGTAAGTAGAATATTGTTAAAGGATACGGTGGGGCAGGAAGTCATAGGCTTACGATGTGATGGGATTTATTAGGATTTATTTTGATTCTCCAGTTTTGAAACCATTCTTCAATGGCTGATAGATAAAACTGTACAAACTTACCAACAGTCGACGAACACATGAGGACTCTTTATCATCGATTTTGTTGTGGCATCTTTCACTCAATCGCCCTGAAGATGACCTAAAGTTTGAACCGAAACGTTGGCAAAACAATAAATGGTTTCCACTATTTCATTGTTTATTAAAAGGACTAATTTACTTCGGCGCCAAAAAAAAACATTTACAGTGAGCGTCAAAAGTATTCGGAATTCGTATTTCTTTTCATTTAATAAGTATATTTCACAACTATTAATTTATACAGTTCTTTTGACTCATAAATCTTTAAAAAAGTCTCTGATAAAGAAAAGTCACTAACTTGATTGGCGAAAAGTTTATTATTTTTTAAAATATCCGATTTATAATGTAAAATTACAAGATCATTCAGTGTCAAAAGTATTCAGAAACCGTAATATCTTGTTATTGAATGGTTTTAAATGTTCATATTCTCACTAATCTTCGACATAATTTTACGTTCTAAACAATTCTTCTCCCTCGAGTAACATATACACAATTTTTAAAAAAACAATATTCAATCGAACAACGACTTCGAATAATTTTTAAAAGGGAAATCGTTGAAATGTTGAAAAAAATTGATAAGGATACGTGGATGACTATATATAGTGTATATAGTATAATAATAAAATGTCAAAGCAAAAAGTTGAGTGCTCAAAAATATTAAATGTTGAAACTGAAAGACTAATTATTCATCGAATAAGAAAGCAATAACTTTAATGAGTAAACCTTAGCTTATTTCTGTTTTTTTCAGAACTGGATACACAATAAGTGCTTCAATTGTTCACCGCGTTAAAAAAAAAAAATACGACGAAAAGAAAAACATGGTACAAGAAGTCCGGAAAACGTCTTTCACTAGGCAAGAAGAGAATAGGCTGAATAATTGTAACATTTTTTTTTAAAAAAAAGGTTGGTGAATTAAAATGTTTACAGATGACTCTCATACTAAAATACATGGCTCTTATGAAAAAAATATGGTTCGGAGGAAACCAAGGAAAGAATTTAGTATGCCATAATAAAACACCTTGAACAGTCATCTATAGTTCGGTCTGTTTTTCTTTAATAAGATTAGATTCCTGGACAGAATAATTTAACAATTCTAAATCGAAACTCAATCTATCGTGGAATCTCTCTTCTCCCAGTATGATATAAAATATTCTCGTCAATACTAACTAGACGAATCACGGAATATGCTGAGGAAATTATCGGAGACTACCAATGTGGTTTTAGGCGGAATCGCTCGACTATTGATCAAATATTTTCCTTACGTCAAATATTAGAGAAAAAGCTGGAATACAACGGTGTAGTCCATCAACTTTATATCGATTTTAAAAAGGCTTGTGATTCAATAGACCGTCAGAAGCTATATAACATCATGATTGAACAGGGAATACCTAGAAAGTTAGTAAACCTAGTAGAGATGTGTTTGTCGGAAACAATTCATAAAGTTAGAATCGGTCATAATTACTCCGAGAGATTTGAGGTGCGATCGGGTTTGAAACAGGGTGACTCCCTTTCACCTGTGTTATTTAATATAGCTTTAGAATATGTCATAGAAAAGGTGATGTGTACCGAGAAAGGTTTAAATGTGGGTGATAAGATTCCGGTTTTGGGGTATGCCGATGATTTGGTACTGCTAGACGCGGAATCCATACAACTAAATACAAGTGTGTTAATAAAAACCTGTAAAGGAATAGGACTCAAATTAAATACCGATAAGACGAAATATATAATTAGTAGCAGAAATGGTGGCGATCTTTGTGATATTGATGTATCGGGGCATACTTTTGAACACGTAGAGAAATTCAAGTATTTGGGCTCAGTGATAACATGAAAAAATGAAATCCAGGAAGAAAAAAGTCCCGGTTAAAGGTGGGAAATGCGTGTTATTATTCAGTTGCTAAGTTACTTAGTTCGCGGCTTCTATCTAAAAACTTAAAGGTTAGAATTTATAAAACTATTATTCTTCCGACGGTTCTTTACGGATGTGAAACGTGGCTGCTCCTTTGAAGGATGAACAACGGCTTAAGGTTTTCGAAAATAAGGTACTGCGTAAAATATTTGGTCCGAAGAGAGATGAGGTCACTGAGGAGATTAGAAGGTTGCACGACGCAGAATTGCGGAACTTGTATCCTGTGAATATAATTGAGTAGATAGCATCGCGAAGACTCAAATGGACAGGTAAAGTTGTTGGGCTCGATGAGGAACGGATTCCGAGAAAGTTGGGTTTGAACGGTGAACATTGGACGAGTCTGTGTAGGCGGAATTTGGTGGAATCGGCATCGAACCTTCGGGTTAGCTAAAGCCTATTATTATTATTATTAAACACCTTGAGCAGTTATCGATAGTTCGGTCTGTTTTTCTTTGAAAAGTTTAGTTTCCTGAACAGAATAACAATTCTAAATCGAAAATCAATGTAGTTTCAAACCTTTTTTTTTTAATCCTAATATCTTTTAAAGTTCTTAAATTGATCTTTACAATCGGAGTTAAGTGAAAGTTTTGTGTTATACGCTCCAGACTGATAAAAAAAAGCCTTAACCTCTCTAGATTACTGTACTAATTTAATGATTTAGAACTGTAACATTATTGTCTGTGGGAACTACCAGATGAAGCGCATCCTTTATCAACTTTCAATAAGTAAAGAAATATTTAAAAAAATAACTATACTGAAATGATTTTTTTTAATGACATTATTAGCTATTATTTTAAACATAAAGTACAAAACTAATAAAAATCCATAACTTGCCTTTCACTTGTAATAAAGTTAGATTATTACAATCAAACAGTAAAATATGCTAATGAAAATAAGAGAAAGATTTTTATTAGTTTTACCTTATGTAAATATCCTATATCTAGTCGTAAAATTTGATTTGCCAATAAAATAAAACGTACAAAAATAAAAAAGACAAATAATTAAAATATTTGAGGATTCTTTAAAGATGGCATGTATTTTCAAACACATACCACATCTTCTAATGGTCAGTTATTTACTTAATTAAAAATTAAATATCTGGTGTACGCAACTCACGACTATTTCCTCTTTTGATAAAATAATTTAGAAATTTCTAAATAAAGTTACGAGATGAAAAAATGGTTAGGAATTAATGACATTGAATTTCAATAGAAACATGTGTTTTATTAAATAATCTATGGCTGTATGTTTATTTATTTAACGTCACTTTATGCTACTATGGCTAATCGGACGATGCTACAGTGGGAGTCTTAAATTTTGCCTATCTAGGTTTTATTAGGATAGGCATCTGTAACGAGTAGGGGTGGGCATAATCGAATGATCGTCATAATGGGATGATCGGACTTCGATGATTTAAATAATCGAATGATTTCATAATCGAATGATCGATATGCATTTCCACCATTTCCGTCTCTCTGATGGCTGAGCTGGCTGAGTCTAGGTGCACATATGCATATAATTTATGTGATGAGCAAAAAAAAAAACAGGTCGTTCGATTATCCGAGCTCCTTATAATCCCTCGATTATCTTTAAACAATTCACTTCTAATGATCATTCCTTTCTCCAAACCGATTAATCCGATAATCGATTAATTCGAATGATTCTATTATGCCCATCCCTAGTAACGAGTACCTGACATCTCACACAGGCTCGGGACCACCTTTTAACCTTCCCTCCGAAGGAAGGCATAACTGAGGATCTTTTACTCCCATAAAAAAATCCTAGAACCACTTGCGGGTTTGAACCCGTGACCTTTGTCATAGGAGGCTGTTATTCTAGCCACCCAGCTACAAGTGATCCCAAATAATCTATTAATTTATTATCTACGAAAATCAGTTACTTTTATCGTTTTTGTTCATTACTGTTTTATCATTATTTATTTTTTCTGTTAACTTTTACAATTTTGTGAATAATATAATATGTATTTCCAACGTATGTTATTCATTTATATTACTGTTTTTATGTTCAAAAACCACAAAAATTGCGACAAAAAATATTTTTTCACTTTTCGCCTTTAGTTGGATATCTGATTTTCCAACTTATCTATTCATTTGTTTTTTATCAATACTGACGATAAGATACGATTTTATTTTAATTACAAACTTTAAGGTATTTCAGAGGAAAAACAGTTAAAATATTGAAATTCAATCCCTGTCAGATTATTCAAATCAGAATGAAAGATACGTCATACTTAAGTCCTTCACATTTTACATTGATATAGCGAGTTTAATCAAAATCGTTAGAGTTGTTTTTGAGAAAATCATAAAAAGGTGCTAAATGCATGGTATGGTAAAATTGCTGACATATACGCTTCTAATGTATATGAAATCTTAGTTTTTTTTCAACAAACTGCTTTCGTGCCAGACTTAACACACACGACCCCAAAGATCTTTTCCCGAGACTTGGTTATTTGGACTCTGAGGACCCTAAAACGTGTATTTCAGAACGACTGAGTGAGCTGAGCGGGATATATTTTGTTTTTAGTATGTACAAAATTAAAGGTACTATAGAGGAAGAAATTTTGAAATATCGGAATTTAAGCCCTGTCAGACTATTTCAATCAGAATATGACCTACATTATATTAATGCCCATTAAATTCAACATAAATATATGAAATTTAATTAAAATCGTTACAGCCGTTATTAAGAAATCGTAAAAAGGTGCAAAATGCATTGTATAAAGTGTCTCTTCTGGTGAGCCGATTTTGATGAAAAACTTGCTATAACATCTCGGGGGGATAGCTGTCTTAAATGTGAAATTTCTTTTTCTTACGGCGTTTTGTTTTTTCCTAGACTTACCACACACGTCCCCACAAATCTTTTTCTTGGTTATTTGGACTCAGGAAACACTAAAACGTGTATTTCCGTTTAAAACTGGAATCCAGAAATCTTCAAGACATTTCATATTTAAAATGAAAGTAATATAAAATTCATTAAAATGTTTGAAATTATGGAGTTTTTGTTGACTGTTAATAGATTAGATGAGGAAGACAGTTGGGGGTGCGGTCATAAATTGAGACGTTGATTTCCAAAAGGTACTAAAGGACATTTTTTACAAAATTGATTTTTTACATATTTGTATTATCATAATTTAGTTTTATCAAAATCTTCTATTTGATTTTAACTAATGTACACCTAAGTCCTTTATAAAAACAATTTAGAAATATTATTATTTTCTAAAGGAACTAATTAGACATTTAATTTCGTTCTAAATTGTAACAAAACATCTCATTTCATAACTTTAATATGATGTTATTAATATACTAAAAAAACAATTCTGGATTTGTATGCGAAAATAATCAAATTAGGTAATTTAATAATATAATAATTAGTGATTTTCGCGTCTCCTGTAAAATTTCCTAGAATGGATATAGTACCTTTTGGAAATCAACATCTCAATTTATGACCGCACCCCCAACCATCTTCCTCATTTAAAATGTTTGAAGATTCTTTTAACGTGGCGTGTATTTTCATACACATACCACATCGTCTAATGGTCAGTTTTATACCTAATTAAAAATTAAAAAGCGATAAACGTTTAAGATAATATATGATGTTGAAAATGCGTCAGATGCAATCTATTTGAAGATCTGTTAGTCAATTAAAGTCTAGTATTTTATTTAGAGGATGGAAGCCGGTCTAATTTTAAATGCCTCGGCCGATCCTCAGACACCTTGCCAGATTAGTAGAAATTCTAAGCCAAGCATTTCATAGCCAACTTTGAGAAGCGGGCTAAGAATACTATAATTGTCCTAAAAGTGATAATTAAATCGGTATATCGGTTTATACATCTCTTGTTAATATATATATATATATATATATATATATATATATATATATATATATATATATATATATATAATATATATCGCATCACGTGTGAACGGCTTGACCGATTTTTCTAATTCTTTTTTTGTTAAGTTAATATAAGTCAGGAGAAGGATCTATATATATTATGTTATTATTCAGTTGCTAAGTTACTTAGCTCACGGCTTCTATCTAAAAACTTAAAGGTTAGAATTTATAAAACTATTAATCTTCCAACGTTTCTTTACGGATGTGAAACGTGGCCGCTTACTTTGAGGGATGAACAACGGCTTAAGGTTTTCGAAAATAAGGTACTGCGTAAAATATTTGGTCCGAAGAGAGATTAAGCCACTGGGGAGTTTAGAAGGTTGCACAACGCGGAATTGCGGAACTTGTATCCTGTGAATATAATTGAGATAATAGCACCGCGGAGACTCAAATGGACGAGTAAAGTTGTTGGGCTCGATGAGGAGCGGATTCCGAGAAAGTTAGTATTCGCTGATCCGACTGGTAGGCGTCCGAAAGATAGGCCGAAGTGGCGATGTGAGGATTGCGTTAAAGCTGATCTCGCGGGCTTGGGCTTGACCGGCGAACATTATACGAGTCTGTGCAGGCGAAGTTTGGTGGTATCGGCATCGAACCTTCGGGTTCGGCAAGCCTATTATTATTATGATTATTATTGTTAATGTTAACGGGGAGTGATGAAAAGCCGATAAAACAAACTGTCTGTCGTAGATAATCATATAATTGATTATTTAATTAAACATATGTTTCTATTAAAATCATTCTTTAATTTAATTTTTAAAAATCATAATTTATTTTCGTTTATAAATTTGTTCGATAATTCTAGAATTGATATAAATAATGGAGGTAAGTGAAAGTCGTGTGTTGCGCGCTCCAGATTTTAAATTTTATAATAGCTCTATTCAGGGTTAGACTGATAATACTGAATCTAAATAAATGCTATCATTACTGCACCGGCAGTGGAACGATGAGGAAACTATACATATTTATAGCCTGCGTGGCTTGGGACAGAACAGCAGAGTTTCCCACAGTGGTTTCCGCATATTTACCTCTTAATGAATTTGATTTGCATATCTTATTCGAAAAGCTGAGAATAAACAAGCTTCACTTGGTCGCGGACAAAAAAGGCAAACCCTATAGCCGGGAACTTCCTACTGAACTTCTCAGAGGCTGAGAAAGAGATGCTTAACTCCGCTTCGGACTAACGATCTCAACTCGGAGGAGTGCAATAAATACTTCAAAGTCAGCGGAAAATTAAATTCAATGGCAGTATACAATTAAGAGATGTGAAGGTCGCTGCTGCCCCTTACGGTATCCGGTTATGGATCCTTGTCTGCAGAAACGTGACCGTCATGTATGCCATCCTCTTACTACCGATTAGTTAAATGGTTTTGAAATACTAAGTTTAAAATTTAAAAAAATCTTGTGCACGCATCATAAAACCTCCCTCTCAACCTGGAAAATAATGAAAAAAAAATTACCATTACAATCCATGCCCTTCATTTCAGTTCAGCAAGCAACAGATCACTATATCTCCATAGTGTGGTAGCAACATTCCGCCGTAATTTGGTTCTGCTAGGTGAAGACAGGGAAACTATACAACTAAATACAAGTGCGTTAATAAAAACTGGTAAAGAAATAGGACTCGAAATAAATACTGATTAGACGAAATATATGATTAGTAGCAGAAACGGTGGCGATCTTGGTGATATTGATATATCAGGACATACTTTTGAACACGTAGAGAAATTCAAGTATTTAAGTTCAATGATAACGAGAAAAAATTAAATCCAGGAGGAAATAAAGTCTTGGTTAAAGACGGGAAATGCGTTTTATTATTCAGTTGCTAAATTACTTAGCTCGCGGCTTCTGTCTAAAAAAAAAAGGTTAGAATTTATAAAACTATTATTCTTTCGACGGTTCTATATGTGAAACGTGGCAGCTTACTTTGAAGGATAAACAACGGCTTAAGGTTTTCCAAAATAAGGTACTGCGTAAAATATTTGGTCCGATGAGAGATGAGGCCACTGTAGAGTTTAGAAGGTTCTACAACGCGGAAATTGAGGAGCTTGTACGCTGTGAATATAATTGAGTTGATAGCATCATGGAGGCGAGTAAAGTGGTTGGGCTCGGTGAGGAACGGATTCCGAGAAAGTTGGTAATCGCTGAACCGACTGGTAGGCGTCCGAAAGGTAGGCCGAAGCGTCGATGGGAGGATTGCTTTAAGGCTGATAGACAATAGTTGGTGGCATAGGCATCGAATCTTCGGTTTCGGTAGGCCTGTTAATATTATTATTATTATTATGGTAGCAATATTACTCTATATAAAGACATTCATATGCTAACAGTCAACGAACAAATTTGAACTCTCTAGACGTTTAGTTATATTGGGTTGCAAAATAAGCCCGTGGCGTTTTATGATATTTTGATGGATGTTGGGTA
Source organism: Piezodorus guildinii (assembly GCA_023052935.1). NCBI lineage: Eukaryota > Metazoa > Arthropoda > Insecta > Hemiptera > Pentatomidae > Piezodorus > Piezodorus guildinii. The sequence continues at coordinate 16,960,218 of CM041296.1, read as the reverse complement.
ATAATAAAATAAATAAAGTTCGAAATAAAAAGTTATTTTAATTAAATAAAAAACGGTAGGAAACACAATTAAAATGATGAAAAATGAGAAATAAAAAACAGGCTTCTTCTTTAGAATAAATTAAATTTAAAAAAAATGTTTTTTAAATCCACACACACAAAATTTTTAAAGATCCTACCACAAAACAACAAGGTACACACGATGCACACAATGCAGGTAATTGGTTGGTTACCTCAGTGTTGCAGGTAAAAAATTAATATTAATAATTAAATTACTTTCCACCTGGCAACACTGAGGGACCTGAAAAACCGTCGTGTAACCTCCGTGTTGTGATTGACCGTGCAACCGTTACATCACTTCCCCCCAATGACCTCGTCACAGAAGCGAACAGGGAGTCGGATGCGACGTCCTCTTCGAGTTGTTTTGTCCGATGAGGGTTGGTCAGCTTCTGTGGCGGGGGCGTTGTCAGTTTGTGGAGGTTGCTGTCGCGATGTAGTCGGTGGTGACGTGGCTGGAGAGGTTGGGTCTTCCAAGGTGTAGGCCGGCTTCAGGCGGTCCACGCTAACGGTCTTCTCTCCGGAGGCGAGCAGGATCACAAAAGTCTTCTCCCCTCTCTCGATCACAAGGTGAGGTCCAGAGTAGGGAGGAGTTAGTGGTTTCCTGGCCGTGTCGTCTCGTAAGAAGACGTGTGTGCATGTCCTTAAGTCCTTCGGAGTGAAGGTTGGCCCTTGACTAGGTCTATGCGGGGCAGGCTGCAGGTGCTTCAAGTGTTCCCTTAGCCTACGCAGAAATCCATCAGGTTCCTCTGGTTTTGAAGTCGACTCCAACAGTTCCCCAGGAAGTCGCAGGGGTTGACCATACGTCATTTCTGCGGCGCTTGTGCAGTTGTCATCCCTAATAGCTGCTCTCAAGCCGAGGAGGACTGTGGGCAATAGTTCCGTCCAAGATCTTGAGGTAATGAGATGTGCAGTTAGGGCTGCCTTTAAAGTTCTATGCCATCTCTCGATAGTGCCGTTGCACTGAGGATGGTACGCAGTGGTCCGACATCGCCGAGTTCCTAGGAGGTTCAGCAGTTTCGAAAAAAGTTCGCTCTCGAATTGGCGGCCTTGATCCGTTGTGATGCGTGTTGGGACGCCAAATCTGGAAATCCAGGATTTGTAGAGCGCTGATGCAACCACTGTAGCGGAGATATCCTCAATCGGTTCAGCTTCCGGCCAACGGGTGTACCGATCTGCCATAGTAAGGCAATAACGTTTACCATCCGATGTCGGTAGAGGTCCGATTATATCGACATGAATGTGCTCAAATCGACCAGCTGGAGCGAAGATGCCGGGAGGTGAAACTGTGTGTCTATGGATTTTCGAGCGTTGACAAGCGATGCAGCTTCGGGTCCAAGTCGTTATGTCAGAATTCATATTCGGCCAGAAGAATCTCTGAGACACCAGGCGGCGTGTCCCTCGGATTCCAGGGTGGCTGAGCTCGTGAATCTTCTTAACGATGTTCTGACGCAGAGAAGTAGGAACATACGGTCGAGCTTTCGAAGTTGTGAAGTCACAAAGAAGTGGCTTGTTCGAGTGCGGGAGTTCGACAAGTTTCAAATGCAGGTTCGGGTTCCGAAGTAACTCGGGAATCAGCGGGTCTTCCTGCTGGGCTTCGACAATGCTCTCCATGTCATCCGGACTGCGAATTTCCTCTAATCTTGACAAAGTATCGGCCACTTTGTTTTCTTCTCCCGAAACATGTCGGATATCGCAAGTGAACTGGCTAATGAAGTTCACATAGCGAATCCGCATGGGTGTTGCTGTTCCGGGCTTCTGATAGAAGGCATAAACCAGAGGTTTATGGTCAGTGAGAATACTGAAAACTCTTCCTTCGATGCAAGGCCTGAAATGCTTGACTGCGTTAAAGATAGCGGTGAGTTCGCGGTCGTAGGTGGAGTATCCCTGTTGAGCTGCCGTAAGAGCTCTTGAGAAGAATCCTAAGGGTCTCCAATGTTGTCCTTCTCGTTGTTGAAGAACTGCTCCCATCGCTGTGTTGGAAGCATCACAAGCGAGAGAGACTTCAGCATCAGACGATGGATGCGCGAGTGTGACTGCTTCTCGAATGTTCTGCTGGCATCTGGCGAAGGCTTCTTCAGCTTCAGGAGTCCATTCGATTGGCGTTCTATCATTCTTCTTACTGTTGCCAATCAGAGCATGTAGAGTGCGCTGAACTTCTGCTGCCTTGGGGAGGCATCTTCTGTAGAAGTTGATCATCCCCAGAAAGCGTCGAAGATGGCCCTTGGTAGCAGGACGTGGAAATTCGGCGATTTCGTCGACCTTACTCGGGAGAGGTTTGATGCCCTGCGAGGTAACAAGGAAGCCAAGAAACTCGACTTCGTCCTTGCAGAACGTCGACTTGAGCGGGTTGATAGTCAATCCATGCTGGTCCAGTCGTCTAAAGACTTCTTCCAAGTGGGTGCGATGTTCTTCCTCCGACGATGAAGCTATCAGAATGTCATCCAGATAGACGAAAGCATACGGTAGGGCGAGAATGCTGTCCATCAAGCGTTGAAAGGTCTGCGCTGCGTTGCGGAGTCCGAAGCACATCACCTTGAATTCGAAGAGGCCGAAAGGAGTGATAACTGCAGTCTTCGGAACGTCTTCTTCAGCAACAGGTATCTGGTAGTATGCCCGTTTGAGATCCACCTTACTGAAGATTGTCTTTCCAAAGAGGTTGGTGTTGAGAGATTGGATGTTAGGAACGCTGTATCTATCAGGCACAGTCTGGGCGTTGAGACGGCGGTAGTCTCCACAAAATCTCATTGAGCCCTCCTTCTTTGTTACTATGAGGAGTGGGCTAGCCCAGGGGCTACTTGAAGGCCTGCAGATTCCCTCATCTACCATCTTCAGGAATTCTTCCCTGGCGGCGTTGTATCGCTCAGGTGGAAGGCGCCTGGCTTTGGAGGTGACTGGAGCTCCCTTCGTTTCAATAAAATGCTTGATTGCATGCTTCGCCTCCTGTGGTACCGTAGATGGGCGAGTTATAGCTGGGTATTTGCGTAAAAGCTCATAATACCACTCGCCACTAGGTACAGAATAAACGGAAGGTGTGTTGTTATGTTTAAGACTGCCCTTGGATGTGAGACCTGTCTTGGCGTCTACGAGCTGTCGGCCCTTGAGATCGACCAGGATGTGGTGAAAGAAGAAGAAGTCTGCTCCGATGATCGGGTTGTTGACGTCGGCGATGATGAAAGACCACCGAAGAGGGCGACGAAGACCAACGTTAAGTATCTTCTTCACTTCACCATAGGTCTTTATCGGTGTACCGTTGGCTGCAAAAAGGGTGAAATTGGCGGGTGTTTTTCGATCTCGTCTCCGTGCTGGGAAGACCGATATTGACGCTCCAGTGTCGACTAAATATCGTTCTCCAGTTGCTATGTCCGCGACGAATAATCGGCGGTGGTTGATATCAGCGACGGAGTCCGCCTTCTCAGTCGCTGAGATTAGTTTCCCTTTTGCGATGGTTTCCAGCTGCAGGGTTGTTGGCATTTCTTAGCCTTCTCCCGGAAGTTGCGGTGGTAGTAGCATAGTTTACGACTTTTGCTACGCGATCGGTTCCGTCCTTGGCCACGAGATGTCGATCTGCTCCTTCTTAAGCTAGCCATTTCGTTTTGGAGCTCATTTATTAGGAGGCTCAGCTTCTCGAATTTCTCCTCAAGTTGAGTTGCGAAGGAAGAAGAAGAAGAACGGGGTTGCGGTGTGTGTGTGGTCACCTGACTGACACTGGACTCATATACCTCAGCTATGCGGTCGGCAATCTCTGCCAGCTTATCGAGGGATGTTTCCGAAGTTACAGTCAGTGTTGCTTGCATCCTTTCTGGTAGTGCTTTTAGCCACATATTCCTAAGTAATTCGGGGGAAACAGAACTGCCTGCCAGCCGTTTTAATTCATTTAAAAATTGAGATGGCCGTTCCCTGTCGGCGAGGTGCTTGTCCTCCAATAAACGCCTAATACGCTGATTTTCGGACTCGGCGTAAGTAGAAATAAGCCTTTCCTTAAGGGCTTCATATGGCTCTGTAGGTGGGTTTTTCACCAAGTCGGAGACTTGTTTTAGAATTTCAAATTCTAAATTCGCCACCACTATTTGAAATTTTATTCTTGAGCTCACGACTTTTGATGTGGCAAATACAGCATCGGCCTGGCAAAACCATAATTCTGGGTCAGCCCTCCAGAATGTAGGGATTCTAATATTAGTATGTGCACTAGCACTTACCTCTAAATCTGCTGGCTTCTTATCCATCTTTTCCGTCATCACGTCGGGGTCACCACTTTGGTGGATGTTGGGTAATAATAAAATAAATAAAGTTCGAAATAAAAAGTTATTTTAATTAAATAAAAAACGGTAGGAAACACAATTAAAATTATGAAAAATGAGAAATAAAAAACAGGCTTCTTCTTTAGAATAAATTAAATTTAAAAAAAATGTTTTTTAAATCCACACACACAAAATTTTTAAAGATCCTACCACAAAACAACAAGGTACACACGATGCACACAATGCAGGTAATTGGTTGGTTACCTCAGTGTTGCAGGTAAAAAATTAATATTAATAATTAAATTACTTTCCACCTGGCAACACTGAGGGACCTGAAAAACCGTCGTGTAACCTCCGTGTTGTGATTGACCGTGCAACCGTTACAATATCTTAATTGAATCCTCTCGGTGTTTATAAAATCATGTTTAATAGGTCAAAAATGTTTACATATTCTAAAAATAATCTGGTGCGGGCAACACACGACTTTCACTTTTCTCCATTTTTAAAATCAATGAAAGAATTTTCAAATACAGTTAGAGATAAAAATGAGTGAAACCATTAATGAATTAATTAAATGGAATTTCTATAGAAACATGTGTTTTATTAAAAAATCTATTATATTATTATCTAAAATAATCACTTAGTTTTATCGGCTTTTCATCACTCTCTAATTACTTTTAAAAGCTTGTGTATCAGATAATATTTTTTCTAAAATCTCAAGGTTTCCAACGGTATATCATACATGTATATTACTGTTCTTATGTTCAAAAACAAAAAATTGCATTCAAAATATATTTTTTCAGTTTTCTCCTTTAGTTGGGATCGAATTCATTCAATCTATATATTTACCTGTTTTTCATCAGTAGTAACAAGCTAATATAATTATTTTTATAGAACCAACAAAATTAAAGGTACTTTTGAGAAACAAAATGTAAAATATCGGCATTTAAGCCCTGTCAGACCATTTGTATCCGAAAGAAACCTAAATTATATTAAAGCCCATTAAATTTTACATCGATATAGCGAGTTTAATCAAAATCGTCGGAACCGTTTTTGCAAAATGCATGGTATAAAGTTGCTCTTCTGGTCAGCTGATTTTGATGAAAAAGATTTTGTAACGTCTCGGGCTTATAGTTGTCTTAATTATGAAATTTCAGTTTCAAATGACTTGCCGTTTCCGCCCGGAAGTTACCACACAGACACACACACAGACCTTTTTGCGGGACTTGGTTGTTTGGACCCAGGAGACCCAGGGGAAAACGTGTATTTCCGTTGAAAACTGGAACTCGAAAATTTTCACGATCGCAATACTTTCCTTACTATATATAGTAAGTGAAAGTAAAAGTATTAGCTAAGCTGCTTTTATGCATCAATTTCAATCGAGATTCCTTATATTTAAGTATTATTATTGAATTAAATCACTTTTTAAAACTAATCGCCGCCATTTTTTAAACTAATCGACCGATATCAACGTTTAGGTGTTAGTATCATCATTACCTATTTTCCTCTCTTATGGAAACATTCCACAATCATTCTATTCCTAAAACCAGGTAAACCTTCCAGTAACACTTCATCCTACAGACCTATAAGTCTACTCCCCATCCTCTCAAAAATCTTCGAAAAGCTCCTTCTAAAACGAATCCTGCCTATATTAGAATCTCACAACCTTCCTTCCCACCAGTTTGGTTTCCGTTCTCATCATTCCACTGTTCAACAAGGACTCCGAGTTGTAGACCATATTTCCTCAGCCCTCGAATGTAAAGAGTATTGTTCTGGTGCGTTTCTGGACATAGCGCAAGCTTTTGACCGGGTATGGCACGCTGGATTACTCTTCAAGCTTAAAACGCATTTACCCCAGTCTCTCTACCTCATTCTAAGATCCTATCTCTCAAACCGCTCCTTCCAAGTACGCTGTGGTGTAGAATTTTCCAACTTTTATCCCGTTGAGGCCGGTGTTCCTCAGGGCAGCGTCCTGGGACCCGTTCTCTACATCCTTTACACCGCTGATATTCCTAATCATCCTGTCACCTTTCTGGCAACATTTGCAGATGACACCGCCATCCTATCATCCAGTTCCGATCCCGAAACCGCATCCTTAATCCTGCAAAGACACCTTTGTCTTATCGAAGACTGGTGTGGTGCTTGGCGCATAAAGGTGAACGAGGCCAAATGCAAACATGTAACCTTCACTCTTCGACGAAACTCCTGTCCGCCAGTTTACTTCAATTCCATTCCTATTCCTCCTTCAGATACAGTCCGCTATCTTGGCTTACTACTAGACAAAAGACTGACATGGAACCCACATACAAGACTTAAAAGAAAAGAACTCAATCGACGATTCGGACAGTTATACAGACTGTTAAACAGAAAATCTGAACTTACAGTTGACAACAAATTATTAATTTATAAGACAATACTGAAGCCGATCTGGACCTACGGACTTGAACTGTGGGGGACAGCTAAACGTTCTAACATCAAACGCATTCAATCCTTTCAATCCAAAGTCCTCCGAATAATAGTAAATGCTCCTTATTATGTATCCAACTATACCTTGCACCACGACCTTAATGTTCCATTTATTTCAGACCTAATTCCATCCAAATTTTCCAAATTCCATCAGAACCTCATTCATCATCCTAATCCTTTAGCACGATCCCTATCCAGCTCCACTCATCCATACAACCCACCTAGAAGGTTGAAACGGCAGTGGCCCCGAGATATATTGTAAATACATATGCTGGAGTTCTGACACTGGTCAGATTCTCCTCTCAAGTGCGGTGTGATTGTGGCTATGGCGCCCTCACTTAGCTTCCGCTGGCTCTCACCAGTGATGCGGCTGAGAGGGAGGCGCTGGGATCCTTTGGACTCTGCTTGTCCTTCCACAAGTGGAGGGACAAGCCCCGTCCGGGGTTCCCGAGCTGATTGTAAATATTGTACATAGGTATGAATGTGACATGTTTTGTTTATTTATTTGTTAACCCATTTATTTGTATTTATTTTGTATACTTAATTTTGTTATTGTATACGTTTACTTATTTTGATTTTATTTTATGTAATTTGACTTTCCTTTTGTTTATATTGTAAATATTGTATGAATGAGATCCTGTAGCACTATTATTATTGTCTATTATGACAAATTGTAATATATACGAATAAAAAAAAAAAAAAAAAAAAAAAAAAAAAAAAAAAAGTATCATCATTAGATGCCCTGATATATTTGTGCCTAATAAAAAAAAACAATAATTGGTTGAGTAGTTTCTGAGTCAAGTCTTGGAGGGGATAAGGCGGACAAATGAATTTTTTTTTTTTTGTTCTCTTTCAGATTCTTGAAACTCTAGCTCGAAAAAATTTGAGAGGGGTCAATTATTTTTCGTCGGATTATAAAGGTTGATTATTGAAAATAATAAACCAAAAATGATTAGTTAAGGTGCTTTCAGGCACCAGTTTCAACCGTGATTCCTTATCTTTAAGTGGCATTTTGCTTTCTCAAAATGGAAGATAATATCAACAACCATTTTTATTGAGTAAAATTACAATCTGTCCGAATTTGGACATTAATAATAATGCTGAAAGATATCATACATACTACATTCATACAATATTTACACGGCATAAAATTACAATAAAATATATACACAATAATGAATCAATACAATAGTCAAGAATTCACTTATACCTATATACACATACATACATCACATTGAGCGGAGAATCTAGCCAGTGCTAGAAATCCAATATATTTACAAAAGGTCGCGGGGCCACTACCGTTTCAACCTTCTAGGTGGTTTGTATGGATGAGTGGAGCTGGATTGGGATTGAGCTAGAGGATTAGGATGATGAAATAGGTTTTGGTGGAATTTGGAAAATTTGGATGGAATTAGGTCTGAAATAAATGGAACATTAAGGTCGTGGTGCAAGGTATAGTTGGAGACATAATAAGGAGCATTTACTATTGTACGGAGGACTTTGGATTTAAAGGATTGAATGCGTTTGATGTTAGTACGTTTAGCTGTCCCCCACAGTTCAAGTCCGTAGGTCCAGATGGGGGAAGATAAAATAAAAATATTTTTCGCCGATGAATGATTTTCAAAAATTTCCGATAAGGAAGATCAGCTGAACTGACGTTTAACAAAATTTGCTGTATGAATGGCGATAATGCCTCAGGAGAAAGCACTGCCCGAAAGTGGTTTGCTCCGTTCAGAACCGGAAATTTTGACTTGGATGACGCAAAACGAACCGAGCCGTCCTTCAACTGTTGATGATGAAATTACCTGAAAGATGGCAACATGTAATAGATCAAAATGGGTTGTATATAATTTATTACAAATACTTAAAAGAATCTGAAGTTTTATTAGAATAATCAGCAAAAAGTTTTATTAGAATGATCAGCAAAAAGTTTTATTAGAATGATCAGCAAAAAACGTTACTAACTTATTGTACAACACAATAGAACGTGACTGACTCATCAACCATAGTAAGTTTTTATTTAAATATTTAAGACTTTGTCTCTTATAATATATATATGGATTATACCGGAGCATAAAAGCTCCGGTAACCTCCGATAGCTTTGAACACGCTACCTAGGACTTACTGAGCCGGCAAAAGAACCCTCACCTGTATTTAAGGCACAATACCCAATACCTATATTAGTGATCATAACATTACCTTAGACAGGCCTCTGTCGCCTACTTTATGTCCCCTACAATCCCTCACGTTTCACGATGCATTTTGTAGTGTAGGGTCATCACTCCCTACGCCTAATTTTGTGAGTGGCCACCATTTGGCTGACGGGTCTCACATACCCGGGAGATAGGCTGTGAGTGGATCCCCATTTAATTACATCCTTATAAAAGCCCCGCCGGGACTGGGATTCAAAGTCACAATCTTTAGCATGAGAGAATAGCGCGCTAGCCACTCAGCGCAGTTCCCCCAGGATTCTCAAGACTTATTATTCATGTTGTTATACTTACTCACTCTTGTTGGACCTTACTCTTAATCCCACAAAGACATTGATCGTCAAATACATGCCATGTTTTATGTTTTGAATTGAAAAAATAAAAATTGTATTTATATATATATATATGCAACATAAAGCAATCATAAATATTGCGTTGTTTCACATGAAATGTCCGTTTATATAGTTTCTGAAATACATAAAGGATTTTGCAAGTCTCTGTTGTTTTCTTCCGAATGTTTACATATTTACAGTAAACAGTTACTAATCCTCTACCTTTGTATTATAAACATTAGCTTCCCAATCATTTCGTACGCAGCTGAGGCGGCTAGAAATATTTGCAAGGCGTTTGGGGAAGGGAGTGTTAATGAACGGACCATTCGCCGTTGGTTTGCTAAGTTTAAATCCCAAAAAATTGATGGTTACAGTATGGTGATCTATGGCTGGGATAATTCATTATTCGTTTTTACCTAGAGGTGAAACCATTACCTCTACAACGTAATGCAATGAAATTGACCAAATGCACACAAAATTATTTTTAAAAAACAACATGATTGGTAAATCGGAAGGGTCCTATACTCTTTCACGAGAACGCTAGACCCCATGTTTCAAAACATTACGTGCGAAAATTGAAAGAACTGGGCTACGAAGATCTTCCGCACCCACCGTATTCTCCCGACTTGTCTCCAACAGATTACTACCTGTTCAGGAATTTAGACAACTTCGTCAAAGGAAAACTTTTTGAAAATTATGATCAAGTGAAAAGTGCGTTTTCAGATTTTGTTTCACTTCAAAGCTCAGAGTTTTTCAGTTCGGGGATAAAAAAGTAGTTGTCACGTTGGGAAAAATGTGTAGAAAAAGAAGGTAAATCTTGTTTTCATATCGTATTTTTAATAAAAATCCTTTACCTTGAAAACGGACATTTCATGTGACACAACCCAATAGAAACAAAAATAACAGATATATGAAAAAACTGAACTACGTGAATAACATACAATACATGATTCGCCATGAACGAGAATTTAAATACGAAAATATTTTGACTTCAGGCTTTCAGCGTCATGAAAAATTCACAAAACAAAATATATCAATGGATTCACGTAATGGTACGTTCGAAAATAATCAATTTCCAATTCAAATCAGCGCTAACAACCTTGTTTGTTTCCAATTTCCATCTGATATCGGGTTCCTAAGGCGGCGTATTCCTTTCAGGGGATTTCGAAATCTGATATTGGTCATGATCGCAATCAAGAATCCCATTTAAACAATTCCTCTAAGACAGTAAGTATTGTAAAAAGTTAGAAGTAAATGATAAACTACTAAAACATTAATGGTTGACTTTATTAATTTTATCATAGAGAGAAGATCGGGGAGGAATTGAGTTTTCGGACAGATGATATTTAGATCCTGAAGAGTAGGTCCTATAGACGAATGTTACATAACAAAAGAATATTATTAATTAAATTATTGTTAAGGAAAATCACATATTTGATCTGGGCGTAACATGTATTATCTCGGGCGTTGTATTAAATATGAAATTTCAGTTTCATGAGGCTTTTAGTTTACGCGCTGGACTTACCACACACACACACACACAACTAGTAGAAAAGTTAAAGAATATATTACACTAACCATTGGAGATTACGACATCGAGTCTAAGCCGTCTATTAGATGCCTCGGTGTACAGATTGACGCCAGACTTAGGTTTGATGACCATTTGAACCAGGTTAGCATGATAGCCCTAAAAGTAACAAATGCCCTATCAAGAATCATGCCAAATATTGGCGGCCCTAAGATGTACCGAAGAAGGCTTCTGGCCAGTGTGTCTAGCTCCATCACCAATCTCGACGGAAGCCGTGCAGAAGAAATCTTACATTCGAAAGGCCTTTAATGTGCACAGAATTAGTGCTATTTGTGTTTGTCGTGCTTTCCTGACCGTCTCCTATGAAGCTGTGTGTGTTATCGCCAGTGTGCCTCCTATTGAACTTTTGGCTGAGGAAGGCGAACGAATTTTTCGAAGATGGAAAGATCTAAATGCTCATTGGGCGAGGGTTCCAAACGAAGAGAGGTCTCAGACGATTGACAAATGGCAGAGACGTTGGAATGCCTCATCTAATGGAAGATGGACCCACCGTATAGTTCCTGACGTAGCTACATGGATTTCTAGGAAGCACGGAGATGTAGAATTCTACCTCACCCAACTCCTTACAGGACATGGCTGCCTAAAATCATATTTAAAATAGAGGATGAACCATCGTGTCCAAGTTGCCTGTCTGAGGATCAAACAGTGGAGCATGCATTCTTTCATTGCCCAATTTTCGACCAAGAAAAGGATGAACTAGACAGAATTCTTGGAGAGAAGGCTCTTCCAGAAAACTTGGTCAACCTAATGAGGACCAAAGAGGAAAACTGGAATGCTGTGATAGAATACACGGTGCAACTCGAAAAGAAGCTGAGATCTCAAGAGCGCGAAAGGAGCGGCCAAGTTAAATTACATAAAGATGTCCATTACTGAAGTAGGCACATAGCCATAGTGCCCCCCGCGCGAAGTGATGCCTGACGGCAGTTCCGTGGGGTGGGGAAGGCGAATAGGGAGGTGGTTTTTAGTGAGTAGGAATCTCACACTGTTATGGGCTTGTATAGCCACACATCGTCTATGAAAGATTTTTCCCCCACTTCATAAAAAAAATAAAAACAAAACAAAAAAAAATCTGTTGCGGGCAACACACGACTTTCACTTACCTCCATTTTTAAAATCAATGAAAGAATTTTCAAATACAGTTAGAGATAAAAAAAAAAATCTGGTGCGGGCAACACACGACTTTCACTTACCTCCGTTTTTTAAATAGATTAAATTATTTTCAAATACAGTAAGAGATCAAAATGAGTGAAACCATTAAAAAATTAGTTAAATGGAATTTCTATAGAAACGTGTGTTTTATAAAAAAATCGATTATATTATTATTTAAAATAACCAGTTAGTTTTATGTTTATTTAATCACTCTCTATTAACTTTTAAAAGCTTGTGTATGTGATAATATTTTTTCTAAAATCTTTAGCTTTCCAACGGTATATCATACATGTATATTACTGCTCTTAAGTTCAAAAACGAAAAATTGCATTAAAAAAATATTTTTTCTGTTTTCTCCTTTAGTTGGATATCGAATTTATTCAATTTATATATTTACCTGTTTTTCATCAGCGTTAACAAGATAATCTAGTTATTATTATTGAATCTGAGATCAGCTGATGCGCTCGATGATAACAGTCATACGTTACATCGTCTCTCAGATTTTTGCTTTTTTCAGTAGGAATTCGCTTGAATTCAGTCTGGAGAACATCACTAGACCTCAGGAATACTACGGCAGTGAATATTGGAGAAATTTCGGTAAGCAAAGTTATAATTTACTTTGTACAATCACGAAAAAGTGAAAGGAGGGTCACTGATCAGCTGATTGCCGCTAGCTCGGCAAGCTCGGGCTTGCTTTTCGTTAACTTATCTTTCTTTTATCTTTAATTCTTATCTCATTATTTATTTATTATTATTATTTTCTTAATCAATGAGATATTTTCATCAAGTCATGTCCTCAAAGTCTGCAAGTAAAAGATCTAGATCTGCAGGTTCTAACTCGTCTCCTACAAAACAGAGACCCCGCCGTGAACAAAATAAAAAAATGATTCCACCAGCGACCGCGTCAGCTACCTCATTAGGATCTGAACCACAGCCCAGCACATCATCACAAGGAATAACTGATGAATCCCCGTTTTTTACACTGAATCCATTTGAGATCCTCCAAAATGAAAAAGAAACCATGGAATCTTCTCCTATACCCAGGGAACCACTACCTCCACCAATATTTGTTAAAAATATTAAAAATTTTAAACTGATGTGTGCGCATTTAAACAAAGTAACTGATCCTAATAGTTATTATTGTATAAGTAGAACCAATGATACTAAAATATCTTCGACTACTGCTGAAACCTACAGAAAGATTGTAAAATATCTGACTGAGACCAAAGCTGACTTTCATACTTATCAGCTGCGCCAGGAGAGAGCATTAAGGGTCGTAATCAGAAACCTACATTCCTCAACACCCGTTGAAGCTATCAAAGAAGAACTGACAGAATTAGGATTCCAAGTGAGGCAAGTCACCAACGTTCTAAAAGATAAAAGTCCACTGCCTCTATTTTTCGTGGACTTGGAACCATCAGCAGGAGTCGAAAAAATCTATGACCTCAGTAGACTGTACTATACCCGTGTAAAAGTTGAAAAACCTTACACAAAGAGGGAAATAGTTCAGTGTCATAACTGTCAGGCATATGGTCATACCAAAAGTTATTGCCATCACATACCACGCTGTGTGAAATGCGGTGAACAGCATAAAACAGAAGAATGTACAAGATCTACACCCGCTGTATGTGCTCTGTTCCTCAAGGACCACCCGGCTAACTACAAGGGATGTGAAATCTACAAGAAACTCAGAACCAGATACCAAAAACCTCAGGATCCGAATGAAACAGCTGTACCAACCAGAAGCAGAAGAGAACCATCTAAACTTGTAAATTCTAACGTATCATTTGCCCACTTTCTTGGAGGTGGAAACCAGAATCATGAAGTCGAGGCACTGCCGGAACAACTTTTTCCTCAACTTTCTCAATCTATTGTACAACAATCTATCCATCAAAGTTTACCTAATCTTCAAAAAACTCCTCAACATCAAATTTCTCATATCCCTCCACCATCAAACGTCACAGATCTTACCAGTCTAATGACATCGTTTATCTCCGAAATCAAATCTCTTGTTATGCCGCTTATATCACTCCTTACGAATCTAGTATCAAATCTAATCCCTGCCTTGAAAAATCCTTAAATTAATTCACCTAACTCCTTATCCATTCTCCTTTTGAATGCGAATGGTGTTAGAAATCATACTGACGAACTGACAGCGTTGTTGCAAGACAAAACAATAGATGTTGCACTTATAACTGAAACAAGACTAACGACTAAACAGTACTTCAAAATACCGCAATACATCACATACCGTACTAACCACCCAGACGGCAAAGCCCATGCCGGTTCTGCTATCATTGTCCACCAATCCCTCTCTCATCATTTACTCCCACTTCCCACCTATGATTTCCTACAAGCCACAGCCATAGTAATCAAGACTTTTTCCTTTCCGGTAACCCTCACATCTGCATACTGCCCTCCTAAACATTCCATTTCCAATTCCGAATTTGTATCCTTCCTGGATTCCTTAGGAAATCGTTTCATTCTGGGTGCAGACTTAAACGCCAAGCATCAGCAGTGGGGTTCCAGAACCACGAATTCTCGGGGACGAAATTTGCTGTCTGCACTCAACTCCCGAAATTTTAATATCCTGCCTCCTGACTCCCTTACCTACTGGCCAACCGATCCTAACCGCAATCCTGACATCCTCGACTTCTTTATCCACAGCGGATTAGGCTCCCTCAACTTTTCTGTAACTCGCCTTGATGAACTATCCTCAGACCATAGTCCACTGATCCTAAAAGTATCTCTCACTCCAATTCCAAAACCCATTCCACCATCATTCATCCGAGGCCCTGTCAACTGGAACCTTTTCCGCCAAATCCTGACCGATAATATTGACCTCAGAGTAACCCTCAAAACCCCAGATGACCTAGATAATTCCGTCTATTCCTTTACCTCCGCCATCCAACAAGCTGTCTGGACTGCCTCCTCTCCTAAACACCCCAATATAAATCCTCACCAAAATCATTTTCCACAACATATTATAGACCTCATCCATACCAAACGCCGAGCAAGAGCATTATGGCAGCGCACCCGACACCCAACAGATCGCCGCTCCTATAACTTCTATTGTAGACAATTGAAGAGGGAGTTGGCGACCTTCCGTTCCCAGTCCTTTAATTCCTACCTCTCCTCTCTATCAGCTCGTGATAATTCCCTGTGGAATGTCACGAAAAAGATCCTAAAATACCATCAAGTTTCCCATCCTCTCCGACGTGGTGATGACTCCTGGGCTGCGTCTGATGAAGATAAAGCCGAGGAATTCGCCACACACCTCTCCAAAGTTTTCACTCCTCACCCGGAATCCCACGCCAATCACACCGCAACAGTGCAAGACTTTCTTATGTCACCAATTCCACTTTCCCTACCTCCTAAAGCTATTAATCCCTCTGAGGTCAAATATCTTCTCCAAAAACTTACACTCCGTAAATCTCCTGGACACGATCTCCTTACTCCCCAGATCCTCCGACAACTTCCGCAGAAAGCTATTATATTCCTTACTTATATTTACAACTGCATCCTACGCACCACCTATTTTCCTCTGTTATGGAAACATTCCACTATCATTCTTTTTCTAAAACCAGGCAAACCTTCCAACAACACTTCATCCTACAGGCCTATTAGTCTACTCCCCATCCTCTCAAAAATCTTCAAAAGGCTTCTTCTTAAACGTATCCTACCCATATTAGAATCTCAAAATCTTCCTTCCCATCAGTTTGGATTCCGTCCTCAGCATTCCACAGTTCAACAGGGGCTACGAGTTGTAGACCATATTTCCTCAGCTCTTGAATGCAAAGAGTATTGTTCTGGTGCGTTTCTGGACATTGCGCAAGCTTTTGACCGGGTATGGCACACTGGATTACTCTTCAAGCTGAAAACCCATTTACCCCAGTCTCTATACCTCATTCTCCGATCCTATCTCTCAAATCGTTCCTTCCGCGTTCGCTGTGGTGTAGAATTTTCCAACCTTTATCCCGTTGAGGCCGGTGTTCCTCAAGGCAGCGTCTTGGGACCCGTCCTCTACATCCTTTACACTGCTGATATTCCTACACATCCTGATACCTTTCTGGCAACTTTTGCAGACGACACCGCCATCCTATCATCCAGTTCCAATCCTGAAACAGCATCCTTAAACCTGCAAAGACACCTTTCTCTTATCGAAGACTGGTGTAATGCTTGGCGCATTACGTGTTTGCATTGCAACGAAGCCAAATGCAAACACGTAACCTTCACTCTTCGACGAAACTCTTGTCCGCCAGTTTACTTCAATTCCATTCCAATTCCTCCTTCAGATACAGTCCGGTATCTTGGCTTACTATTAGACAAAAGATTGACTTGGAACCCACATACAAGACTTAAAAGACAAGAACTCAACCGACGATTCGGACAGTTATACCGACTACTTAACAGAAAATCT
The DNA here is from genome assembly GCA_023052935.1 of Piezodorus guildinii. NCBI lineage: Eukaryota > Metazoa > Arthropoda > Insecta > Hemiptera > Pentatomidae > Piezodorus > Piezodorus guildinii. The sequence continues at coordinate 16,943,756 of CM041296.1, read as the reverse complement.
GAACTTACAGTTGACAACAAATTATTAATCTACAGGACAATACTGAAGCCCATCTGGACCTACGGACTTGAACTGTGGGGGACAGCTAAACGTACTAACATCAAACGCATTCAATCCTTTCAATCCAAAGTCCTCCGTACAATAGTAAATGCTCCTTATTATGTTTCCAACTATACCTTGCACCACGACCTTAATGTTCCTTTTATTTCAGACCTGATTCCATCCAAATTTTCCAAATTCCACCAGAATCTCATTCATCATCCTAATCCTCTAGCTCAATCCCTATCCAGCCCCACCCATCCATACAACCCACCTAGAAGGTTGAAACGGCAGTGGCCTCGTGACCTCTTATAACATGTATAATTGGATTCTCCACTCACGTGCTGTATGCTTGTGAATTGTATATAGGTATGAGTGACTATTGTATATATTTTTATTGATTTTATTTTGTATATATGTATATTTTATTATTATTATTATATAAATTTATAGTTTTGTATATATCGTGTGAATGTAGTATGAATGTTGTACGTTATCACTATTAAAAATGTCCCGAATTGGACAGATTGTAATATTGCTCAATGAATAAAAAAAAAAAAAAAAAAAAAAAAAATTATTGAATCTACAAAATCAAAGGTACTTTAGGGGAAGAACATTTAAAATATCGGTATTTAAGCCTTGTCAGACCATTTTTATCTAAATAAAACCTACATGATATTAAAGCCCATTAAATTTTACATCGATATAGCGAGTTTAATCAAAATCGTCGGAACCGTTTTTGAGAAAATCGAAAAAAGGTGCAAAATGCATGGTTTAAAGTGCCTCTTCTGGTAGGCTCATTTTAATGAAAAAAGTTTTGTCACGTCTCGGGCGTATAGTTGTCTTAAATATGAAATTTCAGTTTCATAGGACTTACCGTTTCCGTCCGGGAGTTACCACAGACACACACACACACAGACACACACACACACCCACACACACAGACCTTTTTGCGGGACTTGGTTATTTGGACTCAGGGGACCCTAAAACGTGTATTTCCGTTGAAAACTGGAATTCGAAAAATTTCACGATCGCAATACTTCCCTTTACTATATATAGTAAGTGAAAGTAAAAGGAAAGAAGAAATAATATGCTATAAAATTTATTTTTAATCATCTAGATAAATTTAGATATAGTAACATTGGTAACTTTTTGATACCAACTAATATAGCCTCTTTACGGAAAGTCCTAGGGACAAATGCTATTTACCAATAAATATTATCCTTTGAATCTCTAATGAGAAAACTGCCGCCAAACGGTTGATACGAGCTACACTAGTAGAGCTAGAGCTTGTCAAACGTCTTACATTTGTGACTGTGGAAAACGCTGCAAATTATCATACGATCATTTAACTAATATGAAAAGTAATAAATTAATGAAAATAAAATGGCCGATCACCACTGCTAATTTTAAAACGTTGTATCTCTGCTATTTCTTTAACAATTTAATTGTTTCTTTTTTTGTTTTCTGGGAAAATTAATTATTTATCGAATACATAGTCAACACTCACTGAGAACACTCTAGCCTGAAATCTCACGCATGTCAACACGTAAGATTACAAAAGATGGTGAAGGAACCTCGGTCAACAACATGTGAAGGTAAGGCTTTCTTCTCATTGCCTCCTGGTTCTAATAAACATCGGGTTAGCATGCAGCGCACTCCTGCAAATCCTCAGCTCTACCTCCTTGCATGTCAACAACGATCGCGTTGACTTCACAACATCTGTTATTCTAACAGGATGCAAGCCTCGCAGAGTCACTTCCGCATTCCCTTCTTCGGTTAATCCATCTTTCAACTAACTCCATAATGCCATGTTCGTAGAATGTCTGGAGTTTATTGTTAAAAAACTGATCCAAGGTTTTTGATATCCTCTTTCTTTTGGAATTTCTTTCCATTCATGGAGTTCTGGAGAGAACAATGTGGTAGTCACTTGGAGCTATGTATATTGAATAATGGAACAAAATGTTCCATCCATATTTCAATAATTTATTGCGACTTACAACTGAGGTGTGGGGTCTAGCGATGTTGTGGTGGAACACAACACCCTTCCGATTTGCCAGTTCTTGGTGTTCATCTTTAATTGATTGATCTAATTTTGTTGAATTAATTTTTTGTCTTGATGGAGATAGCTAAAAGAAAATTTGGATACAATCTGGGCTTTGACATTCTTCTAGGACCCTTGCTACTAGTTCCCCTGGATTTTATATGGACTACATCATCGTAAAATGTCCAGTTTTCATCATCTATTACCAACCTTTCTAAAATGGGTCGTTTTTTTTCCCGTTTCCACATTAAATCACAAACAGAAATGCATGTTTTCAAGTTGACGTTAAAGAGTGAAGGGTCCAAACACTAAGCCTGAATACATCGTGTAAATGGTTTTTCTGCATTTGTCTGCTACACATTTAGGTAATAGCAATAGCTCGCACTGATTGGATGGGATTTCGATTAAAATTTCTTATTTCCACTTTATGTGGACGACCAGATCGTTCCTGAATGACCAACTTTGACAGGTGCGTCCGGCTATCGCATCATCTCCATAAACTCTGCAAATTTGTCTATGAGCTTCTACTGTACGCTTACCTTTTTTAAAATAATTAAATAAATTATGCCGATATGAATGATATTTTCTTTCATATTCACAGCCCAATAGCAAAACTAATACTAAGCTAGTTTCAACAAGAGTTAACAGATATAATTATAATAATAAAATAACTTTATTCTGGGACTATGTCCCTTAAGAATAACAATGTGGTACAATAAATATACATGTCTGGCCGAGAGACCAATAAAATAAACTTTTATATACAAATGTGCAAAATATAAAAATAAGACCTATTTATATAGAAATATATGGAATATAAACAAAACAAAAAAATGTGCTATAAAATAATAGAGCTGAACAATTTCCAACTAAATGAAACAACTGAATTATTTCATAACTCTAGGATTTTGATCAAATAAATAATTTTGTCTTACGTTGAAAGTAGGATAGTGGATTTACAATTTTACATTTAGTGTAGATATCTTTGGGATGCTAGAAGGTATTAGAAAGATGGAATTTAAATTAGAGAAGGGAAGAAGCATGGCGAATATGATTAGGTAGGGAATCCCAGAGCGGTTTATAAAATGAATTATCAAAAGAGTTGGTTCTATGGGTAGGAATGTAAAGATCAGAATGGCGTGATCTGGTTTCAAGTGAGTGAATTGAGGATTTGAATTGAAGGATACTGTGAATATATGGAGGATGTTGAGATTTAATGACTTGGTAAAGGTATGTCCCTAGGAAATATTGTCTACGTATGGAAGGTAGAAGCCACTTCAATGCGATGTACAAGTAGGTTACTGGTGATCTCCTGAAGGTACCGAAAATAAATCTTATAAACATATTCATAATCCGCTTGAGTCTGTTATCAAGTACAGTCAAGAGGCCTCCATATACCACGCAGCAATAATCTAAGTGGGGGAAAATAAGCGAGGAAACCAACATCCTACGGGTGGCAAGTAGGAGGAGATGACAGGAGCGATGGAAGTACTTAGAAGTACTTATAGTTCGTCTGGAAATTTGAGCAATATGGGGTTTCCAGGAAAGAGTTTGGTTCTATGGTAATAACTAGGTTTTTGACAGTGGAACTGAAGGTAATTGGTGGATCATTTAGGACTAGACTAGGAAATGCAGTATTGGCTCTGAGGAGGGAATTGAGTTTTCATAGCATTTAACCTTAGTTTATTAAATAGTTGTTTATGTATTACAAATCCACCTTTGGGATTAATTCATCAGATAAGAACTGTATCATAGTGACAACTTAAGTGACAAAAACGAAAGCACTTATTTTCCAACCCAATACTATTATTAACAAGTAAATGAACTTAGAGATTTCTATCGCTGTCTGTCATCTATACATTAGTGTCAGTATAGATACAGATAGCAATATATGATAGTATGTTAAAGTATGATGGCTACACGAAGAGAGGGAGATTAGCATGGCGGGGTGACCTTGGTATTGGGCTCTTGACCTTGCACCGGCCCACCTGTGGAGTCCTCTGCCTCGATATCTCCTCTCTGGATCCACTATCGTCTGGGCTAAAGGCCGGTGTTGAACTATGATAGTGACAGGCTGATAGTAAATTATATGTCTCTATCTTAATCATTAGCAACATATCGATAATATACATAATAATAATAAATATTATATTGAATAAAAAAATACAATTCATGCAGTCGTGTTTACATGTTCATATTTGGAGGTATACTAAAAAGTGGGAAATTGATTGGGAAGCTAATGTTTATAATACAAAGGTAGAGGATTAGTAACTGTTTACTTTAAATGTGTAAACATTCGGAAGAAAACAACAGAGACCTGCAAAATCCTTTATGTATTTCAGAAACTATATAAACGGACATTTCATGTGAAACAACCCAATATATTGGAGACACGTCTTAAAGGAACAAAGTATATTTGACAAATGTAGGCTCAGAGCCAGCACATACGAATTAATACAGCCCATTACTGGAGATTCTACTTCTTTCTAGGGAACAATGAAGGTCTCTGTCGCCTTATGCTCAACCCAGGCCTGATAATATTCAGGCGAATGGTTTTTAAATTGTTTTGAGAGTGAATTGTTTTGATATTTCTTTCTGTTACGTATATGTAATATGTATATGTTGTTGTTGTTGTTTGGGGCTTTGAGGCGTAAAACCCAGGGGTCATAAACGCCTATAGTTCTCTTTAAGTATAAATAAATAAATAAATCAAAACTAATAAACTAGACGTATAATAATTAGATAAAATAGTAAAAAAATAAATAAATAATTAAATAAATAAATAAAATAAAAATAAGTTAAATTAAAAGACTATATTTTATTAAATAGTAGGTGTTTCTTAAGAAACCTGAACAGCGCCGAGATGTTGTTTTCATTATCGGAGAGTATGAAGGATATATTAGGTATAAGCCCAAATTTGGTTATGTATATGTATATGTAATATACCACATATATTTTCTGTGTTTCACATTCTACGCCATTTTTTTTCTAGATTAGATTGTGGTATTAACTTTTCCTTTTAGATAGGGATATCTGATTTATTATCAGCGTCGGAGATGGAACAATATCTACTGAAAAAAAAAATAGTGATAATTCATTGAAGGGGATTCCAAGGACACTTTTTAGGATAGTTTTAAGAAGCACACTTCTTTTTTTTTATTGTGCTGTCTTTTCAGTGCTGATATTTTTTTTATATATCCTTCAGTACTATTCTGCTTTGAAAATTACAATACTAACAACTGCAAAAGTGACTAAACATATAGATTAACACCAACGCCATTCATTTTTTAGCTATTCACAGAGAAACACGCTCAATATTTACTTTCACTTACTATATAGTAAGGGAAAGTATTGCGATCGTGAAAATTTTCGAATTCCAGTTTTCAACGGAAATACACGATTTAGGGCCCCCTGAGTCCAAATAACCAAGTCCCACAAAAAGGTCTGTGTGTATGTGTGTGTGGTAACTCCCGGGGGGAAACGGTAAGTCCTATAAACTTAAATTTCATATTTAAGTCAAATATACGACCCAGTTACAAAACCTTTTTTATCAAAATGAGCTTACCTAGAAGAGCCACTTTGTACCATGCATTTTGCACCTTTTTTCGATTTTCTCGAAAACGGATCCGATTATTTTGATTAAACTCGCTATATCGATGTAAAATTTAATGGGCTTTAATATCGTGTAGGTTTCATTCTGGTTAAAATGGTCAGACAGGGCTTAAATGCCGATTTTTAAACCTTTTATTTTGTAGGTTCTATAAAAATAACCATATTGCCTTGTTAGTGTTGATAAATGAAAGTTAAATATGCATGTTGAGCGAATTCGAAAAACAACTAAAGGAGAAAACTGAAAAAATATATTTTTAATGCAATTTTTTGTTTTTGAACATAAAAACAGTAATTAATATACATGTATGATATACCGTTGGAATGCTTGAGATTTTAGAAAAAATATTATCTCATACACAATCTTTCAAACTTAATAGAGAGTGACGAAAAGACGATAAAACTAAGTGATCATTTTAGATAATAATATAATCGATTTTTTAACAAAACACATGTTTCTGTAGAAATTGAATTTAATTGATTCTCTAATGGTTTCACTTATTTTTATCTCTAACTGTATTTGAAAATTCTCTAATTGACGGAGGTAAGTGAAAGTCGTTTGTTGCCCGCACCAGATTTTTTTTTCATACCCTCTGGTTTTATTTTTACATAAAATACAATACAAATATGATGTGTACACATGTCACAGGATATTTGTCCTTCTATTACCCGAAGGTATTCTAAGGAGGATTTCTATATGCGCTACATGCACTATTAACATTTCAAGGGCTTCTATGCCTTTATGTATCAATTGCTTGTAAACAGCTGTATACTCTTATACTGTTATACTCTAATATAGTTATTGGGAAATAATAAACCATTTTTTAGCAATTTGCTGCGTTATTGTCTTTGAACACCTACTTTCAGTATTTTGCACTTTTTTTGTAAATTTGTATACAGTAAACCCCTTTTTAACGAACACGGTTATTACGAAAACCCGTTTATAACGAACTATCGTTGCGGTCCCTTGAAAAATTAATAGAAAACTATACTTTCTCCTTGTTTATAACGAAACATTCTCTTATAACGAATTAACAAACTACTTTTGTGGATCTCAGAATTGAATTTGTTCGGTTATTACAAAAAATAAAGAAGACGAAAAAATACGAAACGTCTTAATTCCCAGGAAAGAGCGGCGCCTTTCTGTCCAAATCCTTACCTCTTCCCTCTATTCAGCTCAATTCTGTGGTTCAGTATGTGACAGCTTCTGGTTTTTAGTGTTTCAGCTAGTTTTCCGTTTTATTGCTTTTATTACTAGCTTTAATTCGAGTTTAATACGTAGTCAAGAGAAAATCCATTGATTTAAATACAAGGTTGGAGATTCTCCAAGAAGTGAATAAAAAAATTGAGTCGAAATCGAAAGTGCGAAAAAATACAGGATATCAAAATCTCCTATATATCAACGATTATCGCTAATAAAGATAAAATCGATGCCTCCGTTGCGCCTTCATCGGAATGTGAAAAAAAAATTATCATTTCAACTTTATATGAATTGCTGTGATTTTGATATTTTAAGTTCCTTTTTATATTTGTATATTGGATGATGGCTTATGTTAATCTTAAAGTATTATGTAAAATGTGAAATAAGATAGATATATGTACATAGTGCATAGTTTTAACTGCTTTTGTAGTTTCTAAATAAACATGTGCCTGAAAGCGAATGCCGTATTGAAAATATTTCTTTTTAACCACCTGAATTTATACCAAGACATATAATATACATACAATATATTTTTCGGATATAAGGAATTCTTTTATAACGAACAGAGAATTTTTTGGTTCCTTAGAGTTCGTTAAAACGAGGGTTTACTGTATTATTAAATAATGAATATCAGGTAAATGACCATTTTCTAAGGCTATCTATGTATAATGCGTAAAGATAAAATTGATATTATAAGAGAACTAACATTGGACGGGAGCGTGGACTATAGATAGAGCGGGAGGTGGGAACGTCAGGGGTGGGGGACCAAGGTCGATGAAGGACTCCGCGGGTTCGAGCACCTTATAGTCGGGTCCATCCCACTGCTTTCGGTGTCTGGGGGGCTCAGGGATAGTATCCTTATATATATATATATATATATATATATATATATATATATATATAAAAGAGAGACACACTTTATTTATAAATAGACAAAATAATGCTGCCCAACTTAATTGGGTTGCTATATAACACAGCATACCAATTGTTTCCTTTAGGAATATTCTTAATATTATAAATTATAATTTTAAATCCTTTATTATAAGCACAATATATTTTTTTTCATCTTTTTATTCTTTTTATTTTTTTTTCCTTTATTTTTGTCTCTGTTTTATTTTTCTTTCTTCATCGTTTCCCATTTTCTTTCCGATATATAGATCCATACATATAAACAAAAATTAAAAAAAAAAAAAAAAAAAAAAATTGTATATACATCATAAAATACCACATCAAATCTCATACCATCATATAAAAAAAACAAAACACTTAGCATCGAAAATCGATATCTATATGTACAATACTATATAAAAATTAAAATACAAACAACTATGACTAAAGTGCTAATGCACATGCATGCCCCTCCAACTATACCTGTTATGAGTAGATGTGATAATGTATAATTCCTAAGGAGTCGAGAACCACACTTTCTGCTATCCTTGCTACGTCCTTTATATCGACACCTAAGCTCCTTGTTGAAACTGTATGTATATATATATATATGAAATAAAATGAAAAAATATTTCTATTTCTGTAACCAAATACCCTTAGAATATAGCTAATGTACAAAAAAAAAAAAAAAAAAAAATCTTACTATCTAGTTAATTTTTGAATAAACAAAATGATCAAACTATTTAAAATAGAGAGAAACACTTTAATGAACAAGCGATGCTATTAACTTAATTGGATTGCAATTCACACAGCTTACTTTTTTTTTTCCTTAATGGGAAATTTTTAATATAAAAATATTAACTGCAATACACAAAAATAAAAAATAGATTATTTTTTTTCTCATTTTATTCTTTTTTTCTTCCTTTTTTTGCTTATCTCTCATATTATTTCAAATATATATGGTCAATCCATTCGAAATCGTCCAGACCTTACCGCTCGACATTTTTGATTTTGGTGATTGACAAAATATTACTTATCCTTTCATGAATATTAAACCATAAATACAAATTTTTTCTAACCAATACTTTTAGTGTTGCAACCGTTTTAAGTCAGCTTCATGGCAAAAACATGTCATGGGAAAATCTTTCGAATTCCTGTATTTTTTTAGATATCAAATCAAAACAAAAATTAACAATAAGATAAAGACATGCTTTGTATGTATATTTGTACTCATTTGTATGTATATAAAAAAAATAAAATATTTGGATACTTATACACACTTATATATATAATAGAATATATATATATATATATGTATGTATATATACATTTTTGGAAAAGTATAAACTTAAAAGGAATCAGTTCCAGGACATGGCGGAGACTGTAACCCTGGACTCGCCAGGAATTTTTTTCAACTGTATATATTAAGGCTAGGCTGGATTTGTAATTTCCAGAACTATTTTGATATAAATTTACGATGATAAGTGCGGATACAGGAGCTTACGGCTGGATTTTGGACGAAGATGGCGGAGCGATAGAAACTTTTGAGGGTACTTTTTGTTCTTCGGGAAGTTTGGGCAATGTGGGTTTCCCAGGAAAGGGTTCAGTCCATGTTAATACCCAGGTTTTCGACAGAGTAAGTGAAGGGGATTAGGTGATCATTTAGGATGATACTCAGAAATGTGGTATTGGATCTGAGGAGGGAATTGGAACTTTTCGGAATAGAGTTTTCATAGGATTTAGCACTAGTTTATTCAGAGTTTCCCAGGCACAGATTATATCCAGGTCTTCCTGAATATTGGCAAATACTACCAGTGACTCGGAGGGAGAGAGGGATAAATAGATCTGGAAATCGTCGGCGTATCAGTGATGGATAGAGTTGGGAAGGTCATTGATTTGTCATTAAACAATGAAAAAGTAGAAGAGAGATGTTGAGCCCTGTACCACACCTGCGAGAGGGCTCGGAAGGAAGATAGAGGGTGGTTAGGAATAGTGACAGCTTGAGTTCTGTCAGAAAGAAATGATTGAAACCACCTGATAGTGCTGTTGGAAACGGATAAAGACTTTAGTTTAGAGAAAAGGATACAGTGATCCAAGGAGTCAAAAGCTTTCGAGAAGTCCAGAAGTATCAGAACGGTCAGTTTCGTTTCGTCCATAGCAGTGTGTTTATCATTGGCGATTTTGAGGTATTAAAATATATCGTTCTACATATTCATTTTTTAAAATATAAGATTATCTAAGAAAGTTATTTATTTATTGATACAGGCAATCCACAACATAGTTGATGTTTGCAGACGTAAAATATTTTTATTTAAAAGATATTACTAATAACAGTTCATAGTTAGATAAATTGTGAAGTTAGATGTATGAAAGGTAGGTAGGCATATGGATAAGGCTAATAAATGGAGTGATAAAAATAATTTAATTGCAATAAAAAAATACAGGAAGAAAAAAAATCAAAATAATAAGCATAAATTATTCATGATAAAATAAAAATAAGTATGATTGGGGGCTTTAGATCGATTCATATAATTTATTTCTTTTTAAATGATCAAATAAATCAGTAGTGAACATTTCTGCACTTAAGTCTCTTTTTTTATTCTCTCTCTACATCTAAGATCGTCTCACGATTCTTGGTTTCTGCGATTAACCCTAAACCGGCCAACCCATTTTTAACATAAAGGACAAAACATTCAAAGTCCATAAGAAATATAAGCATAAAATATAAAACACAAAAAAAATAAAAATACTTTCTACTCAAGAACAGACTATATTAAATGCAACGCATAAAAAACTGATAATGATTGATATTTCGAAACATTAAACTGCTATCTTAAAAAAATAGAATTATCTGATTTTCAGCAAACAGGAGCCACATACGTTCTGTAAATATTTGTCGAGGTTATTAATATAATATCAGCTTTTGAGGTTGGCAAATAGTAGAAAATAATTATCATCGTAATAGCCAAAAATATAAAAAATTAATTAAAGAATTTTAATCATTTACTAAAGCTCATTGTACCTACACCTTTATTATGGTTGTTTATTTATTTATTAAACGTCACTTATGCTACTATGGCTAATCGGACGATGCTACAGTAGGAGTCCTCAATTTTTCCTATCCAGGTTTAATTAGTAGAGTGATTTTTAACGTGTACCTGATATCGCACATGCTCGGGATCACCATCCGAAGGACGGCATAACTTAGGATTTTTTACTCCCATTAAAAAATCCTAGGGCCACCTGTGGGTCTGAACCTGTGACATTGGCCATTGAAGGATGTTATGCTAGCAACTATTCTACAGGTGACCCCTTATGGTGACCTTTATTGTGGTTGTTTAATATATATAACAGAGTAGGGCTGTTAGCAATGCTTGGATCGAAAATTTGCCGACAATTTCTTTATCATATCCCATATTCAATGAAACATAATTGTTGTTTTATTAAATTTAAATCTATTTTAAACCTTCCCAGGGAGATTTAAACACTAAAGGAACTTTTTTTTTTAGATTGTTATCTCTTGACTAATAAATTAATATTCGGATTATTAAAAATCTGGTGCGCGTAACACACGACTTTCTGACGCTATTTTTTTTTTTTTTTTTTTTTTTTTAATTTCTTATGGAAAGCCTTTCTTCTTCTTCCAGTGGCGCGACAGGCCGTGTAGGCCCTGGGCCTCGTGGTGTAAACTCCTGCGAGTTTACACTCACGTTTCATGATGCAATTTTTAGTGTAGGGTCATAACTCCCTACGACTAATTTTGTGAGTGGCCACCCTTTGGCTGACGGGTCTCACATGCCCGGGGGAGAGGCTGTGAGTGAATCCCCATTTTTTTTACATCCTTATAAAAGCCCCGCCGGTACTGGGATTCGAACCCAGAACCTGTACCAGAGAGACTAGCGCGCTAGCCACTCAGCCACGGGCTCCCCGATGGGAAGCCTTTACCTACGATAAAAATGTCGTTGGTCTCTGTTAAGTGTTCCATTACCATCCATTCAATTTTTTTTTATAAATACAGTTAGAGATGAAGAATGGTTAAAGAATTACATTGAGTTTCGATAGAAACAACTTTGGGTATGAGATAATGTTTTTTTTTTCTAAAATCTTTAGCTTTTCAATGGGGTATTATACGTCTATATTACTGTTTTTATTTTCCAAAATTCAAAAATTACATTTAAAAAATATGTTTGCTCTTTTCTCCATTAGTTGGTTAGCAAAGTCGTTAAACTTATTTATTTACTTGTTTTTTTCAAAACTACAAAATTAAAGGTACTTTAGGGAAATTTTTTTAAAAATATTGGCATTTAAGCCCTGTCAGACTATTTCAATCAAAATGAAACCTACATCATATTAAAGCATATGGAAGTTTACATCGATATAGCGAATTTAATTAAAATCGTTGAAACCGTTTTCGAGAAACTCGTAAAAACGTGTAAAATGCATAGTATAAAATAGCAACATTTGAAAACTGGAATTTGAAAATTTTCACGACCCAAATACTTTCCCTTACAATATTTTTCGTATATAAGTAAGTGAAAGTAAAAATTATATCATAGTTTAAATAGATTTAGATTTTATTACTGCTTATAAAAAATAAAAAGATTTTTTAACTTTTTTTTTTTTAACACTCACTGTAGTACTTATATTAAAAAAATTGTTTTGTTCCAGGTCAGTTTCTCAAATGTATTTCGTTGCTGACTTACTTCTGAAATCAAAAGATTGAATTAATGGTAAAGTATTAGATATTTGCTGTTAATTTACATGTGCCATAAAGTTTTATCGTTATATTCATAATAATCATTTTTATTTTTGAATTGATTTTTTTTTTTATGTAAATAATTTAGCATTAATTGGTATACAAAGTATATACTACAATTAAACATCATATTTTATTTTTATAAGGGAGCGGCGTGGTCTAGTGGATAGAGCACTAGTCTAATATTCTCTAGGTCCTGGGTTAGAATCCCGGCTGTAGGAGAATATTATTTATTCTGTTATTTCAGCCGGAGGGGGAGAAGAGGAGGGGGGGAGGCGAATCTACGGCAAGGAGAACCTCTTGGAGCAGACCCAGCCTCTATAAATTGGGTACCCAAAAATGGGGAAAAACATGGCGGCTGAGCATGATCTCTGCCTAATCACCTCATTCCATGGCCGTTTTACTAGGAACATCACGAATCTCTTTATGTACATATCGCAATTCCCTTCATGGGTATTAAAAAATATTTGTTTATTTATTCATAGAATTTTTTTTTTGGCATTACAATTGTATTTGCTATCTGCTTTTTTTTGCAATAAGCAAATATGCTAACAAAAGATGTAACAAAACACATGAGATAGATAAAAAAAAAAAAACTAATAACTTTCAATATTTCAGGTCTCTTGGCCAGCGCCTCGATAGTCTTCTGGGCGGATTATATGGGTTTGTGGCAGTTGATAGGTTTTGAGTCAGCAGGTCTGAATTTAGGGTCAGTCTGACATGAAATTTATTGTAGCGATCAGTGACAGTTGCAATGACGAATGGAATGTCTAGGTCAGTATGTAGTGTCTCGTTAGGTACGTAAAAAGGGGTATTTATAATTTTCCTAAGTAATTTTGATTGAAATGATTGAATAATTTTGATGTTTGACTTTTTTGCTGTTCCCCATAACTCAATGCCATAAGTCCAAATGGGTTTTATTAGTACTTTATAAATAGTTAATTTGTTCGTCAATGATAATTTTGAACGTTTGTCTAGTAACCTTGAAAGAAGTCCATATCGTTGATTTAGTTCTTTTCTTTTTCGTTTGAGGTGGTATGCCTCTGTTAGTCGTTTGTCAATATAAAGTCCTAAAGTCCTGTGCCAGAAACTGGCATTGGAATATTATCGTAAAAGACCTGGGGGCAGGAGTTATGTTTTAAAGAAAATGTGACGAACAGGCCCTTTGATTGATTCATTTTTATTTTCCATGTTTTTGCCCAGCAAGCTATGTCGTCCAAATGTTCTTGGAGTGCCTTAGAAGCCTCAGAGGCATCTTTGTTGGATGTCAGGATAGCTGAATCGTCAGCAAAGGTTGCTATAAGTGTTTCTGGATGCTGTGGGATGTCAGAGCAATGTATATTAAAAAGTGTTGGACCTAAAACGCTGCCTTGAGGTACACCTGCTTTTATTTGTTTAATATTAGAGAACTCAGAACCTACTCTTACACGGAAAAACCTATCTTTTAAGTACGAATGTAAAATTAAATAATATGTTGGACTAAGAAATGTTTTTAACTTAGCGAGCAATCCATCGTGCCATATTCTGTCAAAGGCCTGACTCATATACAAAAACACTCCCAGACAGTAATGTTTTGATTCTAACGAAAAAGAAATATAATCAACCAATCGGTAACACTGTTGTATTGTAGAATGATTTTGTTTAAAACCATACTGGAAATTTGGAATAATATCAAAAGAATTAATTGAATTTAGACGTCGAAACAGAAGTTTTTCGAATATAAATTTATATATAAAGATAAATAAATAGAATTTTAAAGAAATTAAGAAAGTACCTCTGTACAGTTTAAAAAAAAAAATATATAAATTATGATTTGAGACGGAAATGTGTAAAATTGATAGTCTATAAGTATGATATTAAATGACTACGCTAGTGTGTGTCAGGTGTAATAATAATTAAATATAAGAATAAAGAATTGAAGTAAAAAAAAAAAAAAAAAAATTGACTATATTCCTGGAAAAACATCAGCTTTACTGTTAGCTATTTCTGTCGACTTTAAGCGACTCTTAATTCTATTTTTGGTCGGAAATGTTGAATGGATGGGACTGGAACACTTAAGAGAGACTAACGACATTTTTTATCGTAGGTAAAGGCTTCCCATAAGAAATGAAAAAAAAAAAAAAAATGCGTCAGAAAGAGCGTAGCTTGAAGATAATAACGATGAAGGAAAATAGAAGACGGGGCATGCGCAGATGAGGGTCACCTTGACAAGGCCCCGCGGTATCAATGACACCATCCCCACCACTCCAGTCGCTGTGTACTATCTATATCTAGTAGTTAAGGTTCCGCTCCTCAAGGGGCGATAGCGTCATGATAGTTTCAGTTCTGATAGTACTGTCACGATAGTAGGTAGAGTGTGGGAAGCTCTGATTATTTTTAATAGAGTAGTATAATAATAGTAGATGTAATTCTTAATGCTAGATTATCTCAAAAACTATATAAGTAGATTGACAGTTGAATTTATCTATACTAATATTATAAAGCTGAAGAGTTTGTTTGTTTGTTTGAACGCTAATCTCAGAAACTACTGGTTCGAATTGAAAAATTCTTTTTGTGTTGGATAGTCCATTTATCGAGGAAGGCTATAGGCTATATAACATCACGCTGCGACCAATAGGAGTGAAGAACCAGGGGAAAATCTGGGAAAAAACTGGAAAAATTTGGGAGAAAAAAAAAACCTCGCATCCCAATGATTCCAAATGATTTACCTTTTATTTTTAAATAATTCAATTTCCCGTTAATTTACATTTTTCCGTAACAATTAATCACAGAGGTAAACATTTAAACACGTAGGAATAGATTTACGTCAAGATCGGGCTGCGGAGAAAATCAGTATGTTCTGCCAAAAGAAAAGAAAACTCATTTAGGCGGAAGTACTTTAAAATATATTCTTTTAAAAACTTCTTAATAGAATTCATAATAACAGAAATTGATGCAGACGAAGTCGCTTTAGAATATATCAAAGAAAAGGTAACATATACTAAGAAGGTTTAAATTTGGGTGATAAAATGCCGGTTCTGGGAAACGCCATTCATTCGGTACTGCTAGGGGAAGACACGGAAACTATAAACTAAATACAAGTGCATTAATAAAAACCGGTAAAGAAATAGGACTCGAAATAAATACCGAAAAAACAAAATATATGATTTGTAGCAGAGACGGTGGCGATCATAGTGATATTGATATATCAGGGTATACTTTTGAACACATAGAGAAATTTAAGTATTTAGGCTCAATGATAAGGAGAAAAAAATAAATCCAGGAGGAAATAAAGTTCTGGTTTAAGGCGGGAAATGCGTGTTATAATTCAGTTGCGAAATTACTTAGCTTCTGTCTAAAAACTTAAAGGTTAGAATTTATAATATGGGAGTGATTCAGGTGTAAGGTTTTACCGACGAATATCATTAATTCATATTTAGGTTGTCAACGGTTTGTGACGATTATTTTTTCATATTAAGTGATTATGGGTATAACCACTTCTACTGGTTTGCTATTGTAAATTTGATAGGAACAAATCAAGATCGGGCTTTAAATGATAACAAAGAGTAGCTGATAGTTGATATTTAATAATCCAACCTTACCATAAACGAACATAAATTAATACGAAATGCAATATTCGCGAGCAAAGCTGCGTGTCACAGCTAGTATTATATATATTTATTTATAAATATCAGATTAGGGAATATCATCACTTACTATTTAGGTCGGGTGACACTTTGATAGAAACAGGCTTGTGAAAGCCCACTCACGATAGTAACAGAAGAATTGGAACCTGGAAAGACATCTTCGCTATACCAAATTTGTTAACCGTCTGTGCAGAGGATTTTCCTCTTTTATAATATGTAAACATTATTGATCAAGTAAAGACGATTTTATAAACACAGAGAGGATTAAATTGAAATATTGAAAAAGCTACGGACTTAGTTTACAATCCAATGTTACTACAAACTTAAATTCAAATTATTACTACAATGTTAAACTGTAGGCGAAATCCCTCAGTGAAGACAAAATTGTTGAATTGAGACGTTGATTTCCAAAAGGTACTAAAGGACATTTTTTACGAAATTGATTTTTCTACTTATTTGTATTCTCATAATTTAGTTTTATCCAAATCTTGTATTTGATTTTATCTAATGAACTCTCAAGTCCTTAAAAACACGATTTAGGAATGCGATCATTTTCTAAAAGTACTAATTACATATTTAGTTTCGTTCCAAATCATACTAAAATATTTCATTTTATAACTATAATAAGATGTTATTAATACAGTAAAAAAACAATCCTGGATTTTAATGCAAAAAGACCCAAATTAGCTAGTTTAATAATATATTAATGGGGGATTTTCGCGCTTCCTGTAAAATTTCCTAGAATGGATATAGTACCTTTTGGAAATCAACGTCTCAATTATTGAATCCAAATTACTCATCGTATAGACATGTCGTCAATGCCAGCCTGCGTCACTCATTCTGATACTTATCCTGTATACAAGTATATGTATTCTTTATTGACTTTTGATTTTGTCACTTTCTTACTATGTACTATGTTATGTATCTTTATATTACTTATCATTTAGTTCAATCTTGTATTTACTTGCCTTAATTTTATATCTTGTATATATGAATTTGTATTCCTTATTGCTTTTGGTTTAGTCAATTACTGTTTATTTATGTGTACTGTTCAACTGTTTCTTATAATTGTTTTTTGTATTAATTAGGTATTATGTGATTCAATTTTATATTTGAATGCCTTAATTTTATATCTTGTATATATGTATACCTTATAGCTTTTAAGATTAGTCAATTACTGCTTCATACTGTGTACTGTGTTACTTTTTCTTTATAATTGTATTTTATATTCCTTATGTATTATATAGTTTGTTTGTTTGTTTATTTATTTAACGTCACTTTTTGCTGCTGTGGCTAATCGGACGATGCTACAGTGGGAGTCCTAAATTTTGCCTATCCAGGTTTTATTAGGATAGGGATCTTTAACGAGTACCTGACATCGCACAGGCTCGGGGCCACCTTTTAACGTCCCCTCCGAAGGACGGCGTAACTAAGGATTTTTTACTCCCATTAAAAAATCCTAGGACCACCTGCGGGTTTGAACCCGTGACCTTTAGCATGGGAGGATATTATATAGTTTTTTTTTTTGCTGTATAGTGTATTACTGTTTCTTTATAAAATTGAGTTGTTTTATTTAAGTATTGTATTGTATCATACTGTGTACTGTTACTATTTGTTATTGTACTTTTATTGAATTGCCGCAGGTGAACTCCTTTCCACACACGGGCTCGCCTTAGTGGGATAGTGACTTCTACTTGCACTATAATATGTCTGTGTTTTGATTTAAATAAAGAAGTTTAAAAAAAAATATATATATATATATATATATATATATATATATATATATATATATAGGCGCAGATACGTAGATGCTTAAATTAGCCGGCCAGCAAGCCCTTAAAATATTCGAAGGGAAGATATGGCGTGTTAGGTGCAGCGAAGAATCGGAAGATCTGATGCAATATGAGGATATTATAAGATTCATTAAATCTAGAAGAATCAATTGACTGAGTCATCTCCTGCAAATTCTAAATGAAAAAATGCCCAGAAAAGTTCAGCGCGGAACTTTTCCAGGAAAAAAAAAGGCCCAACTAAATGCTTGTTTGGACGTAAAAGAGTACCTTACTGAAATTAGAGTGACCAACTGAAGGAGACGGGCCATGAACAGAGAAGGAATGGCTAAAAATTGTTGGTGGGGCCAAAGTTCATCATGGACTGTAGTGTCGGTGAAGCAGCAGAGGATAACATTATGTTTTTTGTTTACTGAAAACTTCTTTAGGCGCGTTATGCGATTTTTGTCAGTGGTAAAAGCTTTGATTTCGTAACCATGGTAACGTTACCAACATGCTCTAGACTGGCGCATGCGCTCTGAGATAGGATAACGATATAAATTTCCGTGAACGTTATCGATACCGGTTTAATATCGGCACAAAAATATCGATATTTATAATACTTTATTTCAGTATTTAATTAAATTAAAATCAGTTGGAAATGAATGAGTAAAGACATAGCAGATAAACTATGTCTTAGAACTTACCTCTTACTGTATATAAAGGTAATATAATGAATATCTTAATTCTCTTGACTCTAAAATGTCGATATTTGTAAATATTATTAAAACATTACCTTGCATGAAAACATTTAAGCACACGAAACAAAATCATGATGATCATACTGTCAATATTTATAATCGTAGTAAAGCGAAATAGAAAGGAATATCTTGATCATAGAATATGAGATTTGAAAATTTAAATTAGTTTAATAATATAGATGTTTATTTGTTTGTTTATTCATTTAACGTCCCTTTATGCTACTAAGGCTAATCGGACGATGCTACAGAGGGAGTCCTTAATTTTGCCTATTCAGGTTTTATTAGGATAGGGATCTTTAACGAGTACCTGACATCGCACAGGCTCGGGACCACCTTTTAACGTCCCCTCCGAAGGACGGCATAACATTAATATTATAGATGATTTCATTCCTATTTAAAACTTATGTTTTTGTTTACTTGGGAGAGAAACTGAGGTTATCTTTGTGAAACAACTGTAAACCTTATTCCTAAATGTCTGAATTTACATGATACAAATGGCAGGTCCATAAAAATGTGCTATGTGTACCACCATCTCATACAGTCCACAGTCAAATTCCGATTACGATAACATACTTCAAGATAGTATATCTCTACAGGGTGATGATGTTTTACAATTAAATAAAACAATAATAAATAAAGTAAACATGCATTCTCAAAATAATATACTTTAGCGAACTTTCATTATTTCCAAAAAAATTCCTGCGCAAATCGACAATTTAAAAAAAGTTTTAACTTCTATGACTTCCTGAATTTTATTTATTATTATTTTTTTTTTTTTTTACTGATATATCGAAACAAAAGTTACAAATAATAATACAAGCAAAGAAGAGAAAAAAAAAATAGTTGAAATTCACCCAGAGGAGGGTGGATTCAAGTGTCCAATTAAAACTGTAAATTCGTGTTCTGAGACATTTATTTATTTTCCCTACAACTGCGAGCCCAGTTCGCATTCTTCTGGAAGGTGTACTACGTTTCTTTTGTACATGTGTTTCAATACTTTCAGTTCGTCTTGATAAATTGGTTCTCAATTCATTCCAAAAAGTTTATTATACACCAATAATTATTATGAATCTACGTTTCGGGGGTTTTCCCATCTTCAGGACTCATTACAATGTATTAAAATAAATAATAATTATTGTTACAAAAAAGTAAATACCCTGTAACGGTTGCACTGTCAATCAAAACATGGAGGTTACATGACGGTTTTTCAGGTCCCTCAGTGTTGCCGGGTGGAAAGTAATTTAATTGTTAATATTAATTTTTTACCTGCTACACTGTGCTAACCAATTACCTGCATTTTGTGCATCGTGTGTACCTTGTTGTTTTGTGGTAATATTGTTAAAGATCTCGCGTGTGTGGACTTGTAAAACATTCTTTTAAAATTTAATTTATTATCAAGAAGAAGTTTATTTTTTATTTATTATTTTTCATCATTTTAATTGTGTTAAAATCGTTTTTTATTTAATTAAAGTAACTTTTATTTTCGAACTTTATTTATTTTATTATTCTCCAAGATCCATCAATACCCTTTAAAAGTTCAATACTAGAACAAGCTACAATGTTTTATAAAATTCTATTTACCTGACAGCAATGTATCAGTTATGTAGTTATCAATTGTCTCACATTTTGTTAATAATAAAATAAATAAAAAAGTAATTACATATTCAATACATAAAATCCACCCATGACAGCCAACATATTCCTTGGCCCCTGATGGATTAGGACTATCCTATAACTGTACCATTGTACACAGTGGTATGTTTTTAAACTAGGTCAGAAAGGAAATGTTTATATTTTTTAACGCAAACTTTATTTTAAAAACTTAGGTGTATTGTGTATTTATTTTATAAACATGATTCAATAGATACAGAGATGACAGCTAAATATTAATATATGTTTCTTCCGAGCAATTAATGTCATTATTTCAGTTCTTCAAATAAAAATTATACCAGAATTATCCCGGAGTTCATTATTTCTAAAAAAAAAAAATCTGTGAGAAAATTATACGGTGTAAGTTGCTAAGAAAAAACTATAATTAGCCAGGAAGGAAATGCATTTTCCAGACGACTGAGCTCTGATGGTCCCCTCTCTCCCAGCTGTTCAAGTTTAGAGATAAATAACGCAACGCGCTACACGATGATAGTACTCTCACGATAGTCAGAGGAAATGGAAGGGTTGTGATTATTTCTAAAAAAAAAACAAAACAAAAAAACATTAATTAATTCTTCTTCAAAAAATCGTATTACATATGTCATTAACGATATATGATGGTAATTCTAATTTATAGTATTTCATCTTTTTATACCCAATGTCGCGGGCTCAAATCTGCAGGTGGTGCTAGGATTTTTTAATGGGAGTAAAAATTCCTTAGATATGTCGTCCTTCAGAGGGTACGTAAAGCTGGTCCTGAGCCTGTGCGATGTCAGGTACTCGTTTAAGATCTTATCTTCGTTAAACCTAGATTAGTAAATTTTAGGACTCCCAATGTAGCATCGTACGATTAGCCAACGCTGAATAAAGTGGCGTTAAATAAACAAACAATACCTAAATTATTTATCATATATTATTATTTTTTAAATCTTGCGCTTTCCAACGGTTTATTATACATCTATATAACCATTCTCTTTTTCGCACATATGGTTTAATCTTTAATAAATTATTATCCTTTTCCCGCTTTAGTTGATCCTCAGTTTTTTTCCTGTTTCATATTTAATTTTTTCCAATCAATGCAAAAAAGAAGAAATAGTTAACCGTTTCGAATTAACAAAAAAACTTGAAAACTCGGATATTTAAGGCCCAAAAATAAAACCTTCATGACCGACTAGGGTTCAATCTAAATCATCGGTTTACGACGCAGCGTGAAGGCTATTTAGTGGGATTTATCGGAACTTATTATCCTCCAATTCTAACACCATACTTCAAGTTCTCTGATGTGGGATTGGAGGATTTGAGAGGCAATTGTGGAATCATTATTGACTGATAATACACAGGTGTCATCAGCATAAGTAGAAAGGGAGGTAGATGAATGGGTGTGGATATTAGCTGTAAAGAATGGGTCCTAGAATACTGCCCTGAGGAACACCAGCATGCTGAGTAAAAATGGAGGAATAGGAATTATTGTGATTTACTTTGAAGGATCTATCAGTGAGGTAGGACTGGATGATAAGGAAAGGAATTTGCGAAGATTGTAAAGCGATCCCGGGTGCCATGAGAGAATTTTATAAAATAAATTACACATCTGCTGTGTTCAGGTGATAATAATTTGGGGACTCCTACTCAGCTGGTTCTCGATTTGTGGTGTTGGGAAGAGGGGCGACTAACGGTTTGCTCGCAGCCTCAACCCGGTCGTTATTATGAGTCGCCGAATTATCTGCCGATCCGTGCAATTTTTTTGAGGGTAAATAAATGAAATAATAAAAGAGAGAACATGAACGAGCTTATATTAATTAAATTAAAACAAATACTGTTTATAGTGTGCAAGGTGGTGATTCCTCCTATCCGTGATGACTTCCTTTCCTCTCCCGCCTGCGATGTTCCTTTCTTTCCTTTCGCGACTCCTACTCCATGCGACAATTCTGAGACAATCTTCTATGATGATGTGCGAGTTGCTATTATACGAAAAATATGCGACATTCAGCGACAACCAACTTAATTAAACACCGTCGACACTCGCGAGTGACTCCATTAACTCTCTCTCTTACAATCCCAGAATGCACCTCTGCCCAGCGGCCACTTAACAGCTGATTCAAATAGAATAAAACAAATGACTGTCACGCTTGCACATAATAAATCACAAAATAAAACAAATAAAATTACAAATGGAGAGATTTGACATAAGACTATTTCAATTCTTAACATGTGGTATTCTCTTCGCTGTTGAGGAAACGTTTTCTACAAGTTTTTAGTGAAATCAAAAATATTGAACGCTAAAATTAAAAAAAAAAATTGACGATTAACAAATTGATTGACCCTTTGCAGTTTCAATTTCGTTTGAAGTTTTTGAAACTTGAGTTTTTTTTTTCATTGAGTGATATTTCAATCGCTCCTAATTAATACATTGATAATAGAGATCGATTAGAACATCATACTACAAGAATTAGAGTTAACACATACGTGGTTTATTTGGATTTAGTGGAGCTTACAATTTAAGGGGTAACTTGTATACCCGTTAAAAACTCAAATAAAAATTTCACGGACGCAATTCTTTCTCTTGCTGTATATACATCAAAAATACGTTTGTATTGTGAGTAATCCCATAACAAAAGGGACTTGTCAGTGTGGCTATCAGTAATTACTTGCCGGTCGCTATTGCAGTGATCGTCGAACCTGTTCGGACTCAAATCTAGATTTGCTTTCCAAAAGAGGGGCCAATTGTTTGGCTACATGATGGGGTAGTCCATTTACATAAAGAAAAATGCCCTTATTGTAAAAAGATTTAAATTGGCAAGCACCCTGCAATTGTTGGTCTATATTTTTGCGAATGGTATGGGAAAGGGGAGCCTTCACCGTTAAGGTCTAAATAATAGGGTGTATAAAAAAGAAATGATCGTCTTTAAAAAAATATTTGTATTATTATTTCTATGATATTAAATATAATAAATACTTTTACTTTCACTTATTATATATAGTAAGGGAAAGTATTGCGATCGTGAAAATTTTGGAATTCTATTTTTCAACGGAAATACACGTTTTAGGGTCTCCTGAGTCCAAATAACCAAGTCTTGCAAAAAGGTCTGAGTATGTGTGTCCGTGTTTGGTTACTCCCGCGCCTAAACGAAAAGCCCTATAAAACTGAAATTTCATATTTAAGACAAATATTCGCCCGAGACGTTACTAAACTTTTGTCATTAAAATGAGGTTACCAGAAGAGCCACTTTATACCATGCATTTTGCACCTTTTTTCGAATTTCTTAAAAACGGTTTCGACGATTTTGATTAAACTCGCTATATCAATGTCAACTTTAATAGGCTTTAACATCATGTAGGTTTCATTCAGATTGAAATAGTCTGATAAGGCTTAAATGCCGATATTTTAAAACTGATTATTTTAGATTATAATATAAAAGATTTTTTAATAAAACACATGTTTCTATAAAAATTCCATTTAATTAATTCATTAATGGTTTCACTCAGTTTTATCTCTTACTGTACTTGAAAATTCTTTAATCGATTTTAAAAACGGAGGTAAGTGAAAGTCGTGTGTTGCCCGCACCAGATTTTTTTATTGTGTAATCTTTATTTTCACCCTCAACATTTAATATTTTTGAGACACTCTAGAACTGGTGGTGTTGCTCTAGTAGTAAATTTTCCTACAGCGTCCTTATCAGAACTTAAAAAATATAATATCATATTTGGAATCTATTAGGTTGTAAAATAAGTTCGTTGCGTATTTTTGGTGATTTCGATAAAAACTTCTGATTTTTGTAAAAATTTAATATTTTTTATCCCTGTCGTAGAGTGAGGGTTGTCTGTGGTTAATGCTTGAATTTGGTCACCGTCAACCGAGCAAACCATTTACTGCCGGTACTTTCTCCTAAGTTCTATACACCCTGCAATGTTTGTTTACCGTCTGTGCAGCGGATTTTCCTTTTCGGAAATAATAAATCATTAAATGACGAAAGTGAATGCTTTTATTTTGAGCAAGTAAAATACCACTTAAGGATAAGGAATCTTGTTTGAAATCGATGCATGAAAGCACTTTAACAAATCTTTTTTTTAAATATGTAAACGTTATTGGCTAAGTAAACATTCTCCTATCTCCAAGGTTCCGGGCTCAAACCGGCAGGTGGCCCTAGGATTTTTTAATGGGAGTAAACAATGTTTAGTTATGCCGTCCTTCGGAGAGGACGTAAAAAGGTGGTCCCGAGCCTGTGCGATGTCATGTATTCTTTAAAGATCCATATCCTAATTAAACCTGGAGAGGCAAAACTTAGTACTCCCATTGTAGCATCGTCCGATTAACCAAAGTAGCATCAAGTGACGTTTAATAAAAAAACAAGTAAACATGATTTTATAAAAAACAGAGAGGATTAAATTGAAATATTGAAAAACGTTACGAAGTTATTTAACAACTGAATATGACTTTTGTCCCTAGGACCTAGTTTTTAGTGCTATGTTAGTCAGAATTTACCTACTAAAGAAGTCAGGATTTACCTTCATTTTCAGGTGTTGGTGCTTTTTACTTTCACTTACTATATATAGTAAGGGAAAGTATTGCGGTCGTGAAAATTTTCGAATTCCAGTTTTCAACGGAAATACATGTTTCAGGGTCCCCTGAGTCAAAATAACTAAGTCCCGCAAAAAGGTGTGTGCGTGTGTGGTAACTCCCAGGCAGATATTATCTAATGCACAAACTTGTAAAAGTTATTAAAGACTCATGAAAAACAGATAAAACTGATGATTTTAGACAATAATATAATAGATTTTTTAATAAAACACATGTTTCTATATAAATTCAATTTAATTAATTCTTTAATAGTTTCATGTATTTTTATCTCTAACTGTATTTCAAAATTCTTTCATTGATTTTGATAATGGAGGTAAGTGAAAGTCGAGTGTTGCCCGCAACAGATTTTTTAACATGCGCTACCTGTGTTGGTGATGGCTGGATCGAAAATCCACAGTTTTCTGATAAGAAATTTAATGGAAAATAATTTTCGTTGAGACCTATATTGGTTTAATTGAAAAGTCATGTTTTTTTTGTTTGCATTGAGCAATGTTTACAGCCGGTACTTTCTCCATCATTGCCATACATACTGCGGTTTTTTTACCATCTGTGTAGAAGATTTTCCTTTTCAGAAATAAAAAAATCATTAAATGACGAACTTTTTTTTCTCTTCAATTTTGAGCAACCAAAACACCACTTTGGGGAGCCCTTGGCTGAGTGGCTAGCGCGCTAGTCTCTCATGCTAAAGGTTGTGAGTTCGAATCCCAGTCCCGGCGGGGCTTTTATAAGGATATAATTAAATGGGGATTCACTTCAAAGCCTCTCCTCCGAGTATATGAGACCCGTCAGCCAAATGGTGGCCACTCACAAAAATAGGCGTAAGGAGCGATGACCCTACCCTGTAAAATCTCATCGAGAA
This sequence comes from Piezodorus guildinii, assembly GCA_023052935.1. Lineage (NCBI taxonomy): Eukaryota > Metazoa > Arthropoda > Insecta > Hemiptera > Pentatomidae > Piezodorus > Piezodorus guildinii. The sequence continues at coordinate 16,917,978 of CM041296.1, read as the reverse complement.
ATGTGAGTGTATTCACCCAGGATATTATACCACGAGGCCAAGGGTCTTATCCTTTTTTATAATATGTAAAGATATATTGACCAAGTAAACATGATTTTATAAACGCAGAAAGGATTTAATTGAAATATTGCAAAACGCTGCGAATTTATTTTACAATCCAGAATTATTATTATCTATTATTTTTGATTAGAGCGCTTTACTTGTTATTCTAAAACTTTATACGTATTCTTCTTTACCTTCCAAAATAACCGGGTTCTGGGCGTATCTAGGTAACATTTTGAATTTTGAGGGTGGAGAGGTGATTTTTTCGAATACAAAGGTTCATTATTAAAAATAATAAACCAAAACGCTTAATTTCTCATTCAACAAAAACTTGTATGATGTAATAACTAAACAGCTAAAGGAAAAATAAAAGGAAAGCAACGTCCTCGGAAAGGTAAAGGAAAGAAATCTTATCTCGAGAAATATTTGCTGTTAAGGTTTGGCAGTCCCTGGGTGCGGCTTCCTCCGAATCCGCTGTCTTAGGTTGGTCGCTTCTTTATGCTAAAGAGGTTTTTTTTTTTGGTTTTGTATTTTATTTTATTGTTTTTTGCTTATTTATTGTTTCCCATGGCTTCTTTATAGACAATAGATTAATTTGCCTAATTTTTGGTTTATAACTTTAAATAATGAACCATTATAATCGAACAAAACAATAAAATCCCTTAAAGTTTGACATCTTACGTTTACGAAGAACCCGAATAACGAATAGAAAAAAAATCTTTCAGCGTCTTTTCTCCGAAACTACTGGACTGATTTTTTCAAAATTTAGCACAAAAAGAACCACCGGCGATGATCCGAACAGCTCGATATCAGCCGATTAGTATAAAATGGCGATTAAAAATTATTTTATTTATTCGATAAATATTTGGCCGTTTAACAAAAGAATTCTTGGATATATTTATTTAAAATAATTTATTTAATTTCCAATCATCGCTACGTTTCAGCCTCTGGGGCCATTCTAAAGCTTCTGTAATCAATTAAAGTTTCATTGCATTTATACATTTTCAACAATCTAATTACAACACATAATAAATTATTTTTAATAATTATGTTACCTACCATACATATCCATGTTATATATCATTTCATTCTCTAACTCGGTCGTTATTTAAAGTAGAGAAAAAATTAGCGACTTAGATTCCACGATGAACACGAAGAAAGAAAAAAAAAATTTATATGGTGGCCACAACTTATACAACAAATAAGAGGTGTGATTCCCAAAAACTCAGATAATTCTAAAAATAGAGACAAAATGCAAAAAAAAAACCTGGAATCAGGAATTTTTATTAGAATTATTTTCATGATAATTAAAAGAAAAGCAATGGAAGTAGTAAAGAAGTCTAAATACTTTTGGTTTATTATTTTCAATAATAAACCTTATTAATGGACAAAAATAAAATTATGTATATAAGATTATTATATCCTATCACACCTGTAATATTAACTTCACACTAATATAAGACAATTGATTGGAACAAAGAATAATAATCAGGCTTATTAATAATAATATAATTAATCACAATATAAATAAAATATTGAGTCTCAGGAATACATTTCAATGATGTTTCCCGATATTTTATTAGGTTCAAGGTTTCGTGTGTGGAATCTTCCGTTTCTATCCCAACTATTAATTTACGTCGAGTTCTTAATCCTCCATATTTATCTATTTATTTATTTACATTTAGATTAAAAGATATTATATAATTCAGATAAGGATAGCTAGGATTATATAGAATAGCTATATGTTAGATACATAGAAAATAATTTAATTATAATAAATATTTCAAAATATCTAAGCTTTGAGTAACGTGTATTGAACTACAACTTGTCTTTTTTTCTAATCTTATTTCTTCTAGGCCTCTCTAATCAGTAGATTGATATAGTTCAGGTTTTATTTGACTGTTTTTAAATCGACTTCTAGGAACCATAAACAGAATAATGTAAAAGTAAATCGTTAAATTAAATAATTGCCTCAAAATTCGTCTAGATGAATTGTATGGTTTTTTTGGTACATTATAAATTTCCAAGTCCAACTCCTCTTGGTGTATATCATTTGTGAAAACTATGGTATCTCTATAAAGTGGGTACCCAAAAATGGAGGTAAAACTTGGCGGCTGAGCGTGAACTCTGCCGAATCACCTCATTGCACGGCCGTTAGCCTTGAAACAGTACATATCTCTACATGTACTGAACCCAAATTTTTAAAAAAATTTTTATGGTATCTCTAAGATTTTTCATAAAGCTTTGGACTGGAATTACTGAAATAATTGGATGTTGAATTTTTTGGCAGGGCCCAATACCTATATATAACCCAAAAATAATAATAACAATAAATATAAACATATCTGGACTTGTGCCAAATACTTTGGAAACTCTATATGCTGATGTATATAAAGATCTATGTATTGTAATAATTATATTATGCAATAGTATCATTCCAGAGGACACCATTCGTCTGAACAGTATTGTCAGGAAGTTTTTAAATACAGTTTAAATTTTTTATCTAACCCTTGACTTTATTTACGATATAGAAATACTTTTTCAAAGCAAAGAACTCTGTAATAATTGTGATAGGCTGAGCAAAATCAAAGGTCCGATGCCGATATCACCAAATGTTGCCTATACTTTGTCCAATGACCAGCGTCCAAGATCCAAGATCAGACTTAAAACAATATATATATTCTCTTTATATACTTCTACTTATAATTTTGGTTTAATAATTGTAAGATAAATTTTTGACCAATCCCAAAAGAAAATAATTGAATTTCAAAATTTACAACGTTTCGGCCCCTACGGCCAATTTCAAGTTTCTGTAAAAAAAAAAAAAAAAAAAAAAAAAAAAAAAAAAAAAAAAAAAAAAAAAAAAAAAAAATTATATATATTATATGATATATGTTATATTTTTTTCCATTTCACATAGCTTATTTAATGCATAGTGTTGTTTTTTTCATTTTAAAATCTTACCCACCATGCATAAATACTCTGCATAAAATGTTTTAACCGCTCCATCAGCAGTGTCGTTGGCTTAAACCAATGTCAAAACATACTTTAAACATTGTGGATGTAATTAGTTGACCGTTGAGAATTACTGGAAGGATTTTTTTTTTTTTTTTTCATTCTCCCACCATGCGCCCTGATGATGACCCACAAAGGGGGTCGAAACGTTGGCAAACAATAAAATAGTTGAAACTATTTAGTTGTTTCATCAAATGACCGCCACCCGGACTAATTCCTTCCAGCAATACTTTAAACATTTTTTTTTTAAAGTTATATATTAATTTATCTATTAATTTTAATCGTTATATTTATTATAACGATTATATCTGGATATATAACCTAATTCACCTACTTTATAGTTCCTCTTCCATTGTATGGGAGGGCTTCCATGTTCGTCTGACTTGTGGTGGGTATGTATTTTATAAATGAACTTTTTATATTGGACTGATTATATAAGAGAGAGACAGAAAGAGAGAGAGAGAAAAAGAGAGAAAGAGAGAGATTAATTTATTGATTTTTATTGTCTTTTAGGGCCAGAAGCCCTTTCTTACAGACAAGATTATAAACTTTTCTCATATTAATATGCCAAGTTGAATTACATTACTTATCTAAAAAAAATTTACAATGTTTATAATTATATACATAACAGAAAAATTGTTACATTTAAAATAAAGTATATCAAAATCTTAATATAAAACAAAGTATTTAGAAAATACTAATAATAAATAAAATTTCGATTGTTTATATGAGCACTGTGGAATAAATTTATATATCTAAAGATTTTATTTATAGAATACATTATATGTATAGAAAAATGTACAATTTTGGGTAAGTAATATACGTTTTGTCCGTTCACACACACACATATATATATATATAATATTATATATATATATTTGATAATTGTTTTTAATTTATTATCTTCATTATGTAAAACTGAAGCATTTTCGTTCTTTCATACAACAAATCTAGTAAATAGACTAAAATAAAATATACATGAACAAGACATATAGAGAAGCTAGCCTTTAAGAAATCCTAGAGCCATCTGCCGTGTTTGAACCCGTTACCTTTGGCAACAAACCATGAAGATGTAGAAGTATTAAACAATAATTGCTGAGATATGGTATATGTATATATATTATATCTTATGTATATGTATATATATACCGCACTGTTCCAGAAAACCGGTTCCTAATGGACTGGTACAACTAGGAAATAATGTAGAGGGTTGGAAGACGCCCCCACCTGACTCCCCTTTCCTAGTTCACTTTTTGCATATCCGACTGCACTTGGGGCCTTCTATTGTACCTTACCTATCTACCTTAATTCCGTTAGCTATTATATATTTTTTCCTTGAGAAAATTTTTTTCCCTGTTTCTATGATATTAATATGTATATTTTTTAAACTTTTTTATGGAGAGGACACTAGTTCTCCGGGTCCCGGGTTCGTATCCCGGCTGGGGCAGTATTATTATTTATTGCAGTATTTTGAGCCTTGAGGCTACCCTAGGATATGAAGATTTTTCTATATCGCACTTTAAACAGGTGTTTTCCCAAAAATTGGGGTAAAAGCCTGGGATCACTTCCTTGTACAGCTGTTAACTTAGAAACAAAACAAAATCAATTTATACATTATTTATTTGTCTAATGATTATTATAATACTGTTATTATTATTATTGTAATAACTATACCATTCTGTATCCTCCTACTATTAAATGCAATCTTTGATGCTTTGATTAATGAAGATTTAAAGATTTTTTTAAAATAACATAATTACTTAAGTTTAGAACTGAATAACATATAAATCTAGTAAATGTGAGTTAAATATAAAATAAAAGGTATGGTACACATGTAGAGAAACTACCTTGTTTGAAGAAAAATAAATTTTATCCGAATTCATTTACGAGTTTGTTGCTTTTATAAGCTTCGAATTTAATCTTTGAAATAGTAAACTTAGTTATTTTCTTGCGTAGTCCACGCTTCCTTATACAGTTAGACTTATGCTATTTTAGAAAGTTTCTATGTTAAAAATTGCCTTTTTAGTTTTTTAATCCTAGTTTCCAGTGAATTATTTTAGCATTTTAAAGGATATCTTCGATTATTTATTTTCTTTTAGTATTATATAACGGAGTAGAAATTTGGGGCTCTACTAAACCATCAAATTCTTCCCGTCTCCAATCCTTGCAATCAAAAATCCTCAATCCTCAAAGTCATCCATAAAGACCTTAACTTTCCCTATGTTGCTGACTTGGCGCGAACCAGGTAACACTCCTTTCATGACAGACTCAATTCCCACTCTAGTCCACTTGTTTCAATCCTTGCCTCCTCTACAATCCCTGATAATCCTCCGAGGCGTCTGAAAAGAAGATGGCCCCGAGACCTTCTAGTTTAACATAGTCTTTGGAGAGCTGCCAATGGGTAGTATCCCCACATGTGAATCCATGACATTTTTATCTTGTATCTGATTTACTAGATGTATATCATTATACAGTTGTAAATAGCAATAAATCTATTAAAAAAAAAAAAAAAAGTATTATATATATATATATATATATATATATATATGTATGTGTGTGTGTGTATTTATTTATCATTATTATTTACTTAATCTTGAATCTTAGGTTTTAAAATTGTTGTTAATTGATAATTTAAGTTTTTTAAATTAGATATGAGCCTAAATAATAAATAAGCCTACATAAAATCCGCCCCTAAACTTAAAATCCCTCGCAGATACAAAGAAAGACTGCGCATAGACAGATCGATGGGTTGAGTGAGAAACATGCTTTCAACAGAAATACAGAACTCGTTTTTTGAAATATTGAAATACAAATCTGTTCACTGATGCTTCCAAAATGGAAGATAGCGTTGGCTGTGCTGTCTACAATAAAGATAAACTACTCATGTACAAGCTACCTAAAGGGATCTCCGTCTTCACAGGGGAAGCCACTGCTACACTAAAGGCTCTGAAATGTATAAAAAACTCTAAAAAAAATATTGGATTATTGCGATTGGTGTGCTGGCTGCCATCGACAGCCAAACTCCAACCAACGCCAAAATCCGGGAAAATAATTAACGACAGTTGGAAAATAAAATTCAGACCTATACATGTTGTGTTGCTATGGGTACCAGCTCATCGAGGAATTCCGGGCAATGAAAAAGCTGACCAGGCAGCCAACACTGCCAGAATAGAAGAGAGTGGTATTGTTCAAATTAATGAAGTAACCGTAGAAGATTGGGTGCTCCAATTGAAAAAAGGGTTGCTAGCAGACAGGACGGAGAAGTAAAAAAGAGGGTAGACAAAGTTACTAGCAGTCAAATCTGATTGCAGTAAATGGGAAACTAGCTCCAGAAAGTCTTGGAGGGGAGAAATCCTACTGTGCAGATTGAGTATTGGTCCTTGCCAATTTACCCATGGATACTTCCGAAAACGGCTGGAAGCACCCACTTGCACATATGCGATAACGTCATACACAGTGTGAAGCATTTGTTAATATTGGGTTGTCTCACATGAAATGTCCGTTTTCAAGGTAAAGGATTTTTATTAAAAATACGATATGAAAACAAGATAATTTTATTTGAAGTATTTACCTTCTTTTTCTACACATTTTTCCCAACGTGACACCAACTTTTTTATCCCCTAACTGAAAAACTCTGAGCTTTGAAGTAAAGCAAAATCTGAAAACGTACTTTTCCCTTGATCATCATTTTCAAAAAGTTTTCCTTTGAAGAAGTTGTCTAAATTTCTGAACATGTGGTAATCTGTTGGATACAAGTCGGGAGAATATGGTGGGTGCGGAAGAACCTCGTAGCCTTGGACATTTCATGGGAAACAACCCAATGTAATACAAAAAAATACAAGAGCTTGAGAAAAAATATTGGATTGCCACTCACACTGAACTGAATACTCGGCGACGAAGAAAAACATCTATCCATACTGTTAGACTATTTAAAGATTGTAGGGAATTACAACAGGGTATAATTTATTATGATGACGCCAATGACCCTGTAGTTTAGAGGCGGATAACAAATAATGCATTTTGAAAGTTAAAAAAATTGATAAAATCAGATGCAAGAAGATAAAGGAAGAAACAGGGCTCAAAGACACACTCTCGCAAATAAGAAAAGGCAAATGGAAATGGGCTGGACATCTTCTGCGATGCATCGACAATAGATGGTCAAAAATAGTCACCGAATGGACTCCATACGACCGGAAAAGGATGAGAGGCCGACAAATGAAGAGATGGAGAGACCCATTTAGGCTTCTGGCAGGACCTCTCTGGTGGACAGAGATGTGAGGAAAGAAAAATGGTTAGAGGTCAAAAATCCCGCTTCCCAGTAGGGCTAGTCACCCAGGGAAGTGTTAAAGACTATTACTCCTAAGGGAAGGCCTATGCAAGATAGCAAAAAGTTTTGTATAAATTATAATGCAAAAAAAAAGAAATTGTTTTATTTTGTTTTGTTACCTTTTGAAATTGTAATATTAGTGCATAAATAAAGGCTATTTTCATTTCATTTCATTTCAACAAATAATAATAAAAAAAATAAATAAAAAAATTGTTAACATAATTTAATAAATATACATCTATATGTTCATTCAACGTTTATTGTTCTTATTTTCATTTTAATAATAATTGATTTTAAGCAGAATAGTGTCTTACATAGACCTTTTTTGGATATTACAGTCTTCAAAAGATCAGTTTTTTAATTAGTTTAAATTAGTTGTTGTTTTATTTCCCGCTTAATTATTCAGTAATATTACTATCTGTTTCAGTGAAGAGGATCGGTAATAGTGGTTTACAGAATAAAAAGAAAACGAAAATGATAATTGAAAATAAAATCTTCAATTAAGAAAAAATATTATATTTTTAAAATTACAACGCCTTAAAAGATTTTTTTCTTTTTTTTAAAGACACGTTTTGGAAAATTTCAGGTTTGAAACTTTTAATACAAATTTATGTATTTTTTTAACAAATGTTATAACTGATATTTCCTCTCTTGGTATTATTCGAAATAAAGGAGACAATGATAGACTATAGATATTACAAAGACCCTTTCCAGCATCACTCGGCATTAGCATACCCGTTTATGGAAATGGTGCATTTAAATGACCTCGCTACTTGAGATAGGAAACAGACTCCCCCTCAAGATTTGCGGACGGCGGCCGTCCTAGATAAAAAAGCCTCCCTCGATTTGAATTTCGGCCGGACGGGGGCAGTAACGGGTCTGCGTGGGAACCTGGAAGGATGGGGCGTTTTTTCTTCCTGGGGGGTGTGGGGCTTGCGAATCCTGTCTTCCGCAGCCAACGGACCTTCCTCCTCTATGTCTAGTCTCATTGTGTATCTTTTTCTGTATATGTATATGTATATGTGTGTGTGAACACGGGGTGTTTCTGGGTTATGTAGCCAGACTTCAGGAATGAATTAATAAAAAATAAAAAAATGATAAAGAGTTCATTAGATTCATCTTCGGAATTCCCAGGCGCTCTCATGTCACCATCTGGTATGCAGAGTTGAAGTGGCTCCATCCAAAATTCCGACGGAAATACTTCCTAGGAACTTACATTTACCAATCCTTCAGAACCAAGAAACCCCTATCTACAATATGTTCACTCCCCTCTCCTTTGTCCACTCTATCAACACAAGATCCCAGCCCTCGAACCTGCTCACTCCATCCCACAGAACTGCTTCCTTTAAGAGATCCTTTGTCATACTCGCATCTTCATTTTGGAATTCCTTACCCTAATCGAATCGTACATGCCAATCCTTAACTTCCTTCAAACATCACCTATTTATCCATCTCCTCGAATATCAATCTACCGTGCCTTTATAAACTTAAATATTTGACCTCTTTATTTTTATCTTTATTTTCTTTATTTTTTGTTTTATTATATGTATTTCTTTAAGGTAGTAATATGACCTTGTTGTATATATATATATGTGTTTGTATGTGTGAATGTGTGTATACATATGTAGGTATATAAATGAATGTGTATATATGTGTCCATGTCTGTGTATGTGTGTATACATGTATATACCATATGTAATATAATTTTTAATTCATAAAATGCTGTATATAATATGTTAAAATTTATATAACCAGTATTTCAATATTTTATTGTACATTTATATTATTCTTAGAAGACTAACTGTCCCAGAATAAAATTTCTTTTGATTTCATTTCATAAAGAGGTAATTAAAATAAAGAATAATGATATAAATAATAATACATAGCTGGAAAAATTAGAAATCTAGTGCGGGCAACACACAACTTTCACTTACTTCGACTGTTAAAAGTAATTTAAAAATTATTAAATATACTTCAATTTGAAAATTATTTTAAGTTGATTTTAATAAAACGTGTATTTATTTTTGTTGGAAATATATGATTTAGATTAAATAATATAACTATATTAATTTTTACTTGCACTTACTATATATAGTAAGGGGAAGTATTGCGATCGTGAAAATGTTCGAATTCCAGTTTTCAACAGAAATACACGTAGGGTCCCTTGAGTCCAAATAACCAAGTCCCGCAAAAAGGTCTGTGTGTGTGTGTGGTAACTCCCGGGGGGAAACGGTAGGTCCTATGAAACTGAAATTTCATGTTTAAGACAACTATACGCCCGAGACGTGACAAAACTTTTTTCATCAAAATGAGCTTACCAGAAGAGGCACTTTATAAAAGGCATTTTGCACCTTTTTTCGATTTTCTCGAAATCGGTTCCGACGATTTTGATTAAACTCGCTATATCGATGTAAAATGTAATGGGCTTTAATATCATGTAGGTTTTATTTGGATAAAAGTGGTCTGACAGGGCTTAAATGCCGATATTTTAAATTTTCTTCCCCTAAAGTACCTTTAATTTTGTAGATTCAATAATAATAACTATATTATCTTGTTAACGCTGCTGAAAAACAGGTAAATATATAAATTGAATAAATTCGATATCCAACTAAAGGAGAAAACAGAAAAAATATTTTTTTAATGCAATTTTTCGTTTTTGAACATTAGAGCAGTAATATACATGTAAGATATACAGTTGGAAAGCTAAAGATTTTAGAAAAAATATTATCTCATATACAAGCTTTTATAAAGTTAATGGAGAGTGATGAAAAGAAGATAAAACTAACTGATTATTTAAGATATTAATATAATAGATTTTTTAATAAAACACATGTTTCTATATAAATTCAATTTCATTAATTCCTTAATAATTTCACTTATTTTTATCTCTAACTGCATTTGAAAATTCTTTCATTGATTTTAAAAACAGAGGTAAGTGAAAGTCGTGTGTTGCTCGCACCAGATTTTTTAATTAGTAATGAGTATATTCCCTATTCGTCACTTTATATTACCTTTTACAACTTTGTGTGCCAGATCATTTTTTTTCTCTTTCCAACGGTATATTATACGTCTATATTACTGTTCTTATTATCTTATTATTTTTCTCCACTGTAGATTTTTTTCAATTTTGACTTATAATAATAACACTGTTTTGTTAGATTCTTTTAATTAAAGTGATCCTTTTTCATTCAACTTTTTTTATTTCTTATTTCCTTCTCCCTACATTTCTGCTGTGCCATTTTCAAGGGATCTTTTAATATTTCATCATTATGCACTTATATAAATATATATTTTGTCACATTTAAAAAAAAAAAAAAATCTATTATAGGCTGACCAGCCCTGTCATGGTTGTTATCACCCCCAGGTGCTGTGGTGACTATGACAGCCTATAATAGTTTTTTTTTTTTTTTAATGTGACAAAATATATATTTATATAAGTGCATAATGATGGGATATTAAAAGATCCCTTGGAAATGGCAAAAAGCCGAAACGTAGGGAGAAGGAAATAATAAATAAAATAAGTTGAATTAAAAAGGATCACTTTAATTAAAAGAATCTAACCAAACAATATTATTATTATAAGTCAAAATTGAAAAAAATCTACAGTGGAGAAAAATAATAAGATAATAAGAACAGTAATATAGACGTATAATATACCGTTGGAAAGAGAAAAAATATTATCTGGCACACAAAGTTGTAAATGGTAATATAAAGTGACCAATAGGGAATATACTCATTACTAATTAAAAATTTAACATAGTTATATTATTTAATCTAAATCATATATTTCCAACAAAAATAAATACACGTTTTATTAAAATCAACTTAAAATATTTTTCAAATTGAATTATATTTAATAATTTTTAAATTACTTTTAACAGTCGAAGTAAGTGAAAGTCGTGTGTTGCCCGCACCAGATTTCTAATTTTTTCAGCTATGTATTATTATTTATATTATTATTCTTTATTTTAAATTCCTCTTTATGAAATGAAATGAAAAGAATTTATTTATTTCTGTACAGTTATCTATAATGATATAATTAATAAATTAAATAAATATTGATATTCTGGCTATATAAATTTTAACATATTATATACAGCATTAATTAACCTAACAATACATTTATTCATTCAAACAACTTTCAATTGTAATACAAATTAATAATATTGTTGTTAATTGTTCATTATTATAATAATTATTAGTTGTATTCAGATTATTTTTTCAAATTTCAACTTTAGGCTTAAAGTTCAGATTAAAATTGTCGCATGGTCTTTTACCGTCAACTGTTAGCAATTATAGATCATACTTACTTTACCACTAATGAGGTTAATTTTTTTTAAAAATGGAAATGCTTTAAGACAGCCTTGAGGAGGCCGATCTGCATGACTTGGCTGCGAATAATGTTTTGTATTGTGTGGGAGCAGACCACCCTTCCGTGTCTCTACAAGTTTAGGTTCCGGTAGCGAGTGCCCTTCTCAATAACGTACGTTCAACCCGGGTCTTTAAGGGCTACGACCTCGGTTCATATCGGGATAATTCCGCGTGTTTTGGCCGAAATTAATTTAAAATGAACTGGCGATACGAGTGGATCAACTTCGGAGACCAAGTTCTTACCTTAATGTCTCAATAATTATTTAATGTCTCAATATTTCGTAAGAAGCCATTTGTGAAGTTCGAGTGGTTATTATAACAACATAGACGTGTAATATTTAGTTGTCAATAAAATTGTGTAGGATTATAGTTGTAGGAAAAAAAAAAAAATCTGCCGGTCAATTTGCGGTTTTAATAATTTTTCACTAGTTATTTCACCTTAGGCGCTGTCTATGGATAGACCTATCGCTGTGCTCCGGTCCTTTCGAATCCGCTTGCAGAATATATTTATTCTGTAATTCAGTCGAGGGGGCGACCAGTATGAACCTCGGCAACCCACCCTATAAAGTGGTACCAATTATTGGAAACGGGCGCTAGGTGATCAAGGCCAATCACTCATACACTGCGTTGCCTAAACATAGTTCTATAGTACTGAGCAAGACCTTCATGGTTGTATGGTAAGTTTTTTTTTTTTATAATCACCTTCCTGATATACAAGTAGAAACATAAACATAGTTTTTAGTTCTTTAAGTTGGAAATCTCTCAAAGACAAGTAGTTTTCAGTACCAAATAAAGCAATATAGTGACTTTCTACTTTATATTTTTACTTTTACTTACCTATATATGTTAGTTAAAGTATTGCGATCGTAAAAATTTTCGAATTCCAGTTCTATTTTTTAGGTCTCCTGATCAATGACAGTCCGCATAAGGTCTGTGTGTCCGATGGTGTGTCAGCGCGTAACGAAGTCTATGAAACTGAAATTTCATATTTAAGACACTACGCCGAGATGTTACAGTACTTTTACTAAAATCAACTAACAAAGAGCCACTTTATTCCATGCATTTGCACTATTTACGATTTCCTAAAACGGTTAAACGATTTTGATTAAACTCTATAATCGATGTAAAATTAGACGGGCTTTAATATCATGTAGGTTTTTATTCTGATTGAAATAGTCTGACAGGACTTAAATGCCGATATTTCAATTTTTTTTTTCTTTTAAAGTACCTTCAATCATGTAGTTTTTATGAAATTTACCTTATCATCTGATTATCAAATCTAAAAAACAGGTACATCTATAAATTGAACGTATTTGATAACCAACTAAAGGAGATAACTGCAAAAATATTTTTTTAATTTAATTTTTTTTTTTAAAGTTAAGAACAGTAATATACATGTATAAAATATGTTACCTTCTTACGATAAAGCACCTCTGTCCTATGTCAGGAGGGACATGACATCTGATTTTGTTGCAAGATGGGACCAGATGTGGGTGACCTCTACCAAGTCCCCATGTTTACATAGATTTATACCAAATATAACATTACACGACTATGCATCTGTACACAGTAATGATTATAAACTAACACAACTAATCACAGAACCGGAAACACAAAACATTATCTCAAACGATTTAACATAATACAAACAGACTTATGTGACGAAGACGGACAAATTCAAAATTTTAAACATATACTTATGACTGCAAAATTTTTGACAGACAAAGATTTCATTTAATTAAAAATAAATTACTTAAAAATGGAAACTGGCTAGAGACGGAACAAACTTTGTTCTCTAAATTCAAGACAGACTTACTTAAATTCATTAAGGGCATTGACTTCGAATCACTGACTAAAGATGGGCAGCGTAGGTAATTCTTTTCTGTTGACTAAAATTTTATTTTAAATTTGTTATGTTAGTTACTTTATTTATTTTGTTCTATTTCATTTGAAACATTATTCTGTAATAATTGTTAAAGGTAATACTACTTTCATATGTAAATTAATATAATCATATTATCATTCATGTAGTATACCATTAAGGTATGGAACATGATTTTATCATAAACGGTCCTTATGTGGGGTTGCCATGTAAGGAAAAAAGAAAAAAAAAATGTATAAAATACCGTTGGAATGCTAAACTTTTAGAAAAAATATTATCTTATACGTGAATGAGCGTGATGAAAAGCCGATAAAACAAACTGATTGTCGTAGGTAATAATATAATATAATAGGGGTACTCACTACGTTTGCTATTTGTGCTATTGTGCTAAACCCATCAATTTTATACAGGAAATAACTGTAGAAACTCGATGGGTTTAGCAAAATAACACAAATAGCATGCTATAGCAAACGTGGTGAGTACCCCTAATATTTAATAAAACACATGTTTTTTTTTAAAATTATGTATAATTCTTTAACATTATTTGTTTTTAATTTTTTTTAAATTAAATTCTTAAATTGGTATAATTAAGTTATGAAAGTCCGCAATATTGAACACGTGATGATGTATTTATTTTCTTCAGTGCGCGAAGGGAATAGGACAAGCAATGGTTAAACTCCTGGATTTAATCTTTTCAGAAAATATTTTTTGTGAGAGTCATGATACCCTAAACTAATATTGTGAGGGAATCCTATTACTGGAGGGTCTCAAATACCGTTTGGGTATTGTGCTAGCTAATCCATCATTTTTCTAAATAACCTATAGAAACCCGCGGGATTTGATTCAATCAAACACGTAGCATGATAGACTTAGCGCAATAGCCATCTTAAAGCAAGGAGCTCCCCGATGATGTATATTAGCGGATTTAAAAAATTTTATTCTCCTTTTATCTTTCAAAAAATCAGATCGATACATTCAATATCGATAGAAGTCTATCGTTAAATATTTATAACCTCGCTAAGCCTAATATAGCAATCATCGAAAAACATCGGATCCCTGAGGTAGAATTGATAATCACGAGTCATATATTTTTTGGTCAATGCTTTAAAGATGGAATGTTTATTTCATATAAGGAGTCAGATGGATATGTTAAAATTTCCAATCTTGAGCACGGAGGAGATTTGGCGACAACTTCGTTTTCACTTCTCAGACTCGTTTTTGGCATTTCCTCATTCTAAGTATTGCATAATAGTGTCTCACCCTTTTTCGGAGTTTGTGTCATTCCTTTCGGAAACAGACCATTGGTATGATTTATTGGTTTTCGTTTATGTATTTTCCATTAATGAATAATTGTTGTAATTACAAAAAAAAATTTAAAATAAGATGGAGGAGATGGTTTGAAGTGCGGTCAACAAGAAATAACACACTGACAAGTAACACGTATTGTATTTGTGTGCCGACGTTCGACCTACATTGTTTCTACATTAATTAACATTTTTTTCTAAAATCATTAGCTTTCCAACGATATATTATACCTATTATAATACTGTAATATACTATATAAAATACTATTATTATGTTCAGAACAAAAAAATTACCTATACAAACATTTTTGCTCTTTTCTCTTTTAGTATGTAATCAAATTCGTTCAACTTGTTTATTTAGCTATTTTTAGCAATGCTAAGAAGCTGATATCGTTAGTTTTTGTTTTGTTTTCTAAAAATAATTTTAAAGGAAGAGAATTAAAACTATCGACATTTAAGTCCTCCTTCAAATCTCTCCTTTTCAACCACCTTCTCCTTACCCAGTCAAACAGACAATAACTTCAAACTGCAGATGCTATAAATACCAATTATTATTATTATTTTATTTTATTTTTATGTGTTTATATTACTCAAATTATCATTGATGAACTAGCTATTTCTGTCTTTTTTTGTTTTTTCTTATTCTGAAAGTCTGCCTTGTAAAGATGTACATATATTACTACCTTAATTATTTTTTAGTTTAGTATTTTGTTAAACTTGAAAAAAATGCATGATATTAAGTGGCTCTTCTGGTTAACTGTTATTGATGAAAAGGTTGCTGTGATATCTGAAACACAGACGCTATTAAAATTTCATTAAAATCCAACATATCGTTTCCGCGCTAGACTTGCCACATACACACACATAGACCTTTTTGTGGGACTTGATTATTTCTACTCAGGGAGGCCTATAACGTGTATTTCCGTCGAAAACTGGTATTAGAAAATTTTTACGATCGCAATACTTTTCCTTACTATTGGGTTGTGTCACATGAAATGTCCGTTTTCAAGGTAAAGGATTTTTATTAAAAATATGATATGAAAACGAGATAATTTTATTCGAATTATTTACCTTCTTTTTCTACACATTTTTTCCAACGTGACACCAAATTTTTTATCTCCGAACTGAAAAACTCTGAGCTTTGAAGTGAAACAAAATCTGAAAACGCACCTTTCACTTGATCGTCATTTTCAAAAAGTATCCCTTTGACGAAGTTGTCTAAATTCCTGAACAGGTGGTAATTCTGACAAGTCGGGAGAATATGGTGGGTGCGAAAGAACTTCGTAGCCCAGTTCTTTCAATTTTTGCACGGTATGTTTTGAAACATGCCGCTCAGTGAGATCATGAGGTACCCTTGTATCGAGCTTTTTTACTTTCCCAATACACTTTAAATGTCTGGAAACGGTACATGCACTTGCATTTAGTTGTTCTCAGAGTCCTTTAACTTTTTAGTAGGGGTTTCCTTCTACTGTATGTTTGAGGACATCGTTGTCTATTACGGACGGAGGTCTTCCTCGGGGCAAGTTTTTCAAGTCGGTATCCCCAGCTAAAAACTTAGCAAACCAACGGTGAATGGTCCATTCATTAACACTCCCTTCCCCAAACGCCTTGCAAATATTTCTAGCGGTCTCAGCTGCTGAATGGCCGAGTTTAAACTCGTACAAAAATATTACTCGAAAATCGCTTGTTTCTATGTTCATATTTGGAGGTATACTAAAAAGTGGGTAATTGATTGGGAAGCTAATGTTTATAATACAAAGGTAGATGATTAGTAACTGTTTACTTTAAATATGTAAAAATTCGGAAGAAAACAACAGAGACCTGCAAAATCCTTTATGTATTTCAGAAACTATAAAAACGGACATTTCATGTGAAACAACCTAATATATATTACATATATAGGTAGGTGAAAGTAAATTACTTTAAGGGTAATGATTTTCGATTTTGATATCCTCGGTTTGTTGGCAAGATTATGAATAAAAAATAACCCTCCACCACTACAACCCATGAAGAGTTTTAGGTTCATACATGTAGAGATTCGTACTGTTTCTAGGCCAACGGCCGTACAATGAGATGATTCGGCCGAGATCACGCTCAGCCGCCAGGGTTTTTCCCCATTTTAAGTAACCACTTTATAGAGTCTGTATGTGCCCCAGGAGGGTCTCTATACCCCAGGATCGTCCCCCGGCCGAAATAACAGAATAAATAATATTCCGCAACAGCCGGGATTCGAACCCATGACCACAGTAGACTAGCGCTCTACCCATTAGACCACGCCGCTCCATAAGATAATAAATATATGTACTATTATTTTATTTCTTACATAAATAAATTACTTTTTATTTCTTAAAATTGTGTAATAGTTTAGAATGAAATACTGACAAACTTCGGCGAGGCTAAATATGTTTTGTCGCATTATTTATGCAACCTGTTTTGAATTACAAATGCTCGTTAGATTAATGATGAACCTATTACATATTTCAATGTAATAGATTGAATATATTTGAATATTTTATTGACCAAGACCTTTAATGTCAAGGAAATTTTTAATCCCGGCTTAATGCTGATCCATTATAGCGATTCAATGATATGTTGTCTTTATATGCTTGATATATAAAAAATGAAGAAATATTTTGATATATAAAAAATATTGGATATTTTCTTTAGCAGGGGGTCTGTAGTATAGATTGCATAACTCCCCCCCCCCTCCTCCCTCTTCAAAAATATACCATCGAAACTTTGCCGACAACATTCTTATTAGAAATTAAATGGGAAATATAGTTTGTTATACAAGATTATCCTTTAAGACCAACCGTTTAAGATCAATAGTAGTTCGATTGAATAAAAGTTACGTTATACCTTAGATATTTTAAGTATTGGCGCTTGTTTGACTCTATCTGTGTTGGTGTTGCTCAGATCAATAAGTTTTCGACAGTTTCCTGGTCAGAAATATAATATAAAATATTTTACTTTCACTTAGCTATATAGAATAGAATAGAATGAGTTTATTTGTCTTTGGGGGTTCCCCGATACAAATAGAGCCTGGTCAGGCTATACATTACAAACAGCAATTAATAACAATTATAAGTAATAAACATGAAACGCAACAAATCACAATAGGATAATAGATAAGTATTAAACAGCACAGTAGAATAATCAAAATAAACAGAAAGTAACAAATTATACAGGTTTATATAATTTTTTTATTTTTTTTTTATCTTATATAGAAGTATTAAAGTATTGTAGATTTTAAATAGTCTTTGAAATACAAATATAGATATATATACATAAATACATTTTAAATGAACATCGGAGTGAATGAATATTAAATATTAGGATTTTAAATGAGCATTGATATATAAATATTGTTAAAAGAGTTGTGTGAAACCAGATTATGGATTAAAACAGTTCTTTGCAATAGTACAAACATTATCTATTACATAGGCATTATTATGAAACATTGACTAGGTACAGTATTATTAATTTTATAAATAGTTGATTATTTTCTAATGTAGCACGTAATTGTTAATAAATATTACTTATTTATTACAAATGATCTTAGTTTTAAGGTACTAAATAATAATAGAGTAGTTTGATTTTAATTGGGTCATCAATAGTTAATATTGTAGGAAATAGGCTTTCTGGTATGTTATTAGCGTGAGAGATGTAGTGGTTTCTAATTGCTGAATATATTGGGCAGACTGCTATTAAATGGTATATAGTTTCATATGTGTTCATATTGCATATTGTACAGATTTCTTTGGGTTTAATATTGTAGGTGTTGTTTGCATGGGAAAATTTAATATGGTATTTTCCAGAGAGGCGAGCTTGGATTATTATTTTCATCATCTTAAACGGAATATTATGAATCACTTAGCTATATATGAAATATATAGTAAGGGAAAGTATTGGGATCGTGAAAATTTTCGAATTTTAGTTTTCAACGGAAATACACGTTTCAGGGTCCCCTGAGTCCAAATAACCAAGTCCCGCAAAAACGTCTTAGTGTGGTAACTCCTGGGCGAAAACTAAAAGTGCTATGAAATTGAAATTTCATATTTAATACAACTATACGCCCGAGATGTTACAGGATCTTTTTCATCAAAATAGGCTAACCAGACGTGCCAGTTTATCCCATGCATTTTGCACCTTTTTACGATTTACACAAAATCGGCACTAGTGATTTTGATTAAACTCTATACATCGATGTAAAATGTGATGGGCTTTGATACGATGTAGGTTTCATTCTGATTGAAATAGTCTCACAGAGATTAAATGCCGATATTTTAATTTTTTTTTCTTCTAAAGTATCTCTTTTTTTTTTTTATTTATGTATTTAAAGAAATTTACAACTGTATTAAATAAATACAACAAGTAAATAGGCTTTATATATGACTAGTACACATGGTAGTCCTGAGAAGAAACTACCCATTGGTAGCACTCCAATGTCTTATCTTAGAAGGTCTCTTGGCCATCTTCTTTTAAGGCGCCTCGGTGGGTTGTCGGGAATAGATATGGAGGAGAGGTCACGGATAAGCGGGTTTGAGTGGGCAGAGAGTTTGGAATGAAAAGAGGTATATCTGTAACGGGCCAAGTCTTCAACTAATGGGATATTTAGGTCTTTATGGATGATTTTATTAGTAACAAAGTAAGGAGCATTGAGGATTTTACGAAGGATTTTGGACTGCAAGGATTGGATGCGAGAGGAATTCGATGGTTTAGTAGACCCCCATAGCTCAATGCCATAGGTCCAAATAGGCCTGATAATTGTGATATAAATGAGTTTTTTGTAGTAAGTAAACTCAAAACTTCCGAGCGTTTGTCAAGTAAGTGTTGTAGTAATCTGTATCTACGAGCAGTTTCCTGTTGTTTCAGTCTAGTATGAGGATTCCATGTTAGGCATTTGTCGAGGTGGAGTCCTAAGTACCGAATCTGTTCAACAGGAGTAAGTAGGATATTGTTAAAGGATACGGTTGGGCAGGAAGTCATAGGCTTACGACGTAGAGTGAAGGTGATTTGATGGGATTTATTAGGATTTATTTTGATTCTCCAGTTTTGACACTAAAGTATCTTAAATTTTATAGATTTCATAAAATTTGGAAGATCATCTTATGAGCATTGATAAATAACGAGTAAATATACAAGTTAAGCGAATTTGATAAAGAACTTAAGGAGAAAAGTGCAAACATATTTTTGTATGCAGTTTTTGTGTCTTTGAACACAAGAATGAAATGAAATGAAAAAGTAATTTTATTCTGGGACGAGTAGTCCCCTAAGAATAACAAGAAAAGTACAATATACATGATAATTGTCTGGTCGTTTAAGACTTCAGTTTAACAATAAAATATGGATTTTGTGACAATGAATAGTATCCTATACTATACAAATACTATAACGTTTGTATCAATAGTAAAATAGATGTATAATATACCGTTGGATAGCTAAAGATTTAAGAAAAATTATTATATAATATACGGAATTTTAAAGGTTAATGGAGAATGAAGAAAATCCGATAAAACTAACTGATTGTTGTTGATATAAATATAATACATTATTTAATAAAACACATGTTTCTATTAAAATTCAAAATATTTAATTCCTTAACTATGTATTTGTACCTTTAAATAAATTTAAAAATTCTTTAATTGATTTTAACAACGGAAGTTAGAGAAAGTCGTGTGTTGCCCGAACCAGATTTTTTTATTCTATTCGATAAAATATTAAGATGAATCATTGTATGAACATTTATACTTGATATCAGGCATTATGACACGTTTAACAAAAACTGCTCTACTATCTGAACCGGTAGGACCCCAAGTTGCGATACTGCGGGCTGAGGGGAAACTTTTTTTGTGTTTCCGAAGGTGGCGATGCGTCCTTTGGATCTGGAGTACAAAGGGTTGGTGAGGCAATAGGAGGTGATGCTGGCTCGGCAGGTTTCGCATAAATTATAATTGCTACACCTTTTCATCTTCAAGCGACATTATCTGGAATTCGAAACTGGCTGAGCGTGGGTAGATGTTTTTAATTCGAGCAGCTTAAGATTAAGATTTTTATTTTTCAATATTTTACGAACGGCCACATGCCTCAAACTTTATACATGTTGTGGTAATTGCACCAATTACATGTTACTTTTACCTGATATGTGCAGTAGGGGTTTGTGGTAATTGTAGCCCATGTTACATTTAGAACAGTAGGAAAATCTAAAAACCTACGCAAAAAAAAAAAAAAAAAAGGTATGAAAAAAAACAAAAAACAATTGAAGTAAAAAACAAAACAAATTGTGGTTAAAAACAAAACTAAGTGGAAACGAAACAATACAAAATGACAATATTTTGGTTATATGCTAATATATCAAACTAATAAATTTTCTTTTTTACATTTCAAAATTAAAGTATGTCTTTTGTACGTTTATGTATGTAACGTTTTAGTGTGTTCTTCTCATAATCCTCTATTTTTTGAACGATTGGGTTGTCACTAGTAGGAGTAGGCGAATAAAAAAAGTTGTAAATCCGATAACATGTTTGTGATTCGCGTGTAACGACGATAATTATTTACGATTCGCACGCATGTGTTCTGCACCACCTCCATTTTCCGATAATGTAACTCCAGTCTAATCATTTTGCTGATAATATTTTTGGCTCTATTGCATTTATTATGGATGTGTTTTGTGAAAGTTAAGGGTTTCTCTATTTCTAGTCCTAAGTAAATTATAGACATGGCCCAGGAGATTATGTTTCGGCTCATTACGACGTTTTTTGTTACAGACAACCTTCTTTTTTGGAACAGCTAATTTGAAAGAATACGAACGTGAAATGTTTGAACTTTTGATTTAATACATCCGATGATCAATATACCTGGTATATTTATTACACAACGTTAATCAGACCAATGTGAAGGCATGCATTTTACTAAAAATAATTAAATAAATATAAACAACACATCTGCTCGGTTACCCTGTGGTGTAGTGGCCAGAATAACCTTGCAAGGTCGCGGGTTTACGCAGGAAGGAGTAAAAATTCTCGGTTAAGCTTGCCCTTCGGAGTGAACGTATAATGGTAATTCCGAACTTGTACGATATCTCTATTAATTAAAGATCCCTATCTTAATTAAACCTGGATAATTAAAATTTAGGACTTCCACAATAGCATCGTCCGATTAGCCACACTAGCAAAAAATGACGTTAAATTAATAAACAACATTTTATGTCTATTCCTATGGAAAACTTCAATATATTCCTTGCCTTATGATGAATGCTTTAACAGAAAATTATAATAATGTAATAATTAATAGCTCATAAGTTAAAAAAATACCATTATTGAATATAAATAAGGATTTTTATGAATTTGACAATATTAAAACATGTGATTTAATGTAAATGGGGCGTATAAGCCACGAAACGTAAATTGTTATAATGAAAAATAAATTAATAAATGATGGTTAAAAGAAGAGATGGTTCCTAAATAACCTTTTAAATTTATATACTCTTTATAATTGGGTGAATCTATAAATTATTTATTTAGTTTTTTCAGCCGTAGGGCGACCTCGTGATAGGGTGATCCTTTGAGGCTCATATATATATATATATATATATATATATATATATATATATATAGCCTTTAAAAGTGGGTACCTGAAGATTTAGGAAAACAGCGTGATCATCACAGCTTAATTAACAGCTTGTACATCCGTTAGGCAAGATACCTAACGAATCTCTACATGTACTGAAATCTAACGATTATTCAGAAACAGTAGGAGTGTAGGGATTTTTTTTCTATCATACGTTTCAGTTTACAAATTCCTTAACAATCGGAATATGGATTATAGTATTTTGAATGGATTATACTAAACTACCATTCTGTTTTTTGATCTAATGCATTAAATTAACTTGGAATCGAGTTAACATACGAAGGGTCGAGCAAGACGTAGATGGGATCGTGCTAAGCCTGACCTTGTGAATTGTGCTTATAATAGGGTCGGTGGACACCTGTGGTACAGTCAGTGGTAGCGAGCGCCATTGGGCCTTTGGTTCTGTAATTATTTTACTAAAATTAGACTAGATTCGTTTCTAATTCACATAAAATAATACCAAAATAAAATGAGAAATGTAAAATATAATATACTATACATAAAATATAATATAATATACTATAAATAAAATATAATATACTATAAATAAAATAATAATATATATATGTAATATATAATAAATATATAAATATATAATAAATATATATATATATATATATATATATATATATTAATATATATATATATAATATACTATAAATAAAATATAATATACCATAAATAAATAAAATGTACTATACAAAAACTCTGTCGTTAACAATTTTTTGGACACCTTAATTATTTTAAAGTCTCACAGTATTAATCTACATTACATCTAAAAGAAAAAATGAACCTATTTAGCAAGTTAAATTGTTTGTTTGATTATACTTTTAACGTCACTTTATACTACTGTCGCCAATCGGACAATAAGAACGTGGGAGTCCTAAATTTTTCTTATTCAGCTTTATTAGGATAGCGATTTTTAACTAGTACTAAGGTAAGTAATGGATTTCCGATTACGTAATAGAAAAAGAATTTATAAAAATCAATTTTTTAATCTATACAACTAATTATATATTTGAATCACACATAACACATAAAAAATGAAATATAATAAGTTATATATTTTACTTTCACTTACTATATATAGTATGGGAAAGTATTGCGATCGTGAACATTTTCGAATTTCAGTTTTCAACGGAAATACAGGTTTTAGGGTCCCCTGAGTCCAAATGACCAAATCCCGCAAAAAGGTCTGTGGGTGTGGTAACTCCCGGGCGAAAACAAAAAGTCCTATGAAACTGAAATTTCAAATTTAAATAACTACACGCCCCAGATGTTACAAAAACTTTTTCATTAAAATCGGCTTGCCAGAAGAGTACACGTAGCTTTACGTGCTATGCATTTTGCACCTGTTATGATTTTCTCAAAAACGGCTCCGACGATTTAAATTAAACTCGCTATATCGATGTAAAATTTAATGGGCTTTAATATCATGTAGGTTTCATTCAAAATATTCTAACAGGGCTTAAATGTCAATATTTAAAATTGTCTTCCTCTAAAGTACATTTAATTTTGTCGATTTTTTAAAAATAACCATACTATCTTGTTAGCATTGATAAATAACAGCTAAATATGCGTGTTGAGCGAATTTGAAAAACAACTAAAGTTAATGTAATTTTTGTTTTTTAACTTAATTTAAAAATTTTAAATTTTTTGTATAATATATCATTGGATAGCTAAAGATTAAAAAAAAAATATTATCCAATATGCGGAATTTTAAAAGGTAATGGAGAGTGATGAAAAGCCGATAAAACTAACTTATTATTTTACATAATAATATAATAGATTATTAAATTTTTATTATAATTAAGATTAGTTTGAATGAATAATTGTATTATTAGGTTCCTTTAATTAAAATGATCCTTTTCATTCAACTTATTTTATTTTCTTATTTTTTTGTCCCTACGTTTCGGCTCTTTGCCATTCTCAAGGGATCTACAAAAAACATTTATTTTAAAATTAAAAGATACACAACATTATTTTTTTAAAATTGTTATAAATCAATTTACATACCTCTTTATACTCCTTTATACACTCTATACAATATATAGATATATATTTTGTCATAATTGAGTAAAATAAAAATTAAAACTATTATAGGCTGACCAGCCCTGTCCTGGTTGTTATCATCTACTGGATTAAAGAAATCTATTCCCTCACTCTTAACTATTGATATCAAAACTAATATACACACATATATTGTTTTATTATCTCCTCCTCAGTCAAGTCTACATTTATTTTCACAGCCAAAAATTTTTTCTTTTAAAATTCTTTAATAAATTATTATCATACATAAACATATACATACACACACACACACACACACACACACACACACACACACACACACACACACATACACACCCACATACACATACATATATATATATATATATATATATATATATATATATACATATACATATACACATAAACAAATATATTAATATCCAATTAAAAACAAGATAATTTACCTAACCATAAAATTCCAAATATTATTCTATTATATTGTTATTTAAACTTTATTCCAGAAATTCCATTTATTTAAATTATACTACTTATTAATTTTGCTCAAAATCTCAGCATAATGGTCATTCAAATTCTTCGTGTCTGTTTTGTAATTTATACTGTAGTTAATGTTTTCTGATATATATATTGCCTCTAAAATTTTTCTTCTAAAATCATTACTTTCTTTATGTATTACTATAGTATTTTCAAAGTCAAATTGGTGTTTTTTATTTATTACATGTTGTACTAAAGCAGTCTTATTACTATCTTTTTCTTTATTTTTAACATCATTTTGGTGTTGATACATCCTATCCTTCAAGAACTGTTTTGTTTCACCAATATATACTGCAGGACAATTTACACATGGTATTTTATATACCATTCCAGATTGGGAGTTTTTTTCTATTTTATCTTTTAGCTCACTATAATAATTTTTTATTTTGTTTCTTGGTTTGAAGGCAAAAGTATATTCTTCCATATCATATAATTTGAAGGATTTTTTTATTTCTTCAGAAAGTCCCTTTATATAATTGCAGCTTTGGAATTTTTGGGTTGTCTTTAATTTGTTTATTTTTTCACCATTGCTATTATTTTTATTTTTAGTTCTAATATTCAATTCCCATATGGTTTTTACTATTTTTTTGGGGTAAAAATTTTCTGAAAAAATTTGAAAAACCTTTTCTTTGACCTTATTTAATCTTTCATTATCTGTAATTGTGATAACTTTTTTGCAAAAATTGTTTACTATATTGTACTTCATATGATACGGATGACATGAAAAATAGTTAAGAATTGTGTTACTACAAGTTTCTTTTTTGGCCCATTCTGTGCTGATTCTTTCCTTTTTTCTAATCAACATCATATCTAGAAATCTTAATTTGCCTTCTTTTTCTATTTCCATAGTAAACTTCAATCTTTCATGGTAATTATTAAGAGCTTTTAGGAAATCCCCTACTACATTCTTTTTTATTATGCAAAATATGTCATCAACATATTTTACTAATAACTTTACTTTTATACCTGAATTTTTTAAAGCATTATTAATTAATTCATTCAATACCATACCTGACAAATATACTGATAAAACCCCACCCATTGGTAAACCAAATAATTGCCTATATATTTCACCTTTATATTTGAAAATTCCATTTTCGCAGCAAAGTTTTTCGAAACGTAGGGACAAAAAAATAAGAAAATAAAATAAGTTGAATGAAAAGGATCATTTTAATTAAAGGAACCTAATAATAATAGATTATTTAATAAAACACATGTTTCTATTGAAATTAAAATAATTAATTCTTAACAATTTATTTGTATCTTTAAATTTATTAAAAAATTCTTAAATTGATTTCAACAACGGAGGTAAGTGAAAGTCGTGCGTTGTGCACACCAGATTTTTTTATAATCTGTGAAGTAGTAATATAGATGTATAATATACCGTTGAATGTACTACAGTTTTTATTAAAATTGTTGAAGATTTTTGTATTTAAATATTTTTATTTAAAATCATCGTTAAAAAAGTAATTTTCTTGAGGAATGTTTAGGAGAAAACATAACAATATTATTATAAAATATATTTATTCTAAAATGGCTCTTAATAGCTCTGAACAGACCGCCGTGGAGAATGTTTAAGCTTCTAGTTGCATTCTGTGTTCGGACACTTAGTACTCTTTCTGAAATGGTGCCAAGGCAATAAAACCAGACAGGCTTCTGCAATAGTTTCGTTTGGATATTTCATTACTTTTAAGCCTCAACTTTATACAGCTTTTAACCTACATGAAACAGACAGTTTTGATGGCAGGTTTTTATTATTTTTGCGTTCAGGTATTAAATAAACACAAGATAAGTTTAATGTAAAAAATAAATGTATATTTCCTCCGAGTTAGGTCATTAATCATAGAAATATCTATTTATACTAAAACGCTTATTCCAGTCAGGAAGAGATTGAGTTTAAGGTAAAGAAAGATATGAATAATAAACTATAATTAAAAAAAAAAATAATAAAAAATATATATATAAATATATATATATATATATATATATATATATATATATATATATATATATAAATATATAAATATAAGTTAAGGGCTGGAGCCTGGGAGACACAGTCTTAATACCAGTTGGAAATGTAAACAACCTCCAAAAGGTATTTGAGGAAATTACATCTCTGAATAAATTAGTATTATTTCTGAAACCATATGAGTAGTTTACCTATAACCTTTATTTCGACGGTCAAACCCAAGCTCCCGAGATCAGCCTTAACGCAATCCTCCCATCGACGCTTCGGCTTACCTTTCGGACGTCTACCAGTCAGATCCGCGAATACCAACTTTCTCGGAATCCGCTCCTCATCGAGCCCAACTTTACTCGCCCATTTGAGTATCCGCGATGCTACCAACTCAATTATATTCACAGGATACAAGTTCCGCAATTCCGCGTTGTGCAACCTTCTTAACTCTCCAGTGGCCTCATCTCTCTTCGGACCAAATATTTTACGCAGTACCTTATTTTCGAAAACCTTAAGCCGTTGTTCATCCTTCAAAATAAGCGGCCACGTTTCACATCCGTAAAGAACCGTCGGAAGAATAATAGTTATATAAATTTTAACCTTTGAGTTTTTAGATAGAAGCAGCGAACTAAGTAACTTAGCAACTGAATAATAACAAGCATTTCCCACCTTTAACCGGGACTTTAATTCTTCCTGGATTTCATTTTTTCTTGTTATCATTGAACCTAAATACTTGAATTTCTCTACGTGTTCAAAAGTACGCCCTGATATATTAATATCACCAAGATCTTCACCGTTACTTATAACCTTTACTTTTTTTAAATTATCTTTTGCCATTTCACATATTTTATTATTATATATATGTATATATATATATATATATATATGTTTCTTATCATCTATTTTTATTAAAAGACATTGGTAACTTTTTTCATTTAAAAGGATTAACTGCTAAACGGTAGTTCCTCGCGACAAATGTTATGTAATAAAAAAAATCTGGTGCGGGCTACACACGACTTTCACTAACCACCGTTGTTAAAATCAATTGAAGAATTTTCAAATACAGTTAAAAAAATAATTAGTAAAACTAATAAAGAATGAATTAAATTGAATTATCTGAAATACTAAGCAGTCAGTTTTATCGGCTTTTCATCACTCTTTATTAACTCTTACGAGCTTATGTATAAGATAACATTTTTTTTTTTTTTTTTAAATCTTGAGCTTTCCAACGGTATATCAGACATGTATATTACTGTTCTTATGTTCAAAAACGAAAAATTGCATTAAAATAATATTTTTGCAGTTTTCTCCTTTAGTTGTTAGAGATGGAATTCGTTCAAGTTACAAATTTGACAGTTTTTTTTTTCGTTGATAACTAGATTATATTGTTATTTTTTTTAGTATCTACAAAATTAAAGATACTTCAGAAGAAGAAAATTTAAAATATCGGCATTTAAGCCCTGTCAGATTATTTCAATTCGAATGAAACCTAAATGATATTAAAGGCCATCAAATTTGATATCGGTATGTAGAGTTTATTTATTTATTAGAGTTCAAAATCGTTAGAGCCGTTATTGAGAAAATCGTAAAAAGGTGCAAAATGCAATAAATTATGATGAAGTTTCTGTATCATCTCGGGCGTATAGTTGTCTTAAATATGAAATTTCAGTTTTATTGGACTTTTCGTTTCCGCCCCAGACATACCACACACACACACACACACACACACACACACAGACCTTTTTGCGGTACTTGGTCATTTGGACTCAGGGGACCCTAAAACGTGTATTTTCGTTGAAAACTGGAATTCGAAAATTTTCACGATCGCAATACTTTTTTCTCTTACTATATATTTCATATACAAAAAAATACAAAATTTATACATTCTCAATTTTGAGTAATCTTTTAATATATCAATATTTACGTAGCTGTCACTCTGAGCTACCCATAAGTCAAGTTCTCCGAGTATATTAATGCCATCTATATTGCTCTGAAACCATTTGACAACATGGCAGTCAGTCCTTGCCATTAAAATGATTTAACTAAGGGCTTCGCGAAATATTTACTTTCACTTACCTATATATGAAACATATAGTAAGGGGAAGTATTGCGATCGTGAAAATTTTCGAATTCCAGTTTTCAACGGAAATACATGTTTTAGGGTCCCCTGAGTCCTAATGGCCAAGTCTCGCAAAAAGGTCTGTGTGTGTGTGTGCGTGTGTGTGAGGTAACTCCCCGGCGAAAAGGAAAAGTCCTATGAAACTGAAATTTCATATTTAATACAACTATACTTTGTATTATGCATTTTGCACCTTCTTACGATTTTCTCCAAAACGGCTCTAACGAATTTGATTAAACTCAATATATCGATGTTAAATTTAATAGGCTTTAATATCATGTAGGTTTCATTCTGATTGAAATATACAAACGGGTCTTTAATGCCGATATTTTAAATTGTCTTCTTCTAAAGTACCTTTAATTTTGTAGGTTATAAAAACATAACAATATAATATCCTTATCCACGATAAAAAACAGTTATATTCAAATGTTGAACGAATTCGATCTCTAACTAAAGGTGAAAACTGAAAAAAATATTTTTTTAATGGAATGTTTCTTTTTTTGAGCTTAAGAACAGGAATACAGACGCGTAATATACCGTTGAAAAGCTAAATATTTTAGAAAAAATATTATCCTATACACAAGATTGTAAAAGTGAATAAAGAGTGATGAAAAGCCGATAAAACTAACTGATTATTATTTCAGATAATAATATAATAGTTTTTTTAATAAAACACATGTTGCAATAGAAATTAAATTTAATTAATTCTTTATTAGTTTCACTCATTTTTGTCTCTAACTGTATTTGAAAATTCTTTAATCGATTTTAAGAAAGGCGGTAAGTGAAAGTCGTGTGTTGTCCGCACCAGATTTTTTGTTCGGAACCTCTGACATCGTGGGAACCTCAACTATCAATTCTTAATCTCTCATCGTATATTTTATCGAGTTGTTCTGTCTTGTTATGGTTACAGCAATGTTTTTGTTCCTCGATAAAACATAAAAGAAAAGGTTATCCTATCAGTAAACTGGAAGATTAGTCCTAAACCAGAGGCCACCACAAGGTACTCCTAATCCTCTGTGTACGCCGGACGACCAAGGACTAGACTGTCAGAGCGAGAAGGTGGGTGTTGGCCGACAAGGTGAGCGGACGACCTCCCCCACCTCCGGCTCCAGAACTGGAGGGGACGTGCTGGAGTCCAGTCGGCAACAAGCCCTCTAGCTGCGCTCCTCTAACGGTGCAGTTGTTCAAGTGTGTCGGGGAAGTATAAGGGATACATATGTGCTCTGCGTCTGTAGCTGCTCTTCGCTACTCCAGGGATATTACAGGTACTGTACTTAGTCCACTCTTGTTACTGTTATATGGTTCGGTCGAAATTAGGTTCTTGTAACTAGCTGATCAATTGTATATGTATGAATTGATAACAATAGGTCAGCATATCTAAGGAGCGAGGGAATAGATACGTATAGATTAATATAAACTCAAATCCATTAATTCAAAGACTATATGGCACATCAGAGCATTTACGTAATCTTCAAATATTACTTTATTTATGGAAATTATGCTTGATGTTCTTTCCTACTTCCTTACTCTAATTCATCGGTTATAATTATTTATGAGTTAGATGTATATTTAATGCTTGAAAATTAACATCAAGGGATATTGCAGGGACTGTATTCAGACCACTCTTATTCTTGTTATGAGGTACAGCCGAAATTAGGTGGAGTCTTGTATTGTAAACTGGAAGCTTAGTCCTAATCCATGTTACACGGTATTGGGGTCATCTCTGGTGTAGTGGCTATCATAAAAGCCTTCCATGCCCAAAGTCGCTGGTTCAAACCTGGCAGGTGACCCTAGGTTTTTTTAATATATGTATACAATATTTAGTTATGCCGGCCTGTGGAAGAGACGTGAGTCGTTAGGTCGTCCGAACCAACCTGTACTCGTTAAAGATTCCTATCCTAATTAAACTTGGATATGCAAAATTAAGGTCTTCCACTGTAACATTGTCAGAGTAGCCACATTAGCAACAAAATACATAAACAACTTACCTTAGTTTTTAAATTTATTGGTTGTAAATACACTTTACTTCTGTGAATGGACGTCCAGGGATAGGTACTGTCTTCAGACCACTCTTATTATTGGTATATGGTACCGTCGAAATTAGTTTATTTTAGCTGATATATACATTGATAGTATTCGTTAAATATTATTGGAACATGTATAGTGTTGGTGTATTTATAGATATAAAATAATATAAACTCAAATAAATTAATTCACTGTAAAAATGACATACCACAGCATTTACGGAGGAGGTATTGGAATTTTAATCACCAAAATTAATATTGAAATGTTATTTTATTTATGGAAATATATTTGATGTTCTTTACCTTCGTTTCTTAAATTCATCGGTTGTAATGTGTATTAGTTAGTGCATTAACAAACATTATGGGATATTGCAGGTACTGTATTCAGTCCACTTTATTACCGTTCTGTCGGTACGAACGAAACTAGGCTCCTGTTTGTAGGATATGTTATTATTTATGAATTAATGGTACTCGTAGAATATTATCTGTTATCGGAATATATTGATTCTTGGTGCATTTTTAGATTTAGGTTATGCATTCACCTGGTTATAGTGGCTAGTATAACAGCCTTCTTTGCCCAAGGTCACGAGTTCATACCAAGCATATAATCCTGTGATATTTTAATGGGAGTAAAAAATCTTTAGTTATGCCGTCCTTCGGAGGGGATATAAAAAGATGGTTCCGGGCCTGTGCGATTCAGGTACTCGTTAAAGATCCCTATCCTAATTAAACCCGGATAGGCAAAATTTGAGACCCGCACTGTAACGTCCGATTAGCCACAGCAGCATGAAGTTACTTTGTATAAATAAAAAAAATAAATAAAAAAAACCTACTTACTTAACCTACATCGACTTAGGCTTACTAGAATTAGAGTTGCTGAAATTTTACTTTTTTCTGTAAGTTTGCAATTATTTTAATAAAGAAATTTAAGATTGAAGTTCCTTGGTATGTAAACAGGAAAATCCTACCTACCGATTTAACACCAACCAACAATTGAGACGTTGATTTCCAAAAGGTACTATATCCATTCAAGAGAATTTTACAGGAGGCGTGAAAATCCTTATTTATTATATTATTAAATTAGTTAATTTCATTCTTTTCGCATTAAAATCTAGAATTTTTTTTACTATATTAATAACGTCATATTAAAGCTGTGAAATAGAATATTTTAGTATGATTCGGAACGAAATCAAATGTGTAATTTAGTACCTTTAAAAATAGTTATATTTCTTAATCGCGTTTTTAAAGGACTTGATTGTCCATAAAATAAAATAAAATAGAGGATTTAGATAAAAATAAATTTTAAGAATACAAATATGTTAAAAAATCTATTTAGAGAAAAATGTCCTTTAGTACCTTTTGGAAATCAACGTCTTAATTGATCATTACATAGTACTTAGCAAACTTACAGAACATAACCGCAGACTGATGAGCCTGATGGAAGGTGGCTGAAAAAAAGATGAATGGGAGATCAACTGATTTAAAGAAACAATTGAAGCTTAGGAAGGAGTGTTGCACCTGTACTATCCTTTTTAATGACTAACAGATATTAATTTTGAAATTTCCGTCATAGTGATAGTTACTTAATGTCGGTTGTGAGAGGATCGAATAAACAAATTGAAGAAAAAAAAATTAATTCTAAAATAATACAAATAAATAAAACGAATGTTTAAAATAAAAATACTTGTATATTTATTCATTTGACGCCACTTTATGCTGATGTGGCTTTAGCCCAGTTCTTTATATTTTTACACGGTATGCTTTGAAACATGGGGTCTTGCTGCCGCTCAGTGAGATCGCGAGTTACCCATGTATCGAGCTTTTTTACTTTCTCAATACACTTTAAATGTCTGGAAACGGTAGATGCACTTGCATTTAGTTGTGCTGAGAGTCCTTTAACTGTTTGGTAGGTGTTTCCTTCTACTGTATGTTTGAGGACATCGTTGTCTATTAAAGACGGAGGTCTTCCTCGGGGCAAGTTTTCCAAGTCGGTATCCCCACTTGAAAACTTAGCAAACCAACGGCGAATGGTCCATTCATTAACACTCCCTTCCCCAAACGCCTTGCAAATATTTCTAGCGGCCTCAGCTGCTGAATGGCCGAATTTAAACTCGTACCAAAATATTACTCGAAAATCGCGTGTTTCTATGTTCATATTTGGAGGTATACCAAAAAGTGGGTAATTGATTGGTAAGCTAATGTTAATAATACAAAGGTAGAGGATTAGTAACTGTATACAAAAATATTACTCGAAAATCGCGCATTTCATGTGAAACAACCCAATAAAATATCAACTCTCCATGAATTTTGTAATGTTACCTAGAATAGAATATATAATTATTTCAAATTTATAGTAAGGATCAAGAATCCTGTCTTAATGCAATCCTTCCCTTACACACCGAACTAGAGCGCGTGCCTTCCTGTGTTATGCAAGATCTTGATGCAAGAGATCCTTTCACGATCTGCGGAGATGCACTCTTGCAACCTCTGCCATTCCGTGGTGACACAGTCTTGTGTCGCATTCTTGCGACGTACAGTGGGCAATATGACCGATCAAGGTGGACAAAATTCTGAAACTTGTCTATATTTAACCTTTGGGGTCCCAGATTACGGAAAACAATATTTTAAAAAATTATAAAAACTAATTAATTTTTTGACACGATTAGCGAGCACACCGTGGTCAAACATCAAATTTATTTGATAAAATCTAAAACTCTCCTATATTTTGCGTTTGAAGTCCCAGGATACGGGAAAAACAATTCAAAAAATCGAATTATGACTCGGAGTTGCTAAAATCTGCTAATAGATGTATTTTATATGGTTTAGGAAATTCTTGAAATTATAGATTATAAAATTATTGATACGTAGTGTTGTGTCTGAAAAAAAATGACGTATCACCCAAAACGCAAAAAATTCTTTGTAATATCTAAAGACTAGAAGGATTGGTAAAACAAATCCTCGGGGTAACTATAGTTTTTCGTTATTGAATAGGGCCATACATTTACAAATTGCTAAATCAACTCTGCAGGTGAGATTGCAATGTATATTCAATAACGAGTTTGGAAATATAATGTCTTACCTGTCTTAGAAATGTCAATTGTTAAATAAAAGCAAAAAGACTTTGCTCTAAATACACTTTAAACAGAATAAATGAAATAAATGACCATCGAATAAAAATAATTCCACTGCCGGTTATTAGGCACTAGTGTGAACAGGAATGATTCATTCATTTACTATTTATTTGTAAACGCGGTATCGTGGGAAATATTAGTATCAATGGTCTTGCCATGTAATAATAAAAATGTGAAGCACTGGAAAATTCCAAACTTTTTACTTGACTTTTGTCCACCTAAATTGGCGATTTGGCTCACTCTGCGACGTTCTGTGATGTCACCGACGGTGTCATGATACGTGTTAAAAAGATTATTCTATTTCGTCTCAAAATGAATCTCTTACAGCGAAATCTCGAATGACCTCCAGATTAGAGCTATCTAATAAGAACTGTTACGCTTCTGAATAGGTTGTTAAACTGTCTCTACGAATATTTCACGTGATGCTGATTTTGTAATTATGTTTACCATGCATGAAATGTATGATTTACAATACGTATTGCATTGCTCATCCATCCATTTAACTTTACCGTTATACTACTGCGGGTAATCTGTGGACGATGTGTTATGGACAAATCCTTTTACGAAACACATACATAACAAATGCAATAGAGTCAAAAATATTATTAACAAAATGACCCTTATTTCAATAGGGATTCGAAATTATCACCAAAAAATCTGGTGCCGGCAACACATGACTTTCACTTACCTCCATTTTTAAAATCAATGAAAGAGTTTTCAAATACAGTTAGAGCTAAAAATACGTGAAACTATCAAAGAATTAATTACCTAAATGGTATTTATATAGAAACATGTGCTTTATTAAGAAATCTATTATATTATTATCTAAAAAATCTGTTAGTCTTATCTTCTTTTCATCACTCTCTATTAACTTTTAAAAGCTTGAGTATAAGATAATATTTTTTTCTAAAATCTTTAGCTTTCCAACGGTATACCATACATGTATATTACTGTTCTTATGTTCAAAAACAAAAAATTGCGTTAAAAAAATAGTAAAAAAACGCTTCGAACTCATTTTACAACCTAATAGATTCTAAAATGATATTTTCCATCGAAGTTCTGATAAGGACGCTGTAGGAAAATTTTCGGTCAGAGCTACACCACCAGATCTAGAGCATGTCAAACATGTTAAATTTTAATAATAGAAAATAAAGATTACACAATAAAAAATCTGGTGCGGGCAACACACGACTTTCACATACCTCCATTTTAAAATCAATGAAAGAATTTTCAAAAACAGTTAGAGATAAAAATACGTGAAACTATTAAGGAATAAATTAAATTGAATTTATATAGAAACATGTGCTTTATTAAGAAATCTATTATATTATTATCTAAAAAATCAGTTAGTCTTATCTTCTTTTCATCACTCTCGATTAACTTTTAAAAACTTGAGTATAAGATAATATTTTTTCTAAAATCTTTAGCTTTCCAACGGTATACCATACATGTATATTACTGTTCTTATGTTCAAAAACAAAAAATTGCGTTAAAAAAATAGTTTTTCTGTTTTCTCTCTTAGTTGGGTGTCAAATTCATTCAATTTATATATTTACCTGTTTTTCATCAGTAGTAACAAGATAATATAGTTATTTTTATAGAATCAACAAAATTAAAGGTACTTTAGAGAAAGAAAATTGAAAATATCGACATTTAAACCCTGCCAGACCATTTTAATCCGAATGAAACCTAAATGATATTAAAGCCCATTTAATTTTACATCGATTTAGCGAGTTTGATCAAAATCGTCTCAACCGTTTTCGAGAAAATCGAAAAAAGATTAGCTGATTTTCGTTTTGGTTTTTAGTTTCTACTACATCAGGCTATCCCCGTAAAGCTGAGTTGTGTCTATCATGACTAGGTCTATCTGCTAAGACTAGGTCATTAAACTTTTTTTATTGACTGATGGGTAACCTGTATTATATTGGCTTGCCTAACAGCCTTCTCTGTCTTAAGTCGCTGGTGCAAACCAAGCAGATGACACTTGAATTTTTCAAAGAGAATGCAAAACTTCATGTTATTCCGGCTTTAGGAGGTTACGGTCATAGGGGGGAGGGAGAATGTCATTTACTCGTTAAAACATCTCTTTCCCAATTTAATGTGGAAAGGCAAAATTTACGTTTCGTACTATAGCATAGTCCGATTAGCCAAAGTAGTCGTTAATTTATTTTTAAAAACATATAAAAAAAAACAAAAAAAAAACATAAATTAAATAATGAAAACGTTAATTCGTGAAAAATGACAAATCACCTGTTTTAATAAATATGTTTGAAGTTACGATATGTATAATAGCCTGACTGATGAGCTTTAGTCAAACGAAATACACACACACATATATATATATATATATATATATATATATATATATATATTGGAGAGTCTGGATGTAGTTAGCAGCCTACCAGTAGGCGTGCTACTATTGATTCAGCTGTGCAGCGAAGGAAAACAGTCTAAGGCAATATTGAACTAATTAATTGTAAAGGCAGGAATCTACATTCCCACCATACAGGTCAGTCAACTCCCATTCATGATGAGTATGAAAAATCATTTTTAGTAAAAATTTTCAATTTTAGTACAATAGAGTTTAATAAACAAAAAGCAACCCAATATAATATACCGTTGGTAAGCTAAAGGTTTTAGAAAAATATCCACAATAGCATAATATTCCTATAAAAAAATCTCGTTAAAATAGTTTAAATAAACTGAGCTCCTGAACAAGCACTATAATACTTATAATGTTAAATTAAAAAATATAAAAGCTAGAGTTACAAGTTTCATTATAATATCAAAGGGAGAGAACTTTAAAATAGGAGCTATACAAAGTCAAGATAGTCTCGAGTTATAAAATTATTTTGCAGAGAATAAAATAGAATGTCTCTCAGAAAAAAAAAATCCTCTTTGTTTTTAATGGAAGTTTCTGGTGGCAGTGAAAAAAAACAAAAAAAAAAATGTAAAAATATTCATTATTCTACGGGGGTCTTCGCCAGAGCTAAAAAAAAAAAAAACTAGATACAGCGTAGTTGTTTGATAATAGCAGAACATATCTTAAACAATTATAATATAATGGAATTTTTTAAAATTTAATATTTTAAATCTTTTAGTGCTTATTCAGAAGTTCAGTTATTTTAGAGTTTTTCTCTTAATTTATCAAAAAACTTTATTTAAAATAAAAAATTTCTATTTTACGATTATGTTGGCATCTGGATTATCTTGGCGATCATTGGATTATCTTTACGATTATCTTGCTTCACTTCATGTTATGCTACATACTTTTGTTCACTATATTTTCCTATTTACTTATGTTGAAGTATCAATTGTTTTTTTTATTAGTTTTTATCACTTTAGTTTTCTGTTCTTGTTTATTTATTTATTTTTTTTTTTTTACTGCCTCCCAAACAATCTTCTTTTCTCCCATTTTCATTTCACAGTCAACTATAAACTGTTCAATTATTTTTTTTCTAGTTAATTTTTCTGATTCATAGTATTATTTATGACCTGATAATTAGTTTTTAAACACACTGACGGTTTTTTTTTTGTACTTTAATTTACATTTAGCTTACATGTTTAGGTTAATTTTTAATGTTTATGATCTATTTACATCATGATACACTGCCAGAAAACGGTTCTTTTATCCTTTCACAAAAAAAAAAAAAAAAAATGTATTCGGGTTTGCCGGTCGAAAAGATCACACCACATCCTACGAAAATCGAAAATGACACAATCAGGGACAGAAAAGACGGCAAATGAAACCAGCTATTATATTACACTTTGTAAAAAACATGATTACTGTTTTCCGTTCTCACTGGAAACGGAGCTGAGGGTCTAAGGACGACCACACCTTCAGGGAGTTTTGTTTCCTTTTTTTCGAGTAAGGCATATTTTTATAATTGGGACGTTAATGACTGAGTCCCGCTGATACATTGCGTTTACCACAACCGTTTGAGAGCATTGATGTCTTCATGGCCGTTATGTCATATAGGTACTTTATATATTAAATACACAACTTTGTTCATTGTTTGTAACGTCACTTTATGCTACTGTGGAAAATCGGAAGATCTTTAATTTTTTTTCAATAATAGTTTAGTATAGAGATCTTTAACGATTACAGGTTTGAGAACTCTATTTTACGTCCCCTCCAAAAGATCCATTTTTACTTTCACTTACTATATATAGTAAGGGGAAGTATTGCGATCGTGAAAATTTTCGAATTCCAGTTTTCAACGGAAATACACGTTTTAGGGTCTCCTGAGTCCAAATAACCAAGTCCCGCAAAAAGGTCTGTGCGTGTGTGTGTGGTAACTCCCGGGCGGAAACGGTCAGTCCTATGAAACTGAAATGTAATATTTAAAACAACTATACGCCCGAGACGTGACAAAACATTTTTCATCGAAATGAGCTTAACCAGAAAAGGCACTTTATAACATGCATTTTGCACCTTTTTTCGATTTTCTCGAAAACGGTTCCGACGATTTTGATTAAACTCGCTATACCGATGTAAAATTTAATGGGTTTTAATACCATGTAGGTTTTATTTGAATAAAAATGGTCTGACAGGGCTTAAATACCGATACTTTAAATTTTCTTCCCCTATAGTACCTTTAATTTTGTAGATTCAATAATAATAACTAAATTATCTTGTTAATGCTGATGAAAAACAGGTAAATATATAAATTGAATAAATTCGATACCCAACTAAAGTAGAAAACAGAAAAAATATTTTTTATGCAATTTTTCGTTTTTGAACATAAGAGCAGTAATATACATGTATGATAAACCGGAAAGCTAAAGGTTTCGAAAAAATAATCATCTCATACACAAGCTTTTAAAAGTTGATAGGGAGTGATGAAAAGAAGATAAAATTAACTGATTATTTTAGATAATAATATAATAGATTTTTTTAATAAAACACATGTTTCTATATAAATTCAATTTGATTAATTCCTTAATAGTTTTACGTATTTTTATCACTAACTGTATTTGAAAATTCTTTCATTGATTTTAAAAATGGAGGTAAGTGAAAGTCGTGTGTTGCCCGAACCAGATTTTTAAATTTCTTTCATAGATTTAAAAAATGGAGGTAAGTGATAGTCGTGTGTTGCCCGCACCAGATTTTTTTTTTAATTTTCTCATAAACAGCTCTAAAGATTTTGATTAAACGTGCTATATTGATGTAAAATTGATTACGCTTTTTAAAAAATGTAGGTTTTATTCTGCTTTAAACAGTCTGCTATGACGTAAATGCCGATATTTTGTAGATTCGAAGAATTAGCCATATTGTTCGGTTATCATTGATAAAAAAAGGGGGAATATATAAACAAGTTAAACGAATTTTGTATTCAAATAAAGCAGAAAAGAGCAAAAGTATTTTTTAATCTAATTTTTGTTTTTTCAAGGTAAGAACCGAAATATATATGTATAATCTATCGTTGGAAAGGTAAATA
Organism: Piezodorus guildinii; assembly: GCA_023052935.1. Lineage (NCBI taxonomy): Eukaryota > Metazoa > Arthropoda > Insecta > Hemiptera > Pentatomidae > Piezodorus > Piezodorus guildinii. The sequence continues at coordinate 16,878,171 of CM041296.1, read as the reverse complement.
TTTTAGAAAAAATATTATGGTATACACATAGTTGTAAAATTTAATGGAGAGTGATGAAAAGTGGTTAAAATTAACTAATTTGTTTATATAATAATATATTAACTTTTAAAAGCTTGTGTATAAGATAATATTTTTTCTAAAATCTTTAACTTTCCAACGGTATCTCACACATGTACATTACTGCTCTTATGTTCAAAAACGAAAAATTGCATTAAAAAAGTATTTTTCTGTTTTCTCCTTCTGTTGGGTATCGAATTCATCAATTTATATATTTACCTGTTTTTTTATCAGTGGTAACAAGATAATATAGTAATTTTTATAGCATCATCAAAATTAAAAGTCGCCATTTAAGCCCTGTCAGACCATTTTAATCCGAATGAAACCTAAATTATATCAAAGCCCATTAAATTTTACATCGATATAGCGAGTTTAATCAAAATCGTCGGAACCGTTTACGAGAAAATCGAAAAAAGTTGCAAAATGCAAGGTATGAAGTGGCTCTTCTGGTAAGCTCATTTTGATGAAAAAGATTTTGTAACGTCTAGGACGTATACTTGTCTTAAATATGAAATCACAGTTTCATAGGACTTACCGTTTCCGACCGGGAGTTACCACACACACACACACACACACACAGACCTTTTTAGGACTTGCTTATTTGGACTTAGGGGACCCTAAAACGTGTATTTCTGTTGAAAACTGTAATTAGAAATTTTTCAATACTTTACCTTACTATATATAGTAATTGAAACTAAAAAATATAACAATGGAGTGAAGTGATCATCAGTGGGACCTTCAAGACTATAACTTCAATTGTATAACCTTTGAACTACTCTACAAGAATATTTTTCTCATAAATTTTTTTTTTTTTTTTTCAATGATATTTATACATTTATAAAACAAGATATGCTAATTCGGAGTGTACGAATAGAACTCACGGAGCCTTATATAATAATTTTTCAACAGCTGAATATATTATTGCTTGGAAACCGGCTACCGGGATGTTTGGCAACAGACAGCGTGGCACCTGCAATCCAACCTAAATTATTCAAACCTCAAAGGCCGTATCTACACCTTTTTATCTGTCAGGATAGAACGAAATTTTTAATATATATATATATATATATATATATATATATATATATATATATATATATATATATATATATAGATAGATATGGAAGAATAAAGACGTTGAAGAAGGGTATAAGTAACGCGGAAAATTCATTACACACAGAAAATAAAATATTACGAAATTGTAAAAGGTCAAGAACGAAAGAGAGAAATAAAAGATGAACAGAAGAAATATGGTGGTAGTTTGTACATTCTATACGCAAAAAAAAAAAAAATAAATAAAAATTACCCCATACTTTAATAAGGTGGATCAAAGAGTGTGTGATATATATAATAAAGTCTTCATATATTCTGGGACCAGTCCTTTTAGAATAATACTCGCTGTACCTCGCGGCTTTGCACGCGATTTTTTCATTTTTTAATTGCTGCGAATTAAGAAAGTTATTGTTTGTTTATTTATTTAACGTCACTTTATGCTACTATGGCTAATCGGACGATGCTACAGTGGGAGTCCTAAATTTTGCCTATCCAGGTTTTATTAGGATAGGGATCTTTAACGAGTACCTGACATCGCACAGGCTCGGGACCACCTTTTAACGTCCCCTCCGAAGGACGGCGTAACTAAGGATTTTTTACTCCCATTAAAAAATCCTAGGACCACCTGCGGGATTGAACCCGTGACCTTTAGCATGGGAGGCTGTTACGCTAGCCATCCAGCTACAAGTGATCCAAAGAAAGTTATTTATAATAACTTTGTTAGGTGAGGTTTTACTATAGAAATATACCTGAATTAGCTGTGAGTTAAACTTTTAACTATGTCTATGTATTACAAATGAATGATTATTTTTGATTGTTAGATATCAATTTTATTCAGTTTAATCTAAAATAACATACCAATAGTAAATAGGGATTATCCATACCCGTGATCTAATACTGACATTTTTGCTTTAAAACATCATTATATACCATCGTAATTTCTATCAGGACAATATTATACCTAGGAATCAAATTTGACCGACACTTGACATTTGCAGATCACTTTAGAAAAAAAAAAAATCATGTTAGAAACAAGTCGTACAGACTAGCCCATCTCCTCACCTCGCCACACTTAAGTTTGCGACTGAAAATCATTATTTACAGCAGCTTCATCCGGCCAGCTCTGCTGTACGGTGCTCCTATGTTTCCTCATATCACACAGCACACAGCGAAGAAATTGCAGCAATTTCAAAATGGGGTGGTCAAAAAAATATGCAGAAGCACTTCACTCTGGAATAAAAAAACTCTCAATGTCCATACAATTTTGAACATCCCAACTGTGCAAGAGTTTATAAAGCGACGTCAGGTCAAGTTTTTTGAAACTACAAAACAAATTACGAATCCGCTAGTTTCTAGCTTAATACCTCCACCAGCCTCAAAACGGTGGCAAAATGCTGTTGTATCTCATTAAGTTATTTTAGAATAAGATAGGCTTAAGAGGTAATTTTAAGGACACCAAACAGCCAGAAGCGAGCCCCGTCGCAGATATACTTCATTTTGAAAATAATTTTAAAACTTTTGAGAACTCCGCAATTCCTTAAAATGGATGCAAGTTACAGAAAAAGGAATAATTTAGTTACGAAAACGATTAATTAAGAATTTTTAATTACGGGAATAAGGAAAAAAAAATATATAAAAAAAAAATCGTAATTTCTATGTAATATAAATGCGTATTTCTTCCACTCGGGAGTGTACTCTTCCTCCAGAATAAGCTCGCGATTTTTTTAGAAATCAGAACTTCTATTATCTTTTCAAAACTTGAACCTTTTTCAGCCTATTGATCATTTCAAAATACTAACAACAATAAAACATATGAATTTGATAGAAATCTTCACACGAAAAATTGCTATGAAACGAAACATACCTAAATATATTTGTTATGAGTATTTCCTATTACTAATCAGATGAAGACGATTTTGCTTCTAAGTAGTCAGAAATTTGATTGTCATTCAAATGAGTGCTTATAGTTTTTAAGTAATTCGAAAAACAATTTTGTTTTACGTTTTAGAAAAATATTTTTTTAAATCACTTAGAGGAAGAGTTTTCCCAAACCCAGCCTTATTGCACATCTAGACGGTAAGACGAACCTCCTGGAGAAATTTCAACTTCACAACCACCGTCGTTTTTGAGAACCTGCGATGACCAGAAAATCGAATGAAATGGCACTTTCTTTTATAAATATAGATGACATAAATGAAAATATAGCCTTTACAGTAATTATATAAAAATAAAAAAGAGAGTTAACCAACAAAAATGAATAGATATGAAAAATAACTCAAAACTTCTAATAATAATTTACAATAAATACAGTGAACAAAATATTAAATAAAAATAATAATAATAAAATAAGTGTTTTTAAATTTCTGAGATTGTAAAAAATGTGAGTTAAGCTATCGGTTCGACTAATACACTGCTGTTCACTATCTGACGAATTAAAATTCCCAATTGTTAAATGTCGGGCAAATGACGTCATGGCCAAGGGTCGCGTAAGAAGGTGATTAGGCCTCGATCACACTCATCCGCCAGATTTATATTAAAATAAAAGTAATTTTTCATTTTTTTTTTTTTCAACTCTAACTTCCTTTAATAGTTCTTAAATTGATTTTAACAGCAGAAGTAAGTGAAGATCGTAATAAACTACAGGTCCGGTCTATAATTTATTTTTGGAACGTTTTTTGCCCTCAAAAATGTATAATAACGTATGCACATCAAGTTTTGTGGTGTAATATAATTATAAAACATTTATTAAAAAAAATAAATAAAAAGGACATTATAATTGCACATATGATTCCAAATGATCTTTGCATCTTTACATTTAAAACAGTTAAATTTAAAATAACACTTGTATATTTAACATTTCTTTGTAATTTGTAAAAAAATGTATAAAAAACCGGAAAAAAAAAGTAGCTATAGATACAAAATGAAATATTAACAAAGAATAACTTTAATTAGATTGACAGAGTTACCTTAACAAAAACGTGTTGCGTTCTCTTGTGGATGTGACGTTTAAGGGAAGATTTAGTTTAGTTACCGATTTCTTGTACTTGGAGATTTGCAGATTTTTTTTTTATATTTATATTTTTTTTAATTACTAGATAGTTTGGGTGGAGAAATATTCCTGAATTATAGGAAGTTCTAATTCTTTAAGCTTCAGGGAAATTTTGCGTACCGAGAATTGTTATTGATTATTCTCATGGATAAATTATGAATTTTCCCAAGTTTTTTTTATAGTTTCTTAAGCAGGTTGAGCTCCGAACAGGTGAAGCATTTATAATCCAAGGACGAATTACGGATTTATTTAAAACTTTAGCTTTCCAACGGTATATTATATTGGGTTGTGTTACATGAAATGTCCGTTTTCAAGGTAAAGGATTTTTATTAAAAATACGATATGAAAACAAGATAATTTCATTCGAAGTTCGACCTTCTTTTTCTACACATTTTTCACAACCTGACACCAACTTTTTTATCCCCGAACTGAAAAACTTTGAGCTTTGAAGAGAAATAAAATCTGAAAAGCACTTTTCACTTGATCATCATTTTCAAAAAGTTTTCCTTTGACGAAGTTGTCTAAATTCCTGAACAGGTGGTAATCTGTTGGAGACAAGTCGGGAAAATATGGTAGGTGCTGAAGAACTTCGTAGCACATTTTTTCAATTTTTGCACGGTAAGTTTTGAAAAATGCCGCTCAGTGAGATCATGAGGTACCCCTGTATCGAGCTTTTTTACTTTCCCAATACATTTTAAATGTCTGGAAACGGTAGATGCACTTTCATTTAGGTGTGATGAGAGTCCTTTAACTGTTTGGAAGGGTTTCCTTTTACTGTATGTTTGAGGACATCGTTGTCTATTACGGACGGAGGTCTTCCTCGGGACAAGTTTTCCAAGTCGGTATCCCCAGCTGAAAATAAACCAACGGCGAAAGGTCCGTTCATTAACACTCCCTTCCCCACACGCCTTGCAAATATTTCTATCGGCCTCAGATAATAAAAAGTGGGTAATTGATTGGGAAGCAATAGTACAAAGGTAGAGGATTAGTAACTGTTTACTTTAAATATGTAAACATTCGGATGAAAACGAGAGAGACCTGCAAAATCTTATATGTATTTCAGAAACTATAAAAACGGACATTTCATGTGAAACAGCCCAATACATCTATATTACTGTTTTTGCTCTTATTATGTTATTTAAGAGAGAGAAAAAAAATAAATGAGAACTAAGATGTGATCTTAAACACTCTCATTAGACTCACTGAAAGGTACTAAAAAAAAAAAAAACGGGTTGGAAAATTAATCATGAGATTGAGTTTTTAACTTATTAGATTTATGGATAATTAGAAATTATACCAGTAGAAAAAAAATGTTTTTGTTTTTTTATTTTATTTTATTTTTTTTAGAGAAAAGTTTCTTTTTTTGTTGTGGGTATAATCAGTTCAAAGCTACTTGATTGTAATGCGTTATGGTATACCCGATCTGCCGGCCTTAGCCTAGAGCGATCGTTTTTTAAATTCTTTAATAAAACTAACATCCCTTCAAAATATATTAATTGTAATTTAAATAAACGATATAAAAAAACATATATAGAATATTTAGTAAAAATGAATTTATTTGTCTTACAATCAGTAATGAGTTCTTGGACGAGCAATGAATTTTATAAAATTTATGGTTTATATGGATTCCTTATTAAATACATACATGTTATGATTTCTATTTGTGTATCGAATAAATAAGTATAATTAACTTATTTTGAATAAAAAAAGAATTAAAGAAATTATGGAAAGGTAATATATAAAATAAAGTACATATTTTATTTGTTTTGCATTTTACCTATATACCTGGAGGAATATCCTTTTTACCAATCATATTTAAACATATTAGGAATAAGACCTGATACAGCAACCTTATTGAGCGATGACGAAAATAATATAAAATTATTGCTAAACTTTCTTAAGGCCCAGCAGCTGTTAAATAAAATATAGGGATTCTGTAGTAAAATAATCTTAATGGGACTAATGTTTTATTTTTATTTTTTATTTTATTTTTTTTTTTATTTTATTTTATTTTTTTTTTTTGAGTTTAGATAGAAATTAAATAAAATAAACAAATGAAATAAAGGCGTTGATGACCCTCGGGTTTTACGCCTCAAAACCCAAACCAACAACAACAACAACCTATTCTAACCAAACTTAAATCTTAAAACTAAATCTTTTCACAAAGACTTTATTAAGTTTTAATTACTTTATATAAAATTAGAAATCATTAACTATAATAACCACTTAAATTTATGCGTACCTATATTGCGAATTTTCATTAATTTCTTTTGATTGTTTGTTATTTAGATAATATTTTTCTAAAATCTTTGGCTAACGAACGAATTATTATATATCTATTAGATAGATAGATAGATAACTGTTTTTTTTATTTTTTCTTTCAGCATATTACAACAAAAATAGAACATATAAAAAAAACATTAATAGAACTATGGTCTTTTAGGCCGTCTAGTCCGGAGCCGACCTGTTCAATTTTATAATTTATATAACAGTAACTATATTCATATACGATACACTACACAATAACAGTAAAATAATCTCACTCACTGATTCAACTGTTTCATTATCAGGCTCAAAACAACAAAACAATAACAATAATAATAAAAAAGTACATATATATATATATAAATATATTACAATTTTTAAATATAGTTAAACTCTTTTATAAGTTTATATCTGTAGCGCCATGCTATTTTACAATATTTATCCAGTTCTGTCCATTAAGATATTTTATTATTTCATCGGTGTTTAAATAATTCTTTCCGAAACACCTTATTCTAATTTCAGATAAAATGGGACATGTGGCGAGAAAATGAAAGGTACAAAGCGAACACATCACATTGTTATTTGACCAAAATCTATTATAGTTGAGGTATACCAATTCACATCTAACTTTAAATATCCATTTTGCCCCATTAAAACTTAATTTGGTGTCAAACAAATATTGCGTCCCCTTATCATGATCTAAGTTTTTATATACAAACATTTTCTCTGAGACTATAGCCCTTTGTAAAAATATATATCTATTATAGCTACTCTAATTAAAGGTATCTGTTTTTAAACTGGAGAAATATTTCTTTATTAATTATTTGGTTAATTATCAAATACTTTTACGACAATACTTTTTTTTTTATCATCCAAGGGAAGAAGCAACAGTTTATTATTTAAAATAAAAGAAGGGATTAGTGGAAGCCTTTTTGGCTTATGATAATCATCCTTAGACAGATGATTGTTAATTTTTATTTAAAATATTAACAAGCGGTAAAACGGGCGGTTTCTATGATATTAGGCTAAACACTGTTAAAATTCGATCAATCCCTCTGTTTAAGACACGATGTATTACATGGACATATATCTTGGTATCTATAAGACCTACATACACCTATCATCTTTCAAATTGAAGCTTATTCATTGTTCATTAATGTATATTATTATGAGTATTATTTTATCATGGGTGATTTTTCTAAAATTTACCTTCATGATGTTAAAATGAGGTCAATTCCTGGATTTGGACTGTTTTGGGTGGCCGTCATTTTCTATATTGACCAGTTTGAGGTGGCAGACAAAAAAAAAAAAAAAATGTTGTAAAACTTTGGGTAAAATGTGAAAGACATTGAAAATTTTCTTCTTATAATACCCATCTTGAACTATACTGTTTCTCGGCCTACGGATGTTTAAGGAGGTGATTAAACCTAGATTTCTTATAGCCGCCAGCTTTTTTTTTCTCAATTTTTAGGTACCCACTTTATCGAGATTGAATGTACTCATAAACCTGCAAAGACACCTTTCCCTTATCGAAGACTGGTGTAATGCTTGACGCATAAAGGTGAACGAAGCCAAATGCAAACACGTAACCTCACTCTTCGACGAAACTCCTGTCCGCCAGTATACTTCAATTCCATTCCAATTCCTCCTTCAGATACAGTCCGGTATCTTGGCTTACTTTTAGACAAAATATTGACTTGGAACCCACATACAAGACTTAAAACACAAGAACTCAACCGACGACTCGGACAGTTATACCGACTACTCAACAGAAAATCTGAACTTACAGTTGACAACAAATTATTAATCTACAAGACAATACTGAAGCCCATCTGGAAATACGGACTTGAACTGTGGGGGACAGCTAAACGTACTAACATCAAACGCATTCAATCCAAAGTCCTCCGTACAATAGTAAATGCTCCTTATTATGTCTCCAACTATACCTTGCACCACGATGTTCCATTTATTTCAGACCTAATTCCATCCAAATTTTCCAAATTCCACCAGAACCTATTTCATCATCCTAATCCTCTAGCTCAATCCCTATCCAGCTCCACTCATCCATACAACCCACCTAGAAGGTTGAAACGGCAGTGGCCCCGCGACCTTTTGTAAATATATTGGAGTTCTAGCACTGGCTAGATTCTCCACTCAATGTGATGTATGTATGAGTGTGTGTATGTGTATATAGGTATAAGTGAATTCTTGACTATTGTATTGATTCATTATTGTGTATATATTTTATTGTAATTGTATGCCGTTTAAATATTGTATGAATGTAGTATGTATGATATTTTTCAGCACTACTATTAATGTCCAAATTGGGACAGATTGTAATTTTACTCAATAAAAATTGTTGTTGAATGTACTCAAGAATGGTCTGTATATCTCACGGTTGCTCGTTATTCATACATTAAATAAAAATGTAACGGGGACATGGGGACTTATGTTTTTGTTTTTTTTTTATGTTGTTTTTTTAGAGTCAGTTCATAATAAAGATTTTTTTTTTTTTTCATTTTCATATACTTTCATTCTATTGGTATATACTTTCGGACAAACAAGAGTCCGTTTCAATCCCTCCAGAGGTGAGGTTTGTAAAGGATCGTGTGAAAGGGCCATGTTATCTCCACTATCGGCTGGCAATTAACTGGCGATAGTCCCCCGGCACTTTCCCTCCGGCTGCATCTCTTGTGCAATCCCTCGAAGCTCTTATGCAAAAGGTCTTTAGTCCTAATGACGTGTTCTGGGATGTACCGAGCTTTTCATAATATATACTGCCCTGTATCTTTTATATTAGATTATCGTTTATAAAGAAACAAAAAAAAAAATCTGGTACGGGTAACACACGACTTTCACTTACCTCCATTTTTAAAATCAATGAAAGAATTATTACCATTTCTTAAGAGGAAGACAATTTAAAATAATAGCATTTAAGCCCTGTCAAACTATTTCAATTTGAATGAAACTTACATGAAATTAAAAATAATTAAATTTTACATCAATATAGCGAGTTTAATCAAAATCGTTAGAACCGGTTTTAAGAAAATTTTAAAAAGGTGCAAAATGCATGGCATGAAGTAGATCTTCCGTTCAGCCGATTTTGAAAAAAAAAAAAAGTTGCTGTAACATCTCGGGCGTGTACTTGAAATATAAAACTTCGTTTTTGCCCTAGACTTACCACACACGGATACATAGACCTTTTTGTGGGGCTTTGTAGGATTGTAGGACTCAAGAGACCCTAAAATGTGTTTCTCCGTTGAAAATTGGAATTAGAAAATTTTCACGATCGCAATACTTTCTCATAATATATATTTCATATATAAGTAAAAAACTGTATGGTAGATATAGGTATAAAGCATTCAAGTCTTTGATATAATATATTGGGTTGTGTCACATGAAATGTCCGTTTTCAAGGTAAAGGATTTTTATTAAAAATACGATATGAAAACATGATAATTTTATTCGAAGTATTTACCTTCTTTTTCTACACATTTTTCCCAACGTGACACCACATTTTTTTATCCCCGAACTGAAAAACTCTGAGCTTTGAAGTGAAACAAAATCTGAAAACGCACTTTTCATTTGATCATCATTTTCATTTTCATACCCATGTATCGAGCTTTTTTACTTTCCCAATACACTTTAAATATCTGAAAACGGTAGATGCACTTGCATTTAGTTTTCCTGAGAGTCCTTTAACTGTTTGGTAGGGGTTTCCTTCTACTGAATGTTTGAGGACATCGTTGTCTATTACGGACGGAGGTCTTCCTCGAGGCAAGTTTTCCAAGTCGGTATCCCCAGCTGAAAACTTAGGCGAATGGTCCGTTCACTAACACTCTATTCCCCAAACGCCTTGCAAATATTTCTATCGGCCTCAGATACTAAAAAGTGGGTAATTGATTGGGAAGCTAATGTTTATAATACAAAGGTAGAGGATTAGTAACTGTTTACTTTAAATATGTAAACATTCGGAAGAGAACAACAGAGACCTGCAAAATCCTTTATGTATTTCAGAAACTATAATAACGGACATTTCATTCGAAACAACTCAATAGTACTGTAGTTTAATTATTTGGTTATAAAAAACTATTGTTTAGTCATTTGTAGTTTTTATGTCTCATGCTTAATGCTTGATAAGTAATATCGTGGATTGTATAATAATCATTATACTGATCCCCCTTCGATGCTATTGACCTTACCTCGAGAACATCCCCGTGCCTTTAGATAGTGAATGAAGAAGTAGGGCTTGAAGATACGTGGCAGAGTGAGATATACGAGAGGGTTGGGTAACTGCAAGGTAACCCTAGGACGTTCACCTATTGCGGAGGAAATGGTAGGAGCTAAATTGACTCGGGCCGAGTTTCGAAACGGGAGAGCTCTACTGGGCCTTTTCCTCTGTCGCAACTCCCCGCTCTACTGCCTTCCAAGGATCTCCTGCCTCTCTTCGTCTGCCTTTACTCCTGCCGTCTTCGCCAAGTCTGCTGGGGCTACTGGCCAGGAGTAGTGCGAAAATAGGGTGTATATCTGAAGATTAGGTTGTCCACAGGAAGGAAATTCTGCATATTTCGACATTTTTTTTCAAATCCTAATTTTTCGGAACAAATTCATTAATATTAGATGTTAGGTTTTATTATTAGGTTTGTAAACGTAAAAAAATCTTGTGCGGGTAACACACGACTTTCTCTCCATTTTTAAAATCAATGAAAGAATTTTCACATACAGTTAGAGATGAAAATGAATGAAACCATTAAAGAATTAACTAAATGGAATTTCTATAGAAACATGTCTTTTACTAAAATATCAATTATTTTATCGGCTTTTTATCACTCTCTATTAACTTTTAAAAGCTTGTGTATAAGATAATATTTTTCTAAAATCTTTAGTTTTCCAACGGTGTATCATACATGTATATTACTGTTCTTATGTTCAAAAACGTAAAATTTCATTAAAAAAATATTTTTTCTGTTTTCTTCTTTAGTTGGATATTGAATTTATTCAATTTATATATTTACCTGTTTTTCATCAGTGGTAACAAGATAATATTCTTATTTTTATAGAATCAATAAAATTGAAGGTACTTTAGAGAAAGAAAATATTGGCATTTAAGCCCTGTCAGACCATTTTATTCAGAATAAAACCTACATGATATTAAAGCCCATTAAATTTTACATTGATATAGCGAGTTTAATCAAAATCGTCGGAACCCTTTTCGAGAAAATCGAAAAAAGGTGCAAAATGCATGGTATAAAGTGGCTCTTCTGGTATGCTTTTTTTGATGAAAAAGGTTTTGTGACGTCTCGGGAGTTTAGTTGTCTTAAATGTGAAATTTCAGTTTCGTACGACTTATCGTTCTAGAGCTAGAATTACCTCACACACAGACCTTTTTGCGGGACTTGGTTATTAGGATTCAGGGACCCTAAAATGTGTATTTCCGTTGAAAACTGGAATTCTAAAATTTTCACGATCGCAATACATTCACTTACTATATATAGTAAGTGAAAGTAAAAAACGAAAACAAATCTGTGTTATAAAATGACCTATATCATGTTATGATATTTTAAAATAATTTCCCAATAACCCATTGCGGACCATCTAGTCTCTATACGCACCTAAATCAGCAAGAGAAATATTTGTTAGGCATTACTGAGAGGCATGTTCTAATTGAGTTGAGCAGTGACCTGGCATGCCAGGGGGATTTTGACAACAAAAAAACTGCAAAGTGTGAAATAGAGGGGCCTATTTTGTGGACCGCAACTAGGCTCATGGCATTAAAAAAATCAATAGAAGAATCGGAGTGGGAAGGATGAACAGCAGGTAGCCCTTTGTCGCCACGCGCCTGGTTCACACTTAGCTAGTTGGGGTGTCTGCTCTATGGGGGTCATTGCGCGGCCTCCTTTCGGCCTTACAAGGACTTGCCAATATTTTTTTTTCACTCTGTATTTCGATTTGATTATTATTAAAAATACGCAGTTACTTATTTTACAACGGTTTATTATTTACAAATAATTTCATTAGAGTTTAACTGTTTATAAGCAATTAATTAATATGAAAAGAACTAATAATTCAAAGAAAATGGCCTATCAAAAGTTTTAATTTCAAAACTCTAAAACTTTACTGTTTTAGAACCGATTTCAATAATTCCTTTTTCGTTTTTTAGAAAATTTAATGCTATGGAATACCATTTATGCTAATCAAATCAATATTTGCTTTTTAATTCGTGGGGTGAAAAACTAGATTTTTTAAATTTGTTATTGGGGTTCTATGTACAATATAATATTGGGTTGTTTCACATGAAATGTCCGTTTTTATAGTTTCTAAAATACATAAAGGATTTTGCAGGTCTCTGTTGTTTTCTTCCGAATGTTAACATATTTGAAGTAAACAGTTACTAATCCTCTACCTTTGTATTATAAACATTAGCTTCGCAATCAATTACCCAATTTTTAGTATACCTCCAAATATGAACATGGAAACACCCGGTTTTCGAGTAATATATTTGTACGAGTTTAAGCTCGGCCATTCAGCAGCTGAGGCCGCTAGAAATATTTCCAAGGCGCTTGGGGAAGGAAGTGTTAATGAATGGACCATTCACCGTTGGTTTGCTAAGTTTTCAGCTGGGGATACCGACTTGGAAAACTTGCCCCGAGGAAGACCTTCTTTCTAATAGACAACGATGACCTCAAACAAGACCCTATGTTTCAAAACATACCGTGCAAAAATTGAAAGATTTTGGCTACGAAGTTCTTCCGCACCCACCATATTTTCCCGAATTGTCTCCAACAGATTACCACCTGTTCAGGAATTTAGACAACTTCGTCAAAGGAAAACTTTTTGAAAATGATGATCAAGTGAAAAGTGCGTTTACAGATTTTGTTTCCCTTCAAAGCTCAGAGTTTTTCAGTTCGGGGATAAAAAAGTTGGTGTCACGTTGGGAAAAATGTGTAGAAAAAGAAGGTAAATACTTCGAATAAAATTATCTTGTTTTCATATCGTATTTTTAATAAACATCCTTTACCTTGAAAACGTACATTTCATATGACACATCCCAATATAATGTAAGCCCTAAAATTTTGAGAGAGTGTATTTTATTTATTTTTTTTTTTTTTGGTCGATTACAATGGTTTATTATTCAAAATAATAAACCAGAAGCATTTATACTTTAGACTTCCTTACTATTGTTATTTCTTTTCTTTCGATTTTCAATAATATAAAACTTTCTGGTTTCAGAACACATTACATATTTCCTCTATCATCAATAACAATGGAGTCATGACCATGAGTGGTTTGACCATATAATAAGATCATTTTTCTTTTCCTATTTGTTTATCGCTTTGTCTTGATCTCGAAAATCTTTTCATTTTTCTTAATTTTTAATAATAACCGAGTTTTGGGAGAATTAAATCTTTTTTAATTTGTGACTTGAATATATAGATCGATTTTTTTCCTCATTCGGGTTTTACTGATTCTAAAGCCCTATTGACACTATAAACTTTTTTTCATATCTTTAAAAATAACTGGGTTATGGGTGTGTATAAATGTGACATTTTAATTTTTTTTCTTCTTCTCTGTTTTATAATTAATAGCGGTTTTATATGTAATCATTTATATTTGGATTAGTTGCTTGAAAAATAAAAATAATTTTTCCTTAACCTTTTCGCGAAATTTCTTTCATCTTTTTTTTTTTTTTATTAATTCGGTATTGAATAAAAATGTTTAACTGTCAGATTTGTACTAAAGTTTCCTATTAAGGTTATAGCGCTTATTCTCGAATCCTCTAGATGATCAATAAATTGTTTTTCGTATATTTGATCATTTCTAACCAACAGGATGGTTATTTCTTCATTTATTTAACACCCTTTTATGCTAGAGTAGGTGTCTTTTTTTTTCCTATCATCGCATAGGCTCGGAATCACCATTTTACGTCCACTCAAAAGGACAGCATAACCAAGGATTATTTTACTCTCTTTAAAAAATCCTAGGGCCACTTGACGGATTTGAACTTAGCGCATAGGATACTGTTATGCTAGCCACTATACCTCAGGTGACCCCCACCAAGAGGTCGGTTTCCATGCTCTTTTTATCTTTTAAATGCCGTTACTGTGGAATCCCACAGGGGTTATTGTTATTCTTGAAGCGTGGCTTGTTATTAATAGTCAGAGCGTCGCTTTCATGTTTCCAAGTAGAGTTGCCCGTATCGGTACCTGCTGAGGTGAACGGGTGTTTCGAAAATCATCTCAGCACCGGTCACCCTTGATCCAAGTTGACGGACGACATTCTTGTCTTCTTCATCGAGTTTGCTGTATATATTTGAAGCGTTTCGCTTGGAGGGTAGTGGGTAGAGGGCTATGCGGCTAACTGACATTGCCAAACTGAACATAACAGTAATATTCATATGGTAATAGTATGATTATGGTGCGAGAGGCCAGCGAATCGCAGCTAACCAGAAGAGCCACTTTATAAAATGCATTTTGCACATATTTATGATTTTCTCAAAAATTTTGATTAAACTCGATATATCGATGTAAAATTGGGCGGGCTTTGATATCATGTAGGTTTCATTCTGATTCAAATAGTCTGACAGGGCTTAAAAATGCCGTTATTTCAAAATTTCTTCCTCCAAACTACCTTTTACTTTTTATGTTTTTTATGAAATTGACCATATCATCTGATTAGCATTGCTAAAAAACAGGTCAATATGTAAGTTGGAATTTAAAATCCAACTTAGGGAGATAACTGAAAAATTATTTTTTTTTTAAATGCAATTTTTTGTTTTTGAACATAAGAACAGTAATATACATGTATAATATACCGTTGGAATGCTAAAGATTTTTGAAAAAATATTATCTTATACATAGTATTGTAAACGTTAACGGAGAGGGATGAAAAATAGATAAAAACAAACTGATTGTCGTGGGATCACTTGTAGCTGGGTGGTTAGCATAACAGCCTCCTATGCCAAAGGTCACAGGTTCAAACCCGCAAGTGGTCCTAGGATTTTTTAATGGTAGTAAAAAATCCTTAGTTATGCCGTCCTTCGGAGGGGACGTTAAAAGGTGGTCCCGAGCCTGTGCGATGTCAGGTACTCGTTAAAGATCCCTATCCTAATAAAACCTGGATAGGCAAAATTTAGGACTCCCACTCTAGCATCGTCCGACTAGACATAGTAGCATAAAGTGACGTTAAATAAATAAACAAACAAACTGATTGTCGTAGATAATAATATAATAAATTATTTCATAAAACACATGTTTCTATTGAAATCCATTGTAAATAATTCTTTAACAGTTTATTTTCGTTTCTAAATGTGTTTAAAAATTCTTAAATTGATATAAATAACGGAGGTAAGTGACAGTCCAGTGTTGCGCGCACCAGATTTGTTTTTGTAAAATATTGCGTACAGATTGGAAAAATATAACTTTTACGATACTGTATGGTGGCAACACTGAATAACCTCCTTCATCAAGTAACGTATGTTCTTACGTGTATGGGTTTATAACAATTTTCTGTTAACATGTACCACTTATTTGGTTGCATAATAACTTTTCTAAGACCTTGCTCTTTCAAACGGTGTATTACATGTCTACTTTACTTCTCATATTTCAGGAATAATTTTTTTGAATCATTGACAGAAAATTGAATTTTCCTATTTAAAGAAAAACTGTATGACAATGTATTTTACTTCAATAGCTTAAAATTTAACATCTAACCTCAAAGCAACTCTATAGAAACCCAGTATTCTTTTAGCTAACGCTTCCAGTATAAACAAGGCCTTACGTCAGACTCAGGTAAATAATCGAATGAGGAAATACCGCGAGCTTCTGAATATCGATTTTTTCTTTGATCGATGTCGTGAAGTATTCATTAGGTATTTATATTTGAACGTCTCCTTCTTAAGCTTGTGAAATAACCCTCTGGCTTTCTCTCGATGCGATAAAAAGGCGACACAAAAACAAGCTGACTCCCTCCGGAAATGTTTTGGATTCTCGCGAAACAGTTTTTTTTTTCTTTTTAATTTTTTTTAATCCGTTCTGACTCATCTTTGAGAACTCTCCCATCGTGCTGGAGAAGCTTTTAGCTCTATATAATGTCGTTATCTTTTATAGAATTTTTTTTTTTGGTTGTCGTTACATTAGTGTCATTTTTCCGGTTTTGTCTTTAATGAGGCTTAGATTTCAGAAGTGGTTTCATCACGCTCTTGTGAATGGATAATTATTTATTCTAATATTTTAGTCCTAGAGCAGAGAACCCTTATTGGGCTCACCTAGCCTCTTATAAGACTTGGATATTTAAATCATATTAATTACAACCTAAATGGTATCTGAAATTAAAGTCTATTTATTTATGCATCGATGTAAGAAGTTGAATATAGGCAAATCGATCGTCGATGACATTGTCAAGGCGCTTAAAATGTGAAAAAAAAAAAATAGAAATTCGGGTTCCTTATGAAATGAGGCTCACTGTAACCTGGATAGACAACATTTAGGACTCCCCTTTGTAGCATTGTCAGATTAGCCAATGTAGCAAAATAATATATAGTAAGGGAAAGTATTGCGATCGTGAAAATTGTATGCTTGAAGCATTTTGCACTTTTTTACGATTTTTTCAAAAACGGCTGTAAAGATATTGATTAAACTCTGTATATCGGTGTAAAATTTAATGTGCTTTAAGATCATCTAGGTTTCATTCTTATTGAAATAGTCTGACAGGGCCTAAATTCCGATATTTTAAATTTTCTTCTTGAATACTTTTAATTTTGTAGATTCTATAAAAATAGCCATATTATCTTGTTACCGCTGATGAAAAACAAGTAAATATATAAGTTAAACTAATTCGATATCCAACGAAAGGAGAAAACTGAAAACACATTTTTGTAATGCAATTTTGTATTTTTGAACATGAGAATAGTAATGTACATTTACAATATACTGTTCTAAAGCTAATGATTTTAGAAGAAAGATTATCTTATTCACAAGCTTGTAAAAGTTAATAAATTGTTGTGAAAAGCCGATAGAACTATCTGATTATTTTAGATAATTATATAATAGATTTTTTAATTAAACACATGTTTTTATAGAAATTAAATTTAATTATTCATTGTTTGTTTATTTATTTCACGTCACTTTATGCTACTATGGTTAATCGGACAATACTACAGTGGAAGTCCTAATATTTGTCTATCTAGGTTTTATCAGGATCTTTAACGAGTACCTGACACTGCACGTGCTCGGGACCACCTTTTAACGTCCCCTCCGAAGGACGGCATAACTAAGGATTTTTTGTTAGAAGCAAAACTAGGACCACCTTCGGGTTTGGCATAGAAGGCTGTTATGCTAGCCACCCAGCTACAAGTGATCCCTTATTAATTCTCTAATGGTTTCACTCATTTTGTATTTTCTACAACTAAACAACACGCTAGACATGTATCCATGTGTTGTAACACACCATCATGAACCATATGCTCATTGTGACTTCCTTAGATAACCACATTAGCCCGTGGTCTAGATACCTCCGACAGAGCAGAGGGATAGGATTTCGGATACCGTTCGGGACGAGGCATCGGGATGGAAGAGGTTTGGCAAGAACCGGTCGCCCAGGTGTTGCGGGCGTTGTGCTGCGCCTTATATTGTAGCCCGCGGTCCATTGAGCCTTGGAATACGTTGGGATTTTGCAACTAGTACTAGCTCTTTGTTAGCCGTCTCTATAAAGGAGTCTTTCTTCTTAGAGTATCCTCTCTTTAAAGAACTTCTCCAAAATAATAAGTATAAAACAAAGACATTCCTCATATTATTTTTATAAAATAATAAATAAGTTTTTTATAGGATTTTTACTTTCACTTACTATATATAGTAAGGGAAAGTATTGCGATCGTGAAAATTTTCGACGGAAATACACATTTTAGGATCCCCTGAGTCCAAATAACCAAGTCCCGCAAAAAGGTTTGTGTGTGGTAACTCCCGGGCGGAAACGGTAAGTCCTATGGAACTGAAATTTCATATTTAAGATAAATATACACCCGAGACGTTACAAAACCTTTTTCATCAAAATGAGCTTACCAGAAGAGCCACTTTATACCATGCATTATGTACCTTTTTTCGATTTTCTCAATAACGGTTCCGAAGATTTTGATTAAACTCGCTCAATCGATGTAAAATTTAATAAGTTTTAATATTATGTAGGTTTCTAATGGTCTGACATGGCTTAAATACCGATATTTTAAATTTTCTTCCCCTAAAGTACCTTTAATTTTGTTGATTCTATAAAAATAACTATATTATCTCCTTACCACTGATAAAAAACAGGTAAATGTATAAATTGAATGTTTTCGATACCTAACTAAAGGAGAAAATAGAAAAAAATATTTTTTTTAATGCAATTTTTCGTATTTGAACATAAGGACAGTAATATACATGTGTAATATACCGTTGGAAAGCTAAAGATTTTAGAAAAAAATATTTTCTCATACACAAGCTTTTAAAAGTTAATAGAGAGTGATAAAAAACCGATAAAACTAAGTGATTGTTTTAGATAATAATATAATAGATAATATAATAGTTTCACTAATTTTTATCTCTGACTGTATTTGAAAATTCTTTTATATATTTTTAAAACGGGGGTAAGTGAAAGTCGTGTGTTGCCCGTAACAGATTTTTATTTTTAGTTTTCACTCACCCTATGAATCAAACATTGTATAATATTGGATTGTAGAATATATTGTTACTACAAGAGAACTTAGATCGAATAAGTCACTAGGTTGTAGTCAATAAGTTGAAACTAAATATTCAAAAAACAAAAGCAATTATAATAGGATATCATCACCTCCTGAAAACTGTTCCACATATCCCGACCATGTTCCTAAATGACAGTCCTATAAAATTCTACCCGACCGTCAGGAATTTGAGAATAACCTTCGATCAATTTCTGTTCTTCAAAAACCATATTTCCGAAATTTCCCGTCGGATATTTCATATTTCCACTTTGTAGCGACTGAATTCCCTTCGTCACCTATTCTCGTTTGAAACCCGGAAACTCCATTTTACCTCTCTAATATTCCCCCACTTCGACTACTGCTGTACGGTATACAGTGGTATAACTGGGGATCTCGAGGTAAAAATAAAACGCTTAATCAATTGATTCGTTCGATTTATCTTTAGGGTACACTTTCGTCTCCGAACTTTATGGCGAGTTGAGATGGCTTAACCCTTCCAATCGTCGCGAATATTTTCCGGCATCATTCCTTTATCAAGTTATCCAATCCATCGTATATTTTCGACCTCCTACAATTCAAATCCTCCGTCTATTCTTATTATACACACTCTAGGCCTTCAGATTTATACAGGACGGCCCACCGTTCCGCAATTCGACAGATCGTTTCTTATCCGATCCTCAACCTTATGGAATTCAATTACTCCTTCCATCCGTCACTCCAACTCTCTTCCAACCTTCAAATACCGTTTATTTATCCATCTTCTAACGAACCAATCATAACAGAATTGTAAATAAGCCTCTATTTATTTCATTTAATTTTATTTTCTACTCATTTTCATATGTCTATTTACTATTACTTTTAGTTAACTTGTTTATATTACTCTAAGACTCTGAAGCCCCCCATTTACATAATTGGTTAATTTTATTCTAAAGGAGACTTGTTCCAGGATAATGAAGAATTTATTTATTTAAAATAAGTTAGTAGCGTTTTTTAATGGTGATTTCAATAAAAGCTTCAGATTCTTGTAAATATTTTTAATCAAACCCATTTTGATCGGTTGGATGTTACTATCTTTCAGGTCCAATGCTTAAATTTGGTCATCATCCATCAACAGTTGAAGCTTCGCGTCTTCCAAGTCAAAATTTTCAGTTCTGAGCCGAGCAAACCACTTACAGGCGGTGTTGTCTCCTAAGGCATCGACGCCAATCACTGCAAATTATGTTAACCCTCTGTGTAGTCGATTTTCCTTAATAGTGAGTTTAAACAAAATAGTGTGAGCGGTTTTAGATCAAAGTTTAGAGCATAAAAAGGTCCAAATGGCATGGTATAAAGTGGGTCTTCTGGTTCGCCGATTCCGTTGAAAAAGTACTGTAATATCTCAGTAATATATAAAGATAGATAGATAGATATTTATTTGTCTAAAAAAATAATCTTGTACAAGTACAATAAGTTTTTTTTCCTCCTATCCTAGTGGAAATACATAACACATAAAATATCAGAACATATCGGATTATATTCTAATAAATTAATAATACACTTCTGGAGCTCATTCATATTGTTTTTCTTTTTAATTTATTAGCACTAATGTCTAATTTTCACCACAAGAATATATATTTAATATTGATAGTAAAAACAGATAAATATTAGCCATTTTTTGATGCTATCAATGTTCAAAATGTTCTCTATATTTTCACAAGGTGGTGAGTTTTTGACGTACTGGAGTAGTTTCCTTCTTCTATATTGATTAGATGACGGGCAGTGGAGAAGGAGATAGCGAAGACTATTAGTTATGTACTCTTTACAGCTGCTACATATTTCATTATCATGAAGATTATAGGATGAGTTTTTTACTTTCACTTACTATATATAGTAAGGGAAAGTATTGCGATCATGAAAATTTTCGAATTACAGTTTTCCACGGTAAAACACATTTTAGGATCCCCTGAGTCCAAATAACCAAGTCCCGCAAAAAGGTCTGTGTGTGTGTGGTAACTCCCGGGCAGAAACGGTAAGTCCTATGAAACTAAAATTTCATATTTAAGACAAATATACGCCCAAGACAATACATAACCTTTTTCATCAAAATGAGCTTACCGTAAGAGCCACTTTATACCATGCATTTTGCACCTTTTTTCGATTTTCTTGAAAACGGTTCCGACGATTTTGATTAAACTCACTATATTGATGTAATATTTGATGGGCTTTAATATCATTTAAGTTTAATTCGGATAAAAATGGTCTGACAGGGCTTAAATGCGGATATTTTAAATTTTCTTTCCCTAAAGTACCTTTAATTTTGTAGATTTTATAAAAATAACAATATTAACTTGTTACCACTGATGAAAAACAGGTGAATATATAAAATGAATGAATTCGATACCCAACTAAGGGAGAAAACTGAAAAAAAAAATATTTAGTATGCAAATTTTTGTTTTTGAACATAAGAACAGTAATATACATGAATGATATACCGTTGGAAAGCTTGAGATTTTAGAAAAAATATTATCTCATACACAAGCTTTTAAAAGTTAGTAGAGAGTGATGAAAAACGGATAAAATTAACTCATTGTTTTAGATAATAACATAATAGATTATTTAATAAAACACATGTTTCTATCGAAAATAAATTTAATTAATTCTTTAAACTAATTTCATCTCTAAAGGTATTTAAAAATTCTTGAATTGATTTTATTAAGGGTGGTAAGTGAATGTCGTGTGTTTTGCCCACCAGAGTTTTAAATATATATTTATGGCATGGGAGTTTTGAGTTCTCAGTCGATTAACTATTCGTATTTTATGTATATGTTCATGGAACGTCAGGTATTCTTCTGGTGACGTATCCAGGTGATTATTATATCTCAATTATATCTCAGTAATATAGACTTCTAAAATATGAAATTTCAGTTTTTTAGAAATTATAGTTTTTGAGCAATACTTACCCCGTACACTCCAGACCTTTTTGCGGTATTTGCTCATTTCGACTTAGTGAGCCTTAAAACGTTGATTAGCATTGAAAAATCGAATTAGAAAATTTCCACTTTCCTTTTGTGATTTGATAAAAAAAAAAATTAACCTGCAAGCAGCAGCCTTTAAGTAAACTAGAGGGTATTATCTGAGTTGTTATTTACTATTTGATATCATGCCTTCATAAAAGATAACCTACTTCGTCAGCACTACAGTCCTATTCGTGTCAAAATAATTTCTCATTTTAGCAACTCCTTAATTGATAAATTTAATATTTATGAGAATAATCTGTTATTGGATTCTTGTAACTTGTTTGTTTTTTTATTCATTTATTTTGTTCTTTCATGCTACTGTGGATAGTCGGATAATGTTATAGTGAGAGCCCTAAATTTTTAAAATTCAGGCTTAATTAGAATAGGGATCTATACCATCTGACATCGCACAGGCTTAAGACCACATTTTCAAGTGCCATATGAATGACGAATAACCAAGGATTTTAGGGCCACCTAGCGGGTACGAACCCGTGACTTTTTGTGCATTAAAGGGTGTTTTTCTAGCCCCCTATGATTTAACTTATAATTTAATCGGAAACAGTCTTATAGTTTAAAAGTGGACAAACAAATAAGTATCCATGACGACCACACAACCTTTTGAGGAGTAGGTTTCCATGGCAACTTTACAGCTTTTGACGTTGTTGATATCCATGGTAACCACGCATCTTTTGCGGATTAGTGATGTGACCATAACAATTACAAAACGGATGAGTTGTTCATGACAAATATTATTGAAGTTAGTATTTATATTAACCACACTAGTTATCTAGAGAAGTGGATTTACGTGGTAACAACAATACTATTGTTTGGATTTTTTAAGAAATAAACTTGAATAAATACCACAGAACATTTAAGAAAGAATTGATTTATAACAACAACAAAAACTATATTAGAAGTATGTATCTACGACAATTTACCACTTTTTACATTATAAATATCGCAGAAGTCTAAATCGACAAGAAAGGTACCTGATTATGCGTAGAAAATTTTTTACTTCTCGTCCCGAATAATAATCAAGAAATCAGAGGTTTGTTCCGACATAACTAGTCAGAACAATCAAAGGGGTCCACTGCATGGTTAAAAAATTAAACACATGCCAAACTGAAGATCCGGGATCAGTCAACGGTCCTGCATGTGCAGACAACTAATTATAATCGGTTTATAAAATGAAACTTTATTAGGAGGTATCCATGGCAACCAAAACATTTTGTAAAAAAAAATCTGATGCGGGCAACATACGACTTTTACCTACCTCCGTTTTTAAAATCAATTAAAGAATTTTCAAAGACAGTTAGAAATAAAATGAATGAAACTATTAAAGACTTAATTAAATTTAATTAATATAGAAATACGTGTTTTATAAATATATTCTATTATATTATTATCTAAAATAATCAGTTAGTTTTATCGACTTTTTATTACTCTTTATTAACTTTTACAAGCTTTGTGTAAGATAATATATTTTTTTTAAAGCGTTCTCTTTTCAACGGTATATTATACATCTATATTACTGTTATGTTCAAAAACAAAAAATTGCATTAAAATTTTTTTTTTCAGTTTTCTCCTTTAGTTGTTTAACAAATTCGCTCAACTTGCATATTTAGCTGTTAATTATCAATGTTAACAAGATAATATAGTTATTTTTATAGAATCTACAGAATTAAAGTTACTTTAGATAAAAAAAAATAAAAATATCGGCATTTAAGCCATGTCATACTATTTTAATCAGGATGAAACCTACATCATATTAAAGCCTATTAAATTTTACATCGAGACAGGGAGTTTAATCAAAATCGTTTGAGCCGTTTTTGGGAAAATCGTAAAATGGTGCAAAATGCATGGTATAAAGTAGATAGATCTCTCGGTCAGCTGATTTCGGTGAAAAAGATTCTGTAACATCTCGGGCGTAGGACTTTTCGTTTTCGGCCACACACAGACATTTTTGTGGGACTTGGTTTTTGGACCCAGGTGACCCTAAAACGTGTATTTTTTTGAAAACGTATTAGAAAATTTTCACGACCAGTACTTTCCCTTAGTATATATTTCATTTATAGGTAAGTGATAGTAAAAGGTGTATACGAAAAAAAAACATTCGTTTAATATATGAGTGTAATGTTGAAAACTACTTGTAAAGTTTCGCATGCATTCTGTTGGCTAATTTTAAACACGAATAGAATATGATTTATCGCGTTGTGACTGAGAATGAGTTGAAAGTATGCCAATGGTGTCATCTGTTGTGTAAACGACTGTTAAGAACTGTTGTTCACATACCAACTTGTGTTTTTAGGATCATTAACGCGTAATGTGTTTGCTATTACTGATACTTGTGTCGGCCTTGCTTTTTTTCCTTTCGACTTTCGGTTACATGCATTTTTTTTTTTCAGTAATATTTATTCGAGTTTTATATTTATAAAGTTAATATCAACTTTCTGCATGAGCCGATCTATAATGAAATTAATATTATTCACCGCTTTCGGTTACTTTAACTCTAACTAAATAAACGCTCGAACCTCCTACCTACCTATGAAAGGCTAATTCACTTAAACATAATAAGGCTATTTTTGACTTACGAAGTAGAGCTAAGAAGATCTACTAAACCATCGAATTTTTCTCGTTTATAATTCTTACAATAAAAAATTCTTAATGCTTCTTTGTCACAATTGAACACATATATAATGACCCTAATGTTCCCTATGTTGCTGACTTGGCCCAAACCAGATACCTCACCTTTCATGACTAACTCCATTCCCACTCTAACCCATTAGTTTAAATTCTGGCTTCCTCTCCGATTCCTGTTCCTCCGAGGTGTCTGAAAAGAAGGTGACCGTGAGACTTCCTCACTTTGAATTGTTTTTCTCTAACCGTTTGTTTCAAGCAATATTTTCTCACTTAAGCATAATTACTTGATATTTATATTAAATACTGTTGTAAATTTAAATAATAAAAAAAATGTATTTTTGTTTCAGGTGAGTCTTACATTTCACGATCCCAACTAAAATAGATAACTATTGGTAACTATAATATATTTTATTTATTTATTTCTATTTACTTATTTTAAATTTGTAGATTAGGACATTAATTTCTAATTGGCACTATACAGATTTTTTAAATAATTTTAAATGATATTCAAATCTCTTATTAATTTATTACTGAACCAATTTAGTTTATTTATTTATTTTTTGCTTTCACTTACCTACGTATAAAATATAAAGTAGAGAAAGCATTGCGATCAAGAAAATTTTTCAACTTTAGTTTTCACCGAAATTACATATTAGGTTACCTTAAGTTCCTAAGTCCACAAATTAACCATATAATATTGTTAAATAACGGATTTGATGTCTAACTAAAGCAGAAAAGAGCAAACAATATTTTTTTTTTAATTTTTTTTTTTTTTTTTTTTTTTTAACATCAGAACAGTAATGTAGATGTATGATATACCGTTGGGAACCTAAAGATTATAGAAAAAATATTATCCTTTACAAAAAGTTGTAAAAAATAATAGTGAGTGATTAACAAAAGAAAATATGAATAAGCCTTACTTTTTTTTTTCTAAGATAATAATATAATAGATTATTTAAGACTCTGACTTTATTTAAAAGTTCTTAAATTGATTTGAACAACAGAAGTGGATGTCGTTTGTTTTGCACACCAGATTTTTTAATAATGATCCTATTTCGAAAACTCATTTTACGACGTTATTTTTTTTTTTTTTAAATAAATTAATTTTCATTTATAGGATTGAAAAGTTGATAGCGCGTTGGGAAAATTTGAAGAAAATAAGAATGAACATTTGATTTCATATATTTAGTTTACTAAATAACATTTTTTTGTTTTTTTATTTTCAATAATGAACCTTTTTAATCCCCTACCAAAAAAAAAAAAAAAAAATACACCCTCTCAAAATTTGAGGGTTTACATTTAAACATACTTAAAACCCGAATAACGCATGAAAATCCGTTTGACCGAATTAATAAATAAATAAATTCCATTATTTATAATGAATATAAATAATAATTTTAAGGTTCTTTTTAAATAAAAGAATCGATCCATATTTTTCACTCAAGAATCATTTCATTTTATTTTTTCCCTCTCCTACGTTTCAGCGTTTTTCAAAGATCCTTCTTTATATATATATATATATATATATATATATATATATATATATATATATAGTGTGTGTCTGTGTGTATGTATGTGAGTATATATATATATTTTTTTTTTCTTTTTAAATCTTAGTATATATATATTTTTATAAAATAAAGGATCCTTAAAAATGGCCAAATTCTGAAACGTAGAAGAAAGAAAAATAAAATAAAAGCATTGTTGAGTAAAAAATATTAGTTAATTTTTTCATTAAAAAAAAACCTAAAAATTAATTTGTTCACTTAAATAAATAAAATATATAATAAATAATAATTAAAACAATAGAGAATTAAATTGCATACTAAACGATATAAGAATCATTATAATCGGTTCGAAAATATCAGTGATATAGCATTTTGAAATTCCTTTGAAACTTTTTTTTTTTATTGAGAAATATTACAATTTGTTGCATAATGAACAGTATAATAGAGATGTAGTACACATTCATAAATTAAGCATGATATAAACGATTTACATACAATGAAAAATACAAGCAATATATAAACAAAAAATCAAAAAATAAAAAAAAACAACAAGAAACAAATCAAAACAACAACCTGTAGTAGAGATAAATACAAGTTGGGAAATAAGTAAAAATCATACAAGCATACTTAACTATATACAATATATACAATCAGCCAAAGGAACCCTAGACTCGGCTGCTCCCCCCACAAGTGGGGGGAGAAGCGGAATCCAAGAGATCCCAGCGCCTCCCACTCAGCGCTTCACTGGTGTATGCCAGTGGAGGCCGAGCCAGAGCGGAATAGCCACAAACATACAGTACATGAGTGGAGGATCTGACCAGTGTCAGAACTCCAGATAAATGTTTACAAAACGTCGCGGGGCCACTGCCGTTTCAATCTTCGAGGAGGATTGTAGGGATGGGTGAAGCTGGAAAGCGATTGAGCAAGAGGATTAGGATGATGAAGAAGATTCTGATGGAATTTGGAGAATTTGGATGGTACCAGGTCTAAAATAAATGGAATATTAAGGTCATGGTGTAGGGTACAGTTGGTAACGTAATAAGGAGCATTAACTATTGTTCGGAGGACTTTGGATTGGAAGGATTGGATACGTTTGATGTTAGAATGTTTAGTTGTCCCCCATAGTTCAAGTCCGTAGGTCCATATAGGTTTCAGTACTGTCTTATATATTAGTAATTTGTTGTTGACTGTAAGATGAGATTTTCTATTTAGTAATTTGTATAACCGGCCGAATCTGCGGTTGAGTTCTATCCTTTTAAGTCTCGTATGTGGATTCCACGTCAGTCTTTTGTCTAGTAAAAAGCCTAGGTACCGGACTGTGTCTGAGGAAGGAAGCGGTATGGAATTGAATTTAACTGTTGGACAGGATTTACGTCGAAGGGTGAAGGTGACGTGTGTACATTTGCTTTCGTTCACCTTAATTCGCCAAGCCTTACACCAGTCTTCGACAAGGGAAAGGTGCCTTTGGAGATTTAGAGATGCTACTTCAGGATCGGAATTGGATGATAAAATGGCTGTGTCGTCAGCAAATGTTGCCAGAAAGGTATCGGGATCGGTAGGGATATCGGCGGTGTAGAGGATGTAGAGGACGGGTCCTAAGACGCTGCCTTGAGGAACACCGGCCTCAACAGTATAATGTTTGGAAAATTCGGAACCACAGCGAACTCGGAAGGAGCGGTTTGATAAATAGGATCGGAGGATTAGGTATAAGGATTGAGGTAAATGGGTTTTGAGCTTAAAGAGCAATCCCGGGTGCCACACCCGGTCAAAAGCTTGAGCTATGTCCAGAAAGGCACCCGAACAATACTCCTTGCACTCAAGGGCAGAGGAAATGTGATCCACAACTCGGAGTCCTTGCTGAACTGTGGAATGTTGAGAACGAAATCCAAACTGATGCGAAGGGAAATTTTTAAATTTATCTAGGATTCGTTTTAGTAGGAGCTTTTCGAAAATTTTTGAGAGGATCGGAAGTAGGCTAATAGGTCTGTAAGATGACGTGCTGTTGGAAGGTTTGCCTGGTTTCAGGAAAAGGATGATAGTTGAATGTTTCCATAAGAGAGGAAAATAGGTAGTGCGTAGGATACTGTTATAAAAATATGTAAGGAATGTTATGGCTTTCTGTGGAAGTTGTCTTAAAATCTGAGGCGTGAGGAGATCATATCCAGGGGATTTACGGAGAGGAAGCTTTTTAAGAAGATATTTGACCTTAGAGGGATTAACTGCTTTAGGAGGTAAGGAGAGTGGTATTGGCGAAGTAAGGAACTGTTCAACTGTTGAAGTATGGTTTGGATTCAACTCAGGATGAGGAGTGAAAACTTTGGAAAGGTGCTGTGCAAATTCCTGGGCCTTATCCTTGTCAGAAGCAGCCCAGGAACTATCACCGCGCAGGAGAGGATGGGAAATCGTGTGAGTATTCAGGATTCTCTTCGTGACATTCCACAGGGAATTGTCACGAGTCGAGAGAGAGGAGAGGTAGGAATTGTAGGATTGGGAACGAAAGGTCGCCAACTCCCGCTTTAATTTTCTACAATAAAAGTTATAAGAGCGGCGATCTTCTGGGTGGCGGGTGCGTTGCCATAATGCTCTGGCTCGGCGTTTGGTGTTGATGAGGTCCGTCAGGTGTTGTGGTAAATGGCATTTGTAAGGAATAATTTGGGATTGTTTAGGAAAGGAGGCAGTCCAGGCAGCTTGTTGAATCAAGGTTGTAAAGGAATATACGGCATCATCAAGGTCAGAAGGGGTTTTGAGAGTTACTCTGAGGTCGATATCATTGGTGAGGATTTCGCGGAAGAGGTTCCAGTTGATGGGGCCTCTGATAAATGACGGTGGGAAAGGTTTCGGAATAGGAGTCATGGATACATTTAGGATTAATGGACTATGATCAGAGGATAGTTCATCAAGGCGAGTTACGGAATAGTTCAGGGAGCCTAATCCGCTGTGGATGAAGAAGTCGAGGATGTCTGGATTACGGTTAGGATCTGTTGGCCAGTAGGTAGGGGAATCGGGAGGTAGGAGATTAAGGCGTCTGGAGTTGAGTGCAGACTGCAATGTCCGTCCACGAGTATTTGTGATTCTGCAACCCCATTGTTGGTGCTTCGCGTTTAAGTCATTTTGAAATTAGCATTTGTGATAGACCTTTTTATGCCACTTCCCTTTGAATTATTTATTTCTTTTCATTTTGGTTAACTGTCTATAGATAACTTTATAAACAGATATAGTTTTTTGGAAACAATAAACCATTGTGTAATCATTTGCAGCGTTTATATGAATCGACCCTATACTATATTACATCATACGAGAAAATGAAACTTGTAATGACTATATCTACGATATCATATCGATCTTGTATTGAATGCATCTGCCCTACCGGACTATCGATCAAAACATTCCTGAATGATACGTTCAACGCTGCCGACTTATCTCTACGATAAGAGTTAAAAACAAATACACCTTGAGAGATTTATTAGCACTAATGTGGAGTTATCTGAAAGGGAAGGGATAGATGATATAAGGGACAGCCGTTAGCCTAAGAAAGGGCTACTATACAACACAATACAAGGTAATACAATACAATAATACAATGGAATACAAGCCGGAGCGCCGAGAACACGTGCCGACAGAGGCGGCTGCCGTTCCGTTATCCGTCCTCCTTCGACCCGCTATTTCTTGCCATCCGAGGACCGAGGTCGAATGCAAGGATCAATCCTGATTTTTCTCTCTTCTCAAAGGGATTTTAAATAATGCATAGTCCTCAGATTTGAAGACGTACGTTTTTCTTATTACTTGGACCCTAAGCCATTTTCCTATCGAATATGAATCCTGGATACTGAACTCTGTTTGTGGAATGGTAGTATTATGAAGATAAATGGGAGGGCATGTTTCATGTCTGAGGGTAAACGTAATTTGTTGGGACTTTTCGTGATTTATTCGAGTCTTGCAAAGTTCGCAGCAGTCCTGTAGTTGTAAGTTCAGCGATGCCTTTGTGGAATTTTGGTGTGCAGTAATTGAGACGTTGATTTCCAAAAGGTACTATATCTACTTTAGACAATTTTACAGGAAACTCAAAAATCTGTCATTTATTCATTATTGGACCAATTTACGTGAATCTTTTTTTATTTAAATTTAAAGTTAATATTTAGGTGTGTTACCATCTATTTTTTTCGAATTATAACACTTTTCCAATGAATTTTTGTAACAATATGAAATGGATATAGTACTTTTTGGAAATAATTAAAAGGGTTATAATACTTTTTTGGAAGAATATAATTTGGTATATTTGTTAATAGTCACTATGACCTTTCTCATACAACTCTACTGATAATTAACGTCTTCATGAAGTTAATTACTTAGCTATCTATATTTCCTTATTCCCCTCTGAGAAATTTAGTTTTGAACTTGTATTCACTAATAGTGTGAGTTTGAAAAATCCATCTATATAATTAATTATATATAGCTTTAGAGACTGATAAATAAATAACTTTTAACCTTTTATTTTACATTAAAAAATCTACTAGGTTAGATCAGGCACTAGTTTTCTTCTCATATTCAGCAAGTTCATGGAATGCTAATTTCTAGCATTTTCTGGTTCAAATACCATTATTCTATTAAAAAGTAGTTTCTGAATTTTTTTAAAACTAAATTAATGTTGCTGTAAGAAGAAATACTATAAAAAAACTTAATTTAATTGACAACCTACAAGAACCAAAGCGACGCAACTAAGTTTTTCAAAACAACCTAAAAACTGATTATTAGGTTAAAACCATTGATCAAAATAATGGTGGTGATTCAAGACTTGTTAAATGAACCAATAAAAATGCATACAACGAAGAAAACGATAAATTAATGGTAATATATTACGGGGTTAGGTGCTTCTGCTGTATAACAGGATATATTACCTTTTGGAATGGAATGGAAGGAAAGGTTACCTGTTTACAGAGGATATAGTACCTTTTGAAAGGAAGTGTTTTAAGTACCTTTTGGAATGAAATGCAATTTTTAAATACGTTTTTAAAGGATTTTTATGTTTTTTAGATAAAATCTTATGACTAATTTAGATAAAACTAAACCATTAGAATACAAATATGTCAAATTATCAATTTCGGCAAAACTTTCCTTTAGTACCTTTGGAAATCATCGTCTCAATTATAACGATTTCATTGATTGTTAGGGTGTGAGGACTGAGAGGAATGTCGTGGAGAGATTAATAATGTAGTCTGTAACCCAAATGAATATTTTTTTATTCACATATTCGTAATTTTTAAAAAGCTCATTTACGAAAGATATTATCCAATCGTGAACCTGCTCCTATGGCCTGTCTTTCTATTATGCAAGAAAAGAAAAAAAAAATCAACTGAAAAAAACTTGAGAAGCTTCACCTTTCTAAGTTGATTCACGAGATTGCCGAAGAGATATTGAGCACAAGGACTCCTGGTGCTTGATCTGGATCTCTTGAGCACATACTGGATGTTAGCCGGCCTCCCAAGATAGCACGAATTGGAAACCTGTGGGATAAGGGGTAATTTAAGTACGAGAATGGGTTGAATAGGTTTGATTTTATTACGGAGCATATAGATTTTTGGCATGCTGTCTTCATTTTTATATATAGAGATATTGATTTTAGGTGCTGAGTGTTTTGGTATTGTTTTTATTTATGATAGTGTGATTTTTTAGTATGTAGTTGTTTAATGTATATAATTTGTTGTTTTTTTTTATTTTATGTTCGATGTATATGTATAGATATATCTAAGTATTTGAAAGAAAATGTGAACCGGTAGAGAAGGAAAAGAGAAAAAAAAAAAAAAAAAAATAGGGAGGAAAAAAAAAAGGAAAAATTAGTAGGAAAAAAAATTAAAAAGAGTAAAAATGGAAAAAAAAATTGTATTTATAGTTAAATAAAATGTTAAGAATATTCCTGTGGGAAAGAATCGGTATGCTGTGTTATAGCAACCCAATTAAGTTGGGCAGCATCATTTTGTTTGTTTATTTATGAATAAAGTGTATCTCTCTCTTATTGTAATTTACAACTGTACTAAAGAATACAATAAGTAAATGTGTAGTATGAACCTAAAAAGTCATGAAAATGTCTTGAGAAACTAACCAGTGGTAGCACTTAACTAACTATTTTAAGACAGCAGGTCCCGAAGCTATCTTCTTTTCAGTCGCCTTGGAGGATTATCAGGGATATCTGAGGAAGATAAGTTACGGACAAGTGGGTTTGTATGGGCAGGGAGTTTAGAATGGAAAGAGGAGTATCTATCACGGGCTATGTCTGCAACAAATGGGATGTTTAGGTCATTATGGAGGAGTTGATTTGTGAAAAAATAAGGAGCATTCAGGATTTTTCCAAGGATTTTGGATAGTAAGGACTGAATGTCTTCATTTAAAAATAATTTTTATAGGCTATTACATTTTTTTAGGGAGTGAGAATGGAACTGAAAAACTATGTTCTGTGTCTCGGTTTCGAATCCGTCGTTCTAGGACTAACTAAGGCTCTCTAAAGTGAATACCCAATAATTAAGTAAAAACCCTGTGTAGGCGTTGGCTTATGTACAGTACGGATTATTTACTGAATACTGAACGTAAGACTCATTATGGATTATAGTAGTAGAGATTTTTTTTCCTTATTTTGGGTTGTCCGAATATAATGCAGGATTTAAATTTAAATAGAAGAAGAAAAAGAAAGATTACTCGAAACCCCTTGTCCATCAAAGTTATGAAGAAGGTCATAAACTACTGGTCCAAATTGTCACTTACGGTCTGAAGAGAGGTTGCCACGACTTTGCTTTAATAGACTAATCTCACTAGATGTTGGGTCGTGTCACATGAAATGTCCGTTTTCAAGGTAAAGGATTTTTATTAAAAATACGATATGAAAACAACATAAGTTTATTCTAAGTATTTACCTTCTTTTTCTACACATTTTTCTCATCGTGGCACCAACTTTTTTATCCCCGAACTGAAAAACTTTGAGCTTTGAAGTGAAACAAAACTGAAAACGCACTTTTCACTAGATCATCGTTTTCAAAAAGTATTCTTTTGACGAAGTTGTCTAAATTCCTGAACAGGTAGTAATCTTTTGGAGACAAGTCGGGAGAATATGGTGGGTACGGAAGAACTTTGTAGCCCAGTTCTTTCAATTTTTGCACGGTATGTTTTGAAACATTGGGTCTTTCTGCCGCTCAGTGAGATCATGAGGTACCCATGTATCGAGCTTTTTTACTTTTCTAATACACTTTAAACGTCTGGAAACGGTAGATGCACTTGCATTTAGTTGTGCTGAGAGTCCTTAAACTGTTTGGTAGGGGTTTCCTTCTACTGTATGTTTGAGGACATCGTTGTCTATTACAGACGGAGGTCATCTTCGGGGCAAGTTTTCCAAGTCGGTATCCCCAGCTGAAAACTTAGCAAACCAACGGTGAATGGTCCGTTCATTAACACTCCCTTCCCCAAACGCCTTGCAAATATTTCTAGCCGCCTCAGCTATTGAATGGCCGAGTTTAAACTCGTACAAAAATATTACTCGAAAATCGCGTGTTTCCATGTTCATATTTGGAGGTATACTAAAAAGTGGGTAATTGATTGGGAAGCTAATGTTTATAATACGAAGGTAGAGGATTAGTAACTGTTTACTTTAAATATGTAAACATTAGGGAGAAAACAACAGAGACCTGCAAAATCCCCAATGTATTTCAGAAACTATAAAACGGACATTTCATGTGAAACAACCCAATATAATAAATAAGGTATTAGGCATAATGGATTATTTAAGGCTGTACTTAATTTTCAAATTGATAAATTTGGAAACAGTGTTTGAAAAAATTAACTGAAATTTATCCACTCTGGGCTCTCCTGAATTATTTTCAACCTACTTGTCCCCCATAACGAAAATCCTGCATACGCCTTAAGTATTACTCAGCAATTATTATTACAGCATTAATACTTGTGGTATTTTAATCTTGAATGAGGAATGAGGAAGCATGAAGCCGGACTTTCTGTTAGCGAGGGGATTTATTAAAAGAGAAAGGGATCTTGAGTTGTCTGAGGTCTTGGCGCAGGATGACTTTCTCATTTCGACATATCTGCTTCGATAGTCCCGAAGCGTAGCGGAGAAACACGAAGTATAGAAGCTCACGTCTGTAGAAAACAAAAATATTTTAAACTATATAACATGCTTATTTCATTTAACATGAGAAGTTTTCGTTATCTTATATTAACCTTGTATTGGCCCGGACCAGGTATCAATCCTTTCATGACAAACTCCATTCTCACTCTAACCCACTAGTTTCAATCCTTTCTTCCTCTTCAATTCCGGATAATCCTCCGAGGCGGCTGAAAAGGAAATGGCCCCGGGACCTTCTAGTTTAAAATATTTTTAGAGTGCTGCCACTGGTAGTGTCTCTACATGTATTTCATGACAGTTTTGTATATTACTATCACCTTTACTAGATGTATTTTTATTTAATACAGTTGTAAATATCAATAAATATGTTTAAAAAGACAAAACAAAAAAAAAACCTTGTTTATTTATTTAACGACTGTATGCTTCTGTGTCTTATTGGATGATGCTACAGTAGGATACCTAAATTTTGCCTATCCAGATTCAATCAGTCAATGGATCTTTAACTAGTAACTGGCATCTCAAAGGCTCGGTACCATCGTTTTACGTTCCTTCTTAAGGACGGAAAAACTAATTATTTCCTTTAAAAATCCTATTGCCGTCACCTAGGTTTGTACCGACTAACTTACTAAGGACCTAGCCATTCTATATATATATTTATACTAAGTGTTATTTCTATCTTAAATATGAAACAGATGACCGTGAAATAAATATCGAAAATGAGATGGTTTGGTTGGCGGTCAAAAAATATAAGAAAATAGTGAATGCTATTTGTTATCTAACGCAGTTGGATAGATCAGATATTGCAGTTGCTTCACGACCCTTACCGTGAAGCCCTAATGAAGACCCGCTACATGGGCCGAAACGTTCCGTAATAAAAACTTTTCTTACTATTATCTAATAATTTTGGACCGCCATGCGTACCTTCCCATCCTTCATTTTATTTCTTTCTAAACATAATTTCATATTTTATGTTTTTAATTTCGCTTACTATATATGATACTATATATACATTGCGATCGTGAAAATTTTTGAATTCCAGTTTTCAACGGAAATAACCAAGTCCCACAAAAAGGTCCCGGGCAGAAACGAAAAGTCCTATGAAATTGAAATTTCATATTTAAGACAAATATACGCCCCAGACGTTACAAAACCTTTTTCAACAAAATGAGCTTAACAGATGAGCCACTTTATACCATGCATTTTGCGCCTTTTTTCGATTTTCTCGAAAATGGTTCCGACGATTTTGATTAAACTCACTATATCGATGTAAAATTTAATGGGTTTTAATATCATGTAGGTTTTATTCTGATAAACATAGTCTGACAGGACTTAAATGCTGATATTTTAAATTTTCTTTTTCTAATGTACCTTTAATTTTGTATATTTTATGAAAATAACCATATTATCTAGTTAGCATTGATAAATAACAGCTAAATATGCATGTTGAGCAAATTTGAAAAGCGACTAAAGGAGAAAAATGAAAAAATATTTTTTAATTGCAATTTTTCGTAATTAGACATAAGAACAGTAATATACATGTGTAACATACCGTTGGAAAGCTAAAGAGTTTAGAAAAAAAAATGTTATCTAATACACAAGAGCTTATAAAGTTAATTTAGAGTGATAAAAAGCCAATAAAACTAAGTGATTGTTTTAGATAATAATATAATATATTTTTTAATAAAACACATGTTTCTATAGAAATTCAATTTAATTTATTCTTTAATAGTTTCACTAATTTTTATCTCTATCTGTATTTGAAAATTCTTTAATTGATTTTAACAACGGGAGTAAGTGAAAGTCGCGTGTTGCCCTCACCAGATTTTTTTTAAACTTTCTAATAAAATATTTTGAAGAATATTAAGTATTAGTTTAGGTTGTTAAAGCGGAATTTAAATAACTAAAAAACACTCTAAATTGCGTGTTTAAAAGGTCTGATACTGATAGTATGATATCTGTATCGATTGTGGAAAATAATCAGCTGCTGGGTTTCTCTGGAAATGTTTTTTTTTTTTTAAATATATTAATTAATCATCACATTTATGGTACTTTGGCTAATCCTACTATGCTACAGTGGGACAGACATTTTTAACAAGTACCTAACATCTAATAGGCTCCGACAACCCTCCAATTTACGTTTACATCGGAGGACTGGAACAAAACTGAGGAATTGTTTTCCTTAGAAAATCCAGCTGCCTTCTTACAGGTTTGAACATAAGAACAGAAGGTTGCTATGCCAAAGAAACCTTGAATTAATTAGTCTTTCCCAATTTTTCAGTTTCGGTTATCTGAAAATCAATAAGGGAGTTTCTAAATATATTTTTATTAAAAACATACTTCTATTTATTTAATTAATGGATTTATATTTCCTTTTGTTCTTTATTTATTTCTGATCAGGATAAGACGATTAGAACATCATACTGTACTATGAATAAATGAAAAAAAAAAAAATAGCTGGACCACAACAGCCCACGATGGAGTTCACTTAATACTGTTTATAGACTAACGACAGTGCAAGACAGAGATCAAGCTCAGCCGACAGTTTTCCCCTACATTTTTGGTAATACTCCATATAGGCTGCATACTCCCAAGGAGCGGTCGCTATTATTCGTAGTCGCTCCTCGTCTGAAATAAGTATAATAAATAATTATTCCCCTGTTGGAACCCGGGACCCGGAGAACAGTAGTCTAGTGCTCTATCCACTAGACTACTCTTACTCCTCAATCATCCAAAATCATTGTTGAAATAGTTAATTATTCATTCAGATCACTCATACTCGTGCTATACCATCCATAGAACTATCCAAGATGCATGTTGCCGGTGACGGAGAGATTATATGCTCTTAGAGCCGTCACAACAGATATCGTTGGGTTTTCCCAGCAACCTTGGCCTTATTGCTGACCGAACATTCAAGGTCTATTCGTCGCATTTTGCATAATAGATTGAATATTGAAACCATTTCTAATCTTTTTCTCATCAACTTGCTCTCTTGTATCTTCATGAGGAATTGAATCTAAAGATTTTTCAGTTCCAGAACATAAATCGAGTGCATAGTTTAAATATATGTGGAAGATGTATTTTTTTAAATTGAATTTTATTCATTCATTATTTATTTTAACATATTTATTTATATTTACAACTGTATAAAAATACATCAAGTAAATGTGATGGTAATATAGAAAACTTTCATGAAATATATGCAGATACACCTCCCATCGGCAGCACTCTAAAAATATTCTAAACTAGAAGGTCTCTGGGCCATCTTCTTTTCAGACGCTTAGAAGTGTTATCAGGAATTGAAGAGGACAGAATGGAAACCAGTGGATTAGAGTGGGAATGAAGTTTTTCATAGAATGAATGATACCTGGTTCGGGCTAAATCATTAACATATAGAACATTAAGGTCTTTATGGATAAGTTTATTCGTGACAAAATATGGAGCATTGAAGATTTAACGAAGGATTTTGGATTGTAAGGATTGAAAACTAGTGGAATTGGATAGTTTACTAGACCCCCTTAGCTCGACTCCGCAAGTCCAGATTAGTCTTATGATAGTCATGTAGATGAGCCTCTTGTAGTTAAGAGGAAGGTTTGGCCGTTCATCAAGAAAGTGTTGAAGTAGCCAAAAACGGCCGGCTTTTTTAAATTTTATTTCATTTGTTTTTTTCTTATTGTATCTTATTTATCTTTTTAGTTGTTTGTTATTTATTTATGTTTTTTAAGAATTTCCACTTAAGTGGGTTTCCCTATCCTAAAAAATTCTGGATGTCTTCTTTCCCTTTTGTCCTCTCTAAGATCCAGTCTTCCAGTAGACCATGGCCCATCATGGACTCCTCCACTTCATTGTCATCCAAGGTCTTAATCGTCTTCATTTTCCCTCAATTTTCTACAGGTAGTCTTCCTTCAGGCATTCTTTTCAAATATCCATACTACTTCAGCCTTTTTTTTTTTTTTTTCAATCCCTTCTAGACTGGTTCTTTTAGCCTCCGTATTTCTCTAAAAGTCGTTTGTTTATTCATCTAACGTCGCTTTATGCTACTGTGGCTAATCGAACGTTGCTACAGTGGAAGTTCTAAATTTTTACTATCCATGTTTTATTAGGATAGGGATCTTTAACGAGTACCTACCATCGCACAGGCTCGGGACCACCTTTTAACATCCCCTCCAAAGGACGGCATAACTAAGAGTTTTTTAGTCCTATTAAAAAACCCTAGGAAAAGCTGTGGGTTTGTGAAGAAATGTTATTTGTAATTTTGTGGATTAGTAAGGTTGTGGTGATTTATGGTGATCGTAGAGGTTAAATACTTCCATACAGTAGTTAAGATTTTAGAAACAAATAGTATGTATTAAATCGCACGTAAGTTGCTGAAATAAAGGAAAGGTTGTTTTAAACTAATACCGTTAATCGACTAAACTAAACCGACCAAAACCTTTCCTGGAATAATCACATTTCCCAAATATCTAGAAAATCCATAGCATCCTTAAACAGTTCCTCCGATTACGCGAACTTATACCCCTTAAAACCCGCCAACTCCTAGTATCCTCTCTTATCTTCCCCCACTTCGATTATGGCTGCCTGGTGTTTGGAGGACTGTTCGAGACGCTTGAGATGAGTCTCAAGAGACTGATGAACTGTTTCATTAGATTCATCTTCGGAATTCCCAGGCGCTCTCAGGTCACCACCTGGTATGCAGAGTTGAAGTGGCTTTACCCAAAATTCCGACGGCAATACTTCTTAGGAACTTACCTTTACCAATCCTTCAGAACCAAAAAAAACATCTATATCTATAACATGTTCACCGCACTCTCCTCTGTCCACTCTATCAACACAAGATCCCAGCCCTCGAACTTGCTCATTCCATCCCACAGAACTGCTTCCTTTAAGAGATCCTTTGTCATACGTGCATCTTCATTTTGGAATTCCTTACCCATGTCGATTCGTACATGCCAATCCTTAGTCTCCTTCAAACATCACCTATTTATCCATCTCCTCGAACATCAATCTTCCGTGCCTTTATAAACTTATTCGTCTGGCCTCTTTATTTTTATCTTAATTTTCACTCTATTTTGTTTTAATATCTGTATTTCTTTGAGGTAATATGACCTTGTATATGTATATATACATGTGTTTGTGTTTGTGAATGTGTGTATAAATATGTAGGTATATAAATGAATGTGTGTGTGTGTATGTCTGTGTGTGTGCATGCATGTATATACCAT
Source organism: Piezodorus guildinii (assembly GCA_023052935.1). NCBI lineage: Eukaryota > Metazoa > Arthropoda > Insecta > Hemiptera > Pentatomidae > Piezodorus > Piezodorus guildinii. The sequence continues at coordinate 16,838,556 of CM041296.1, read as the reverse complement.
ATGCTATATAATTTGATACCATGTTGTTAAAATTTACTATATAGCCAGAATTTAAATATTTTATTGTACATTTATATTATTCTTAGGGACTAGCTGTCCCAGAATAAAATTTCTTTTCATTTCATTTCATTAATAATTATTTCTATTTTTAAATGAAATATCCCATTGTCGCAGAACTATCCCAAAACAGATGTCCCAAAATCCCCTTGTACGCAACTTATCATTCCCATCTATCCCTGACAACCCTCCGAGGCGATTGAAAAGACGATTTCCTCGAGACCATCTAAATTTAATTGACATTGAAGCGCTACTACTGGGTAGTTGTTCACAAGACTATTTTCAAGCCCATAATTGTAAATTAGCCCATTTACTTATTGTATTTATTAAAAGTACAGTTGTAAATATCAATAAGATGTATAAAACAAATAAAAAAACAAAAACTTTTATATCATTTCACAAAAAAAAAATTGTAGTTCTACTGTAAACTGAATGTAAACTAAATAGAACTTACATGGAAACTAAATTAACTTTAATACATTAAAATGTATTTAGAAAAACTTAAATGACACTTAAAATTGTAATAAACCGAATAAATAGAAACATATAAGCATAACAAAAAAACTAAATTAAACCAATTTATGCTTCTAATTCCTATAGGGATATTTAACAAGTACCTGACGGCATACCTTTAATTGAGGACGACATAGCTAAGGATTTTTTACTTGCATTAAAAAAATCCCTAGACCATCTGCCAGGTTTGAACCCACAACATTGGGAGTAGAAGGCTATTATGGTAGCCACTACACAACATGTGACTCTATCATTGTTCTGTGAATGAGCCTTAATCACTAAACCACACTATCAACAACTAAGATCTCTAAGCACTCATTAGAACTACAAGGTTGTGTTAATCGTTAATTTTACGTTTTACACTTGCTTAAGAAAAGTCATATAATTTTTTTTATTACTTATATAGCACAAATAACGGTGCCTAAAGGGTAATTCCCACACTACTTGCTGAGGCTTTATGACCCTAGATGCCAGGTGAAAAGCTGCAATTAAACTGTAAAGGTTAGCGCTACTAGAAGTAGGTTGTCTCTAGTTAAAGATACTTACTGAAGACCTCTCACATCTTTAATAATTATCTCGTTTCTTATTTTACTTCATAGGAACTGCTTGTTAGAAACAGGGGAAAAAGCAACCGTTGTTACTAATTACCAAAGAATAATTTTTACTTTAACTTACTTATATATGAAATAGGACGGCGTGTCTAGTGGGTAGACGCTAGTCCTGTACTCTGGTCTTGTCGAATCCCGCTGTGCGAATATATTATCGTATTTAGCGAGGCGATCCTGGTAGAGACCTCCTGGCACACCCAGCCTCTATAAAGTGGACCAAAGGGAAACCTGCGCTGAGTGTATTGCGAACACTTCTTACAAGGCCTTGCCATACATAGATTTAATGTACTCCAATCTCGGTTTACGTACATTTTTTCACTAGAAATTATAGTAAAGGGAAAGATTGCGTCTATAATTTTATCCATTTAGAAAATACGTTTTAGGTTATTTAGAGTCCAATAATTAAGTAAATATGTATCGTGTTAGTACTGAAAATATTTTTTATTCTGGAACATTTCGTCCCCCAAGAATAATATCTTAAACAAATTAAGTCCAATATTTGATACTTAATATTTAGACAAATAGTTTTTTTTAAGTTAAATAAACTATTCACAATTTACATTTGACAAATTTAACATGATTTTGGACGATCATCCACAATGAAATATTTTGCTTTGGAAAATATAGCATCAAATTGTTTTAGGTATATTGCGATTTAGAAATTTTAAAGTTAATATAATAATAGATAAAACATTTAATAATATCGAATGAGTTTATTAAGTATTATCAAATTTAACATTTATTACATATGTTCCTGTACGTTTGTGGCTATTGCGCCCTAACTCAGCCTCTACTGGCTAAGACCAGTGATGCGGCTGAGAGAGAGGCGCTGGGATCTCTTGTATTCCGCTTTCCAAGTCCAGTCTGGGGTCCCCTTACAGTTGTATATATTGTATATAGTTACCTTGTTTGTATGATGTTTATTTATTTGCCAAATTTGTATTTATCTCAATTATAGGTTGTTGTTTGTTTTTTTATTTTTATTATTTTTTTTTCTATTTCATGTAATTTGACTTAATCATTATTTTCTGTATATATTGTATGAATGTGGTCTCATATTACAATTACTATTGTTCATTCTGAAACAGATTGTAATATTTCTCAATAAATAAACATGTTAATTAGAATTGTGTTATAAATTACATATGTGCGGAAGATTGGTTTTGATTGAAAATTAAAAGGGATGACACTACACAGAGAGAATTGTGGTAGCACGGATGATAAAGGGCTTTTCAAATGATGCTGTTCTTTGAGAAAGTAGGTATGGATCGGTAGGTTGAGATCTTGAGATCGCGGATTAAGGTGGTCAAAGATACAGGAAGGATTTATGGTTCGCAAGGATTGAAATAAGAAGATTCCAAAAGGTGTTTTCTTAGGGATTGGGATAGAGCCACTTTTGACCAGAATACCAGTGAGAGCTCGATGACGCCTGGAGAGGCCGTACATAAATCTATAAAGCTATTCGTTAATGTTTTTAGCATCATCTCGCTTCGATGTCCCCCATATACTAGGCATCCGTAGTCTAAGTGGGGCAAAATTAGAGAACACAGCTAAGGGATAGCGGGTAATTATTTTTAGGAAAAGAGTCACGGAAACATAAGAGCTGTTTGAGGATAGAGATGGATTTTCTGGTAATTAGGGAAATACGGTCACTCCATGTTAAGTTTTGGTCGAACACGACTTCTAGATTTTTTATGATGATTTGAATCGGGAAGGAGTTTTATTGAGAAATAGTAATGGGTAGTGAAAAAGTGAATGGAGGGAAGGTTTTAAATCGATAAGCATTGCCTGTGTTTTGTTTTGTTGTTTTTTTGTTTATGTATATTATAAGTCTTCTTAACTTAACTTGAAAACGATAAGCTGTTTGAAACTAAATTTTAATATTTAAAAAGCGCAAATGCCTGAGATGTTACAGCAACTTTTTTAACAAAATCGGCTAAACAAAAGAGCCAGTTATACCACGTATTTCACAAACTTTTACGACTTTCTCAAAAGCGGCTCAAGCTATTTTGATTAAATTCGTATCATTGGTGTAAAATTTAATTGGCTTTAATCTCATGTAGGTTTCATTCTGACTGAAATAGTCTTATAGGGTTTACTTTTAAACAATTCATTTATTTAGAAATATTACAATTTGTCTCTATAGACAATAATAATAGGGCTGTAAGATCATATGCCATATGGGAGCGGCGTGGTCTAGTGGATAGAGCGCTAGTCTGCTGTGCTCCGGGTCCTGGGTTCGAATCCCGACTATTGCAGAATATTATTTATTCTGTTAATTCAGTCGGGGGGCGAACATAGGGTATGGAGACCCTTCTGAGGCAGACCCAGCCTCTATAAAGTGGGTACCCAAATTAATTGGGGAAAAACCTGGCGGCTGAGCGCGATTAAGGTCTAATCACCTCATTGAACGGCTTGAAACAGTACGACTCTCTATATGTACTGAGCCCATCACTTTCATCACAAAAAAAAGATGACAAGATCACATTTATACAATATTACAGTAAAAATTATATAAAGGTCAACTTACATTAAAAAAAAATGAAGTATGTACTAAAAATTATAAATAAAATAAATATAAGTTAACAAATAAATAAAGAAAATATAACACACTCATACCTTATGTTTAAATGGCGATTGAAACAGTCTGACAGGACATATATGCCCGATATTTTAAATTTTCTTCCTCTAAAGCACTAAAAAATATATAACGATATCATAAATATCATTGACATAAATAAGTCCGAGTATTAAGTTAAAAATATCAAAAAGTAACAATAATACATTCGACTCGTGCTGGGATTTCTCGAAATCCGCCTCACCCCTGGATAAACCTATAGTATACGCTTCAAGAGTTGCAAAAAAAAAAAAAACAAAAAAACAAAGATAAATATTAAGTAACGAATTCAAAAATTGTATTCTAATTAACGCTGTCAGAATGGTTGGGCAAACGTCCCTTATCTTTTGGCATGAATCATCTAAATGTGTTTCAAAATAACATCCGCCAAAAGATTTCTTCATTAGGACTAAAGATCTGTGGAGAGTAGGTGATGAAATCTTTCGCTTATGGCAACAAGGATTATAATTTTTTTTCCTATAATTGTTAAAACTTACAACTGTATTAATAATAATATACATTATTTTAAACCAGAAAGTCTCGGTTGCATCTTTTTTCATAGGTTTCTGAGTTTTCTGAGTAATATCAAAAAAAATAAAGATTTAAACTAGTACTTCTACTTTTCATGAAAGGAATGGTATCTGGTTTGAGCAAAATCAGCAACATATAGCTATGTTTTTGAACAGCTGCTTTTCTAAGGCAGCGGTACTTCAAAAACTAGATTAGTTAATATATTTAAGGGAACAATGCTTTTTGGAACATCGGAGTTATTTTCCAAAGGTATCGCGTTTACCAATCTTAATAGGTGGCATGCAGTTTTTGCAGGATTAAAGACCACTAAAGATCTGTGGAGAGTAGGTGATGAAATCACATTGCAAATTGCTTATGTGTTATCAGGACACAGGCTTTAAGCTCTGATAGATTCTAAAACAATCACTGTAAACCACATCCAGGCTAGAAAATAAACTATCTCTAATGGGTATCTTGTGGTTTGTACACATATCCCACTTTGCAGAATCTATTTCCTTACTTGGAATGAAATACTGTCAAAATGCAAAGTCATTAACCCCTAAGCACCCAGTGTTGCTTTGAAGCAACCTCAACTTCGACGATTTTTTAAAAAAATCGCGTAGAGTAAGAACATTCTTTCAAGTTATTGCACTTCAGCAACACAGTGTTGCCTTTTTAGTTGCGCTCCAGGACACATAAAACATAGATAAGCCTCATGATAGAATTTTATTGTTTTTAATTTTCTTTCATTTCCCTCTCATTTAGGCCTATTGATGGAGAGAATCACGAAGAAAAATAAGCCAGGCTCAAAATGTGACGTTTGGGTACTTAGGGGTTAAGGTACCTATAATAAAAGTATTCGAGAATCACCGAATCACCGATTAAAAAAATATATAATTCCGGTTATAAAATACTAGCTGTATCTCGCGGCTTTGCTCTCAATAAATTCATTTTTTTATTTATTGTACACGTTTATGGTAAATAGTAGCAACAATACATATTACTTCGCTCTCGGCCAATCAGCTACTTTTACCACTATTTTTATGTACTATGGAAGTTATTATTTATTGCCAGATCCCGATTTTATTCGGACAAATTTATAATAAACATCTTCGAAGAAGTAAACATATCGATAATTACTCAATACATTTTAGCTTTCATTATGTTCAGTGGGGTTATACTAAAAAAAGGCATCTGAAATAGCAATGTGTTACTCTGTGAAATGTGAATAAAATATTATTATTTCATGTCAGAAATCAGTTTTATTCACGCTAGGTTACAATAACATACCATTACCATGTAGCCACTTCAAAATTATTCAATAACATCATTTTATCTTTTAAACATAAGGGTTGTATAACAACATGACGGAACTGCATATTTTCCCCAATTGTGAGTGTTCCTTTCTTCAGAATAACCCGTGTTTTAATAAGTCTTACTATGTTCTTGAAACGAAATGTTTTTTAGTCATTTTGATTTATTTTTACAAAACTAATAAAGATTGAAGGAGTGCTTATGGATCCCTACACACGAAGCATGGATACGAAGTTCAATATACTTAAATATATTTGTTATAAATTTGTCATTCAAATGAGTACTTGTAGGTTTTCATGAAACGTATAGTTTTTGGGTTATTCAAAAACAAATTTTGTTTTACGTTTTAGAAATTTTTTTTTTAACCATTTAGAGGAGGAATTTTTACAAATCTAGCCTTACTGCACATCTAGACAGTAAAGCGACGCTCCATGAGAAATTTCAGCTTCACAACCATAGTATTTTTTTAGATACTGCGATGACCAGAAAATCGAGTGAAATTGGCCTTCTTTATTAAATATAGATAACGCACGTAAAAAAAAAAAAAAAATATATATATATATATATATATTATATATTTTTTTTTTTTTTTTTACTGTTGTTTTTAAAGAGCCCGCAGTTTGATAGCTTTGTACTTCCATTACCTGAAAACGGTGACAGGATGCTGTAGTGTTCCAAAAGATTGAAGTTATACAACCGTTCCTTTTTCAGTTAAAAAGCTGTCTTCTGGTCCCCCGTCAAACAAATGCTCCTTCTCTCTCTGTCGACACTCAAATCTATTTCCTTTCAGTTCCTTCTTGCTTCCCAATCAGATGCTAATTAATTTGAGATATCCAATTAAAGTATAGGGAATGGTATCTTAGGTCAATAGTGTCTATTATTTTTGTTCATTTACGTTATACTTAAAGGATTCTGTCTCTGAATAAAATTTCTTTTCTATTTTTATTTACTAATACGCAGTGGAAAGGCGTAAAAAAAGAAATGCCACTAATAACAAACCTTTTCAAAGGCGTAAAATCTAACCTGCGCTCTTTAAGCAACCCTCCAGCATCTACCCTTTGAGCACTTCTTGCACTCAAATACCCTTGTGAATCGCTTGCTATATGATGATAACCTCTTAGTTGTCAGTTTGATTCCTCTTTGGAACTAAGCAGTTCCTTGGACTCTCCAACGAACCTTATTCTCAAGAAGACTCTCCCAGAAGTGTGTTACCCCAGGAGAGGTCTTCGACCCAGCACCTGCCTCCGGAAGGGTTACTTGGGTAACATTCCCAACGAGGTATGTAATTATGGGGCACCCAGTCAGCTGTGTGTGAGGTAACCGTCTGCTGGTTGGCCAACTGCTAACTTTCACTGCAACTTCTATGTCTCTCTCTCCCTCTATCTATCCCTATCTCACCATCCCTCTTTCACTCTGTTACACACACACGCACACAATCTCTCACCCTCTCCCTTAATGGAGGACGGATAGTCATGCTAAAAAATTCTTGTCCATTTTGCACTACTTTTTTAGACATGAAAACAATAAGAATTATAAACAGTACCTGAAAACTATATAATTTGTTTCCATAATTTATCACCTTTTTACTTGAATATACATTAATTTTACAAATTATATTCTAATACAGTTCATTTATTTACAGGTACGTTTGCAGATCTATTACAGGACGTTTAGAAAACAAATATTGGTATGTACTACGTTATTATTGACTTTTTCGTCATTTTAAATTATTATTTTTTCATAAAGTGATAGGAGAAAAAAAATGAATCAACCTAAACCTATTATTTTAATTTCGGAATCAAAATTCATTCATAGAATCAACTCTTACATATTTAGTATAAATGAGAGTATATATAATGAAAAGTAATTATGTTTTTTGTTTTTTTTTAATGAATCTATTACTTAAATAAATTTAGAAATGGATAACAAAATAAAAGAAATTTACATTTTTTAATTTCAACATCATAGGATCGGTTCGTCACATACCTGTGAGATTTATTTTTAGATTTTACAGGCAAAGCCTATTAAACAATGGAAACGGTATATGCACTTGCATTTAGTTGTGCTGAGAGTCCTTAGCTGTTTGGTAGGGGTTTTTATTAAAAATACGATATGAAAGCATGTTAATTGTATTCGAAGTATTTACCTTCTTTTTCTACACATTTTTCCCAACGTGACTCCAACTTTTTTATCACCGAACTGAAAAACTATGAGCTTTGAAGTGAAACAAAATCTGAAAACGCACTTTTCACTTGATCGTCATTTTCGGTAACAATGTATCGAGCTTTTTTACTTTCCCAATATACTTTAAATGTCTGAAAACGGCAGATGCACTTGCATTTAGTTGTGCTGAGAGTCCTTTAACTGTTTGGTAGGGGTTTCCTTCTACTGTATGTTTGAGGACATCGTTGTCTATTACGGACGGAGGTCTTCCGAGGGGCAAGTTTTCCGACTCGGTATCCCCAGCTGAAAACTTAGCAAACCAACGGCGAATGGTCCGTTCATTAACACTCCCTTCCCTAAACGCCTTGCAAATATTTCTAGCGGCCTCAGCTGCTAAATGGCCGAGTTTAAATTCGAACAAAAAAATATTACTCAAAAATAGCGTGTTTCCATGTTCATATTTGGAGGTATACTAAAAAGTGGGTACTTGATTGGGAAGCTAACAACAGAGGCCTGAAAAATCCTTTATGTATTTCAGAAACTATAAAAACGGACATTTCATGTGAAACAACCCAATAGTTCCTCTCTCACTGGATTTACATGTTCTCCTATACTTTTATAGTTGCAGACTTTCTTAAAAATATTGTTTTTTAGTCTCTTAGTACTTTTACTTACCTATGTGTGAAATATATTGTAAAGGAAAGGATTGAAATCGTAAATTTTTTTAAAAATTCTAGTTTTTAACGAAATTACGCGTTTCAGACTCCAAATAACCAAGTCGCGAGAAAAGATTTGTGTGGGATAAGTCGAGCACGAAAATGAAATTTCTTATTTAATAAGACTATACATACGCCCGAGATGTTACAGCAACGATTTTGATTAAAATCCCTATTTCGATGTAAAATTCCATGGGTTATAATAACATCATGTAGGTCATTCTGATTAAAATAGTCTGTCATGGCTTTAATGCAAAGTTGTACAAGGTAATGTAAATTGACAAATATGACATAAAGTTATTAATGATAATTATATATCTGTGGCGGTCGTGATTAAGTGGTTAGGTCAAAATCTTTCATTTAACAGGAGAGCGACTTAAAGTTTTACGCAATACCCAAAATAGAGTAATTAATTAATATGAACATACAGCTTTCTTTCTACCTGAAATTTCTTCCACCAGGAAATCTCTTTAACAAATTTAACACGGTCTGAGGGAGCTCCAGAATACATGGAGTTAACTCATTTTTGATATAACTCGAGTTATCTAGTTTTTCACGACCGCCACAGATATAACAATTTTCTATTGGTGTATTATTTAATCTAAATCATATGTTTCTAAAGAAAGCTGAATACACTTTTTATTTAATGCTTCTTAAATTGGTTTTAGCAGCCGCATAGTGGGCTATATGACCGATTTAAGTGGACAAAATTCTTAAACTTGTCTATATTTAACCTTTGGGGTCCCAGATTACGGAAAGAAATATTTAAAAAAATTATAAAAACTAATTAATTTTTTGACATGATTGGCGAGCGCAAAGTGGTCAAAAATCAAATTTATTAGCTAAAATATAAAACTTCCCTATATTTTACGTTTGAAGTCCCAGAATACCGGGAAAATAATACAAAAAATCTATTTATGGCTCGGAGTTGCTAAAATCTGCTAATAGATGCATTTTAAATGATTTAGGAAATTCTTGATATTATAGATTGTAAAACTTTTGATTCGGAGTGTTGTGTCTAAAAAAAATTATGTAAAAATCGCGAAAATTCTTTGTAATTTCTAAAGACTAGAAGTATTGGTAAAAAAATCCTACAAATCCTTGGGGTAACTTGGGGGTTATATGGTTTTTTGTTATTGAAGAAGGGCGTACATTTACAAATTGCTAAATTAACTCTACAGGCGAGATTGCAATTTATATTCAATAACATCCTACTATTGTCTCTCAAACTCTTCAATCCCACATCCAAGAGCGTGAGATATAGTGTCAGAATTGGAGAATCAAAATCAATTCAAATAAATCCCACCAAATTACCTTTACTCTTCGTCGTAAACCTATGACATCCTGTCCTACAGTGTCCTTTAATAATATTCAGCTTCTGTCAGTTGAACAGATCCGCTACCTTAGACTTCTACTTGACAAACATTTAACATGAAATCCCCACACAAGACTGAATCGACAAGAAACTGCCCGTCGCTTTCGCTTACTACAACACTTACTCGACAGACGCTCCAACCTTCCATTTATCTACAAAAGGCTCATCTATATCACCATCATAAAGCCTATCTGGACTTACGGAACTGAGCTTTTGGGCTCTACAAAACCATCAAATTCTTCCCGTATTCAATCCTTACAATCCAAAATCCTTCGAAAAATCCTCAATGCTACTTACTTTGTCACAAATAAACTCATCCATAAAGACCTTAACATCCCATATGTTGCTGCTTTGGCCCGAACCAGGTATCAATCCTTCCCTGAAAAACTCCACTCCCACTCTAATCCTCTAGTTTCAATCCTTGCTTCCTCTTCAATTACTGACTATCCTCCGAGGCGCCTGGAACGAAGATGGCCTGGAGACCATATAGTTTAGTTACCTAGTGGAGTGATGCCAATGGGCATTTTCTCTTCATGTTTTTTTCATGTATTTTATAATTACCAACATATTTACTTGTATTACAAAATACAGTTGTAAATTTCAATAAAAAATATATTCAATAACGAGTTTGTAAGTATGTCTCATCTTTCTCAGCAATGCCCATTGTTAAATAAAAGCAAAAAGACTTTGCTCCAAATACACCTTGAACACAATGAATGACAATTGAATAAAAATGATCCCACTGCCGGTTATTAGGCACTTGTGTGAACAGCAATGGTTCATTTATTTACTATTTATTTGTAAACACGGTATGGCGGGAAATATTAGTATAATGGTCTTGCCGAATAATAATAAAAAGGTGAAGCACTGGAAAATTCCAAACTTTTGACTTGACACTGTGGTGAGTCGTGGGAATGGAAGTCGTGTGTTGGCCGCACCAGATATTTTCTTGTTGTAGACGTTTCTGGCGGAGAAGTTCAGTCTTTCCAGTTTCCAGTATTCTTTCTTCTACGGATGTTCGTAATTCTTATAATATATTTACATTTTTATTATATAATTTTATTCAGGCATCCGACAGTTATGACAGAGAGGGTAGAAAGCGGGCGAGGTCAGAAAGAAAAAGTTCTCTATATAAGACTAATTGATTGCTGGTTGCCCTCAGCCTCTTGGCCAACGCTAGGGGTACCTAGATCTAATTACTTCACTCTTCATCTATTTGCTAATTAACTTAAAATAATTTATCAATCCGTCTCCCGTTCTAGGGAATGCTGTTGCAATCGGATGGAAAATGATTAATTGCCAAGTGCCGTAGCAAGTTGGAAAGAAAAAAAAAAAAGTTGTAAGATCTAGTTCTATGTTTTTTTCAATTTGTAAAAAACATAAATGGTAGGGTTGTTTGAAAGTTAATTAATAGAATTAAAAAAAAAAAATAATGTTTACTACAGCCTATAGCAGTACTGCATTGGAAAAATTAAAAAAAATCAGGTGCAACAAAATCTGAAAACGCACTTTTCACTTGATCATCATTTTCAAAAAGTTTTTCTTTGACGAAATTGTCTAAATTCCTGAACAGGTGGTAATCTATAATCGGGAGAATATGGTGGGTGCGGAAGAACTTCGTAGCCCAGTTCTTTCAATTTTTGCACGGTATGTTTTGAAACATGGGGTCTAGCATTGTCGTGTAAGAGTATAGGACCCTTCCGATTTACCAATCCAAGTTGTTTTTTTAATAATTTTGTGTGCATTTGGTCAATTTCATTGCAGTACTGTACGGTAATGGTTTCACCTCTAGGTAAAAAGGAATAATGAATTACCCCAGCCATGGACCACCATACTGTAACCATCACTTTTTTGGGATTTAAACTTAGCAAACCAACGGCGAATGGTCCGTTCATTAATACTCCCTTCCCCAAACGCCTTGCAAATATTTCTAGTGGCCTCAGATGCTGAATGGCCAAGTTTAAACTCGTACAAAAATATTACTCGAAAATCGCGTGTTTCCATGTTCATATTTGGAGGTATACTAAAAAGTGGGTAATTGATTGGGAAGCTAATGTTTATAATACAAAAGTAGAGGATTAGTAACTGTTTACTTTAAATATGTAAACATTCGGAAGAAAACAACAGAGACCTGCAAAATCCTTTATGTATTTCAGAAACTATAAAAACGGACATTTCATGTGAAACAACCCAATATTATATACCAATTGGTCTATTAGAATTTATTAAGGGGTGAACATAATACTAAGATGAGAACGTACACGGAGGTAGCTCTATTACTAGCTGATATTGATTTCGCACATCTGTCACCCTCTACCGCTCAAAACAGTTGGAAGTTCATTTATAGTATTTTTTAAAGCTTTATTCATAATATTTTTTTAATGCAATTTTTCGTTTTTTGAACATAAGAGCAGTAATATACATGTATGATATATCGTTAGAAAGCTAAAGATTTTAGAAAAAATATTATCTCATATACAAGCTTTTAAAAGTTAATAGAGAGTGATGAAATGAACATAAAACTAACTGATTATTTTAGATAATAATATAAAATTTTTTTTAATGAAACACATGTTTGTATAGAAATTCAATTTAATTAATTCCTTAATAGTTTCACGTATTTTTATCTCTAACTGTTTTTGAAAATTCTTTCATTTAAAAATGGAGGTAAGTGAAAGTCGTGTGTTTCCCGCACCAGATTTTTGGTTTTCCGAAGATAAGAACAGCAACGTAGATAGAGAGATAGGTTGGAAAGCTTATGATTTTTGCAAAACTTTTATATTATATACAAAGTTGTAAAAAGTAAAGCAAAGTGACGAATAGAGCATAACTTATTAGTGAATAGCATATGTAATAATTTAATATTGTAATATTATTAAATATAAACCATATGTTTATTAAAATTAACTTAAAACTTTTGTTTAACTTAATGTTCATATAATAGCTCTTTAATTGATTTCGACAACCGAGGTAAGTGAAAATCGTGTGTTGCTCGCTCCAGATTTTTTTTAAAGAAACGAAAGATATATTATGAAAAATGTAAGACCAAAAAAGAAATTATTTTTCAACGTTGTTAGTAAAGGGTGAACCCAATACGATGGTTTCACACTCCGGCTTCCAATGTGCATTCCGTTCCCAGCACCGCGGCATAGAGACACTTCCGAAAGGAATAGCCTACAGTTAGGAGACCAAACCTGGGAAAGCACCTTCTGGAAGAGATTCCCTCACGCCTTGAGAGCTTCCAGTAAGGCAACCTGCTGGAGAACATTACTCAGGCTGGAATAGGAGTTCGGGAAAATATATCCCTTCTTTGGAGCACAATCTCTAGAAGACTGTGAGAAACAGAGGCTGCACCGGCGTACTTAGAAGTTCAGATGAGATTCATTGGCACATGTGGGTGTTCTCATGAAAAAGAACTATTTTCTATGATAGGTGTTCAAAAAAGCCGGTACAAAGGGAGTCATAAATTTTCTCTATCCAGTTTTAGTTAGGATAGGGATCATTAAACAGTAACTAATATCACAAAGGATTGGGCCAACCTTTTAAGTCTTCTCAAGTAAGGAAAACCAAGGATTTTTTACGGCCTTTAAAAAAAATCCTAGGACCATCTCCTGGACCTGAACCCCTGACGCAGGGCATAGAAAGCTGTTATAATAGCTACTAAACCTCATGGGGTTTAGTTGGGGAGCAACACACGATTTTCACTTACCTCGGTTGTCAAAATCAATTAAAGAGCTATTATATGAACATTAAGTTAAACAAAAGTTTTAAGTTAATTTTAATAAACATATGGTTTATATTTAATAATATTACAATATTAAATTATTACATATGCTATTCACTAATAAGTTATGCTCTATTCATCACTTTGCTTTACTTTTTACAACTTTGTATATAATATAATATTTTTGCAAAAATCATAAGCTTTCCAACCTATCTATCTATCTACGTTGCTCTTCTTATCTTCGGAAAACCAAAAATCTGGTGCGGGAAACACACGACTTTCACTTACCTCCATTTTTAAATGAAAGAATTTTCAAAAACAGTTAGAGATAAAAATACGTGAAACCATTAAGGAATTAATTAAATTGAATTTCTATACAAACATGTGTTTCATTAAATTTTTTTTTATATTATTATCTAAAATAATCAGTTAGTTTCATGTTCATTTCATCACTCTCTATTAACTTTTAAAAGCTTGTGTATGAGATAATATTTTTTCTAAAATCTTTAGCTTTCTAACGATATATCATACATGTATATTACTGCTCTTATGTTCAAAAAACGAAAAATTGCATTAAAAAAATATTTTTTCTGTTTTCTCCTTTAGTTGGGTATCGAATTCATTCAATTTATACATTTACCTGTTTTTCATCAGTGGTAACAAGATAATATAGTTATTTTTATAGAATCAACAAAATTAAAGGTACTTTAGAGAAAGAAAATATCGGCATTTAAGGCCTGTCAGACCATTTTAATCCGAATGAAACCTAAATGATATTAAAGCCCATTAAATTTTACATCGATAAAGCGAGTTTAATCAAAATCGTCGGAACCGTTTTCGAGAAAATTGAAAAAAGATGCAAAATGTATGGTATAAAGTGGCTCTTCTGGTAAGCTGATTTTGATGAATGTAATATCTCGGCCGTATATTTGTCTTAAATATGAAATTTCAGTTTCATAGAACTTTTCGTTTCCGCCCGGGAGTTACCAAACACACACACAGACCTTTTTACGGGACTTGGTTTTTTGGACTCAGGGGACCTTAAAATATTTATTTCCGTTGAAAATTGGAATTCGAAAATTTTCACGATCGCAATACTTCCCCTTACTATATATAATAAGTGAAAGTAATAAAAATATGGTATTCAATATTCAATAATATTACAATATTAAATTGTTACATATGCTATTCACTAATAAGTTATGCCCTTTGCTTTACTTTTTACAACTTTTTATATAATATAATATTTTTGCAAAAATAATTAGCTTTCCAACCTATCTATCTATACCTATGTACGTTGCTGTTCTTATCTTCGGAAAACCAAAAATTTCATTAAATAAATATTTTCACTCTTTTCTTCTTCAGTTAGTTATTAGTTATAAATTTTATATTTAGTCACTTTTTAACCATCTTACGTCTATATTACTGTTCTTATTATCAAAAAACCAAATGTAACATACAATAACAGCTTTTTTCTTTTAATCTAGTTGGTCATCAAATTAGTCCAACTGGTATATTTAGCCGTCCTTCATCAATGTCATTAAGATGGTTAATCTCTGGAAATCAATCAAAGTTTAATCCAAATCGTTAGAGCCGTTTCAGAGAAAATCGTAAAAAAGTGCAAAATGCATTGTATAAAGTGGCACTTCTTGTAGGCCCATTATGATGAAATAGTTACTGTAACATTGGGTGTCCCAATTTAGAGCAATAGCCGAGCTAAATGCCTTTGCAGAAGAACTTTCTGTTCACCATACAAACGGACTTCTTCGATACAAAGACGACATACTGGAAGAAGCACATAACCATTATCTCTCAGCCGACATACAAAGGACCCTAAATTCGACTAACTATTCTTTATATAGATTACTATGCAATTACAATGCTCCCGACCCTGAAATGTACCTCACATTTAAAGTACATATAAAGGAATTGAGATGTGTCAGCCAATTAAGAGTTGCAAATCCAGAACATATTAGAATCTGTGGGAAAAACTCAGATTTTTTGTTCAAGTCACAAGAAAGCTGTATATTATGCAATCGATTTATCTACAACAGTCTACATCACATTCTCCTTCACTGCCCAGTACACAATGAAAATAGACGGCAATTTCTTCAACACTTCATCTTAGAATCTTCCGACATCCAAAGTATCCTTGCTATACTGAGAATCGATAGTGTAGATAAGTTACATAAAGTGTACTATTACATGATAGGAGTTCAAAAAGTGCTCAATTCTTTATCCTAGAACATTTTCTATTCAGTGTTTATTTTTATTTTATCTTCAAAGTGATATTTTGCTTATTTATTGTGTCTGTTATAGCACCAGTAACTGTTTATTCTTTAATCTGTAATTTATTTTTTAAAGTCAAATTGTTTTAGTAAATTTTCACTATTATTTTATTTATTTTTTTTAAACGATATGTATATAAAGTTCTAAAACCATAATATTGTAATTTATGGCCAATCTAGGCTCTATTTGTATGGGGAAGCCCCAAAGACAAAATAAAATTTCTATTCTGTTCTATTCTAGTTACTGTAACATCACGAGCACTTTTGGTCTCTGATATTAAATTGGAAAGTCGTGTGTTTCGTGCACCATATTATATAGAACTAATGTAGGTAAATTATTTGGTTACAATAAACCATCGAAATAGTCTAATGTTCAATCCCAAAGATTAAAATCCTTTCGTAAAATACTAAATCACATATAAAATAATTAATATATTGCCTGAAGAATGGTTCTTCCCCAATTTCGTAATTGTATAGATAAAGGCATTAAAGCCCTTGAAATGGAAACTAAGTGCATGCAGCGCATCTAGAAATATTCCTTAAAATACCTTCGGGTGATAGGTCAATATATATGTACATAATGTATATTGTGTAAAATAATAAAGCCAGAGGGTATGAAAAAAAAAATCAGTATTGTAATGTATTGAGGATACTGAGGGGAGTTCATAATTAAATAATTTTAATATTAAACAATTAATGATAACGAACCTTTGTCGGCAAAACATCAAAAGTTTTTTACCTAGCCTCCTAGATTTCCCATCGGTATGGACCCCCCAGCGGTACCAGAAACCTCTGGTAGTTTCCCCCCAGCGGCGGCCAACATGAATATTAAGATTGGTGGAAAGATAAGAATAATAGCACAAAGGCTATACCGCCAACCGGGGACATCCCATCTCGGCCCACCCGAGGTGACGAGAATGAGAGAGAAGAACCGGAGAGTTAGTCAAGTTTTATCCTCAGGAAGAGTGAGTCGGGTTCCATCTACAAGAAGAGGAGGTGGCCGTCGGGGTTCGGAGAGCAGCTGGAGGATGATGCCAAGAAAGGGGACCTAAGACTGATTTCACCTTTGCCAGCCGGTTAAGTGTTTCAAAGGTATATTGTTATTTGTAATATTGTATGGCAAAGGTAGTAGAGAAAATGTCCCTCAGTATTCTCAATCAGAGTTTTAGGCAATATGTGAATATAATGATATGTGTAAAATAATAATTATAGTAATGTATTAATTGAATCTTGTTTACTTTAATCTTACCCTGCATGCCACCTATTGGATTGGTAAACACGATACCTTTGAAAAGGAGATCCATGGTATCATTAACTATAGTTTATATGTTCACTAAATATATTAGGTTAGCTAGTTTTTGAAGCTACCGCTGCCTTAGAAAAGCAGCCGGTTAAAAACATAGCAGTATATTGTCGATCTTCCTAGAACCATGCAAATATAAGGATATTTCCATGAAAAAAAAAAATTAAGAAAAAAAAATCAGAAGATCTTTCAGCCGACAGTCACGGAAACCGATCGTGCTTCGGATTGCGGAGCATCGAAATAGCTGGAAGGAGGTTCCTGAGATATCCTAAATGTGATGGGGCAGTGCCTAAAAGCCTCGAGAAGAATCTAGGTCCCTCATCAGGGTCACGCGTGACATCTGGGACCTCACAGTCATCACAGCCACTGCAAACTGCAAAAAAATAACTTATGATTCGTTATTCGTGGGTGTTTATAGCCAGAATAATACTCCTAAATCTGTGGTAAAGTTCATTTCACATTTCTCTATAGTTACGTTTAAAGCAGAAGATTTATCTAGAATAAAAACATATTTTACTTTCACTTACTATAGATAGTAAGGGAAAGTATTGCGATCGTGAAAATTTTCGAATTCCAGTTTTCAACGGAAATACACGTTTTAGGATCCCTTGAGTCCAAATAGCCAAGTCCCGCAAAAAGGTCTGTGTGTTTAGTAACTCCCGGGCGGAAACGAAAAGTCCTATGAAACTGAAATTTCATATTTATGACAAATATACGCCTTAGACATTACAAAACCATTCTCATTAAAATGAGCTTACCAGAAGAGCACTTTATACCATGCATTTTGCACACTTTTCGTTTTTCTCAAAAACGGTCCGGACGATTTTGATTAAACTCGCTATATCGATGTAAAATTTAATGGGCTTTAATATCAGGTAGGTTTCATTCTGATTAAAATGGTCTGACAGGGCTTAAATGCCGATATTTTAATTTTCTTCATCTAAAGTACCTTTAATTTTGTTGATTCTATAAAAATAACTATATTATCTCGTTACCACCGATGAAAAACAGATAAATATATAAATTGAATGAATTCGATTCTCAACCAAAGAAGAAAACAGAATGTTTTTTTTTTCTCGCAATTTTTCGTTTTTGAACATAAGAACAGTAATATACATGTATGATATACCGTTTAAAAGCTAAAGATTTTAGAAAAATTATTATCTTATACACAAGCTTTTAAAAGTTAACAGAGAGTGATGAAATTTAATAAAACACATGTTCCATAGAAATTCCATTTACCTAATTCTTTAATGGTTTCAGTCATTTTTATCTCTTACTGTTCTTGAACATTCTTTAATCGAATTTAAAAATGGAGCTAAGTTTTTTTTCGGATTCATTGTTCGGCTTTATGCTACTGTGGCTAATTGGATGATGCTACTGCGGGATCTCTAAATTTTGCTTATCCATGTTTATTTAGGACAGGGATCTATTACGAGTGTCTGATATCAAAATAAAATTAAACATAAATAGGTATTTTCTAACAATTATAAGACATATATATGCTCTATTTTACACGAAAAGAATAATAGAAAAATATTTATAGAATAAGCAAAGTCCTGAACTCTACCAACACCTGGGAAACCTCACAGACGCCATTAGAAGGAGACGTTTGGCTTTCTACGGCCATCTGCAGAATGGACCACCACAGGCTGTAGCCAACAAGATCTTTAGAGTAGCCAACAAGACAAAATGGTCACTTTTGTTATTATAATTGATCAAACAAGCTGAGTGGGAACAGGAATCTTGCAGAAGTTAATATTCAGCGAGATACTATCAATGGTAGAAGTCGCTACCGCTTGGCCATTCAAACAACACCTTTCCTCTAGTCCATTACAGAGGTTAGGCAGAAGGCGTCCAAGAAATGGTCCAAGAAACGTGAAGTGGAGTCCATCAGAAAAATGAATGAATACTGGGTCCAACAGAAAAGATTTATTTATCGGCAGGAAATCAACCACCCAACACGCAAGAAGTATAGAAAGCAACAGATATAAACGCAAGCACCTTGGTCCTTAATGGCCCAAACGATAAGAAAAAAAAGAAAAGAAGAAAATCCAACATAGTAGTAATAAATAGAGGAAAAAAACATTCTTACTCTTAGATTGTTAGTTACATATAAATAGATATTTCTTAAGGAAAAGATAGCGGATGGACTAGTGGATAGAGCGCTAGTCTCCTGTTCTCCGGGTCTTCTTATTCCAGGAGCGCGACAGGCAGTGTATGCGCTGGGCCTCGTGGAGTAATCTCCTAGGAGATTACACTCACGTTTCTCGATGCATTTTGTAGGGTCATCACTCCCTTCGCCTAATTTTGAGAGAGGCCACCATTTGGCTGACGGGTCTCACATACCCGAGGAAGAGGCTGTGAGTGAATTCCCATTTAATTACATCCTTTTCAAAGCCCCGCCGGGACTGGGATTCGAACTCACAACCTATAGCATGAGAGACTAGCGCGCTAGCCACTCAGCCACTGGCTCCTGTAACATAGATGTACAATATACCGTTCTCCGAGTCCTGAGTTCTAATCCCGGCTATGGCAGAATATTATTTATTCTCTTGATTCAGCCGGAGGGTAACCCTAGGATATGGAGACACTCCTGAGGCAGATCCAGCCGCTTTAAAGTGGGTAACCAAACCTGGCGGCTGAGCGTAATCGCCTCATTTCACGGTACGAATCACTATATGCACTGAGCCCAAGACCCTTCATGTTCAAGAGGTACATTTTTTTTTATTTCTTACAGATAAAGGTTTTTCTTCTTTAGTCCTTTCGTCATTCTATTATCTCTTGCGGTTTGCCTTTTACTTCTTATTCCCCACCTAACAAGACATTAATCCTAAAGATCATCAAGTCTAGTGAATCAGCTAACCTTTAAGTGTAAGGAAATTCCTCGAACAACTTTCCTGTGGCCCTAACAATCTGTACCAACTTTTTTTCTTCATGTTAAGGAAGAAGATTACAAAGGGAAATTACAACTCAGACTAAAGTCCTTCCTCAAAAAGATGTAAATGCCGACGCGCGAAGACATTATTCATAAAGCTGGACGGTAGTGCGAGAGAAGTTAGCCCATCTGCATATAATGCGATGAGGCTAGCACGCCAAACGTCCCAGCTCCCGCCAGCTTGAATTATACCTCACTCTTTTGTCATCTCCTGCCTTCGCGGCTCTATTACCATAATGCTCTCAGCAAAATGTTCAATAAATCCCATTAGCCTTCCTCACAATGGAATCAGGAAAACATTTGCATTTCTAATAGCCATATCAAGAATTATCTTGTCGCAGATTTCTTCTTTTTTTCTCTTCAAGATCATATCCAGGTCTACAGTCTGGAAGGTGATACCTTGTATTTATTTTCTCGATTTATAAATCTATATACAAGGTTTTAGAAGTCAGCTGTTTTTATTTTCTATTGTTTGAGTGTCCCATAATTTTCACATTATCAGACTTTTTTCCATGAAAACAATTATTATATCTTTTTAATGCTATTAAATAATTACACACATAGGAACTATACTTATTCACTCTTTATTATGCTTACAATTCGAACAGCTGTTTATATTTAACATCTCTTGTATTTATTATATAATAGTTTTTCTCCCGTGAAAAAAAACAACAGCAATCATTAAAGTTTTTCTTTTATTTGATCAGCATCCACGAACCAAGATGACTGGACGCACAACCACCAATTGAGACGTTGATTTCCAAAAGGTACTAAAGGACCTTTTTTACAAAATTAATTTTTTTTAAATATTTGTATTCTCATCATTTAGTTTTATCAAAATCTTATATTTGATTTTATCTAATGTTCACCTAAGTCCTTTATAAATGCAATTTAGAAATATAATTATTTTCTAAAGGAACTAATTACACATTTAATTTCGTTCTAAATTATACCTAAACATCTCATTTCATAAATTTAATATGATGTTATTAATATACTAAAAAAACAATTCTGGGTTTTAATGCGAAAAGAATCAATTTAGCTAATTTAATAATTTAATAATTAGTGATATTCGCGTCTCCGTAAAATTTCCTAGAATGGATATAGTGCCTTTTGGAAATAAACGCCTCAATTATTTGATGCCCATGAGAATATTCTTGGATAAGATGAGCTCTATCATTAATTTAGTATAGAACCTCTATTCTCAATTGAAAGCTGAGAATTGTTTATTTATTTGACTTCACTTTATGCTACAATGGCTAATTTGACGATGCTACAGTAGGAGTCCTAAATTATGCATATCCAGGTTTTATTAGGATAGCGATCTTTAACGAGTACCTGACATCGCACAGGCTCGGAATCACCTTTTAACGTACCCTCCGAAAGACGGCGAAACTAAGGATTTTTTTACTCCCATTAAAAAATCCTAGGACCACCTGCGGGTTTGAACCCGTGACGTTTGGAATAGGAGACTGTTAACCCAGCTACAAGTGATCCCTAAAGCTTACATTGTCGTAATACATCTTGAACATTTTCAATTTTGGTTTGACCTCTTCTGGAGTTATAGTCTTCTTCTTATTAGACGATGTCGACCATTCTGCTTCTATATTACCATCTACTAATAAATTCATTGATCTGTTGGAGTTAATTTCACTTTCACGTAATGCTAAGTAGGCTTCTTCTATTGTTCTTTGAGATGAAAATTTAGTTTAACTTACTTGTGAAACATTAATTATTTTATTCCAATTCACATGAATATCTTTGAGCCAATCTCTTCCCAAAATAGGTGATACACCTCGATCAGTTATGAACAATTTTCCTCTAAATGTATCCTACATTAACATGGGCAACCCCTTTCGGAATTAGAATTTCACCCGTATGGGTTTTTTATTTCAAACTAGTCTTACACTATTTATTACAAATTAGTCTGAAGTTTAATGTTTGAACATAAATCATATGTTTTCAACGAAAAAGAATACACGTTTTATTAAAATCAAATTGAAATATTTTTCAAATTAAACTATATTTAATACTTTTCAATTGATTTTAACAGTCGAGGTTTGTGAAAGTCGTGTGTTGCCAACACCAGATTTTTTCTGAAGAACTTGATATTTTAAAAAAATAATGAAATATGCAGAAATAAAAACATACACAAAGAGAAGGAGCCGGACGAAATGCAGGTCATGGTACGACAAGCCACGCCCAAGGATTGACACTGATTCCAACAAAAGAATATTTTGCTAATGCTTTTGTGATGACCGCCTCGTCTGTGTGGGCCAGAAAGTGATATATTACGACTTAAAATTATAAGCGGAATTGTAAATTATAATCCTAC
Source organism: Piezodorus guildinii (assembly GCA_023052935.1). Lineage (NCBI taxonomy): Eukaryota > Metazoa > Arthropoda > Insecta > Hemiptera > Pentatomidae > Piezodorus > Piezodorus guildinii. The sequence goes on along the minus strand of CM041296.1, from coordinate 16,816,095 downwards.
ATTACATTACAATTAGAATTTGAAATTGCAATTTGAGCAATACCCGTTTAATTAGTATATACACAATAGTGCAGTCGTATAATTATTCCATTGTTAAGAATGATAAATTAAAGGTGTGATTCCATGTATGACGCGTGCGTAGGCCATTTTCCGGTTCATGTGCATTCCAAGATCCTGACCTGGCAGTATTCAATATATGGACTATCAATAACGAAGTTCAATATTACTTTCATTTTATATTTGTTTATAGTATTTATTTATAGTTAATTAATATCAATGAATTTTTTACAATTTATGATTACTAGAAAGAACGGTGGATTTATCTGTGATGTTGTGGTTTGCATAACAAACCTTCTACACGAACCTTTCGTAATCACAATGATTATAGCCGTTTTTGAAAAAATCTTAAAAAGGTGCTAAATGCATACTTTTTTTCTTAAGCATATATATTGATATTTACAACTGTATTAAATAAAAATACACTAAGTAAATGTGATGGTAACACATAAAACTGTCATGAAATACATGTAGTGACACTACCCAGTGGCAGCACTCTAAAAATATTCTAATCTAGAAGTTCCCATGGCCATATTTTTTCAGACGTCTCGGGGGATTATCAGGGATCAAAGAGGAAGCAATGATTGAAACTTTTTTTTTTTTTTTTTTAATAGTAATATTGCTTTATTGAGAAGTAATACAATCTGCCACTATCTTGGGCAATAAGTATTGGAGATAAAAGAAGTCATTCATTCCATATGTACAAAGTAAAACAATTAAAAAGTAAAATGCCTCAATAACAAAAGAAGAAAAAAATAAATAAATAAAGAAAAATAAAATAAAATAAATGAAAAAAAAGAAAATAATTACAATCTTGTCCACATTCATACCTATATACAATATTTACATACTGCCCCTGGGAACTCCGAATCGAACCTCTGCATCCAGAAATGGATGCCGAGGCACAATGTCAGGAGATCCCAGCGCCTCTCAGTCAGCCGCTTCACCAATCTAGTCAGTGGAGACTGAGTGAGGGCGCTAGAGCCACACACTCTCAGGCATGAGTGGAGAAGTTGGCCATTGCCAGCACTCCAGTTGCATATTTATAAGAGATCTCTCGCCCATTGCCGCCTCAACCTACGAGGAGGGTTGTAAGGATGGTTGGTACTAGATAGGGATTGTGCCAGGGGATTAGGAAGGTGAGCAAGTTTCTGGTGGAAAGTTGAGAATTTGGATGGGATGAGATCAAGGACATAAGGGATCTTGAGGTCATGATGTAAGGTCTTGTTTGTAACATAATAGGGAGCATTGACTATTGTTCTAAGGACTTTGGACTGAAAGGATTGGATACGTTTGATGTTCGAAAATTTAGTAGTACCCCATAGTTCAATTCCGTAGGTCCACATAGGTTTGAGAATTGTCTTGTAAATCAATAGTTTGTTTTCAATGGAAAGTTGTGATGTTCTGTTCAATAATCTATATAACTGTCCGTATCTTCTGTTGAGCTCTTGTCTTTTAAGTCGAGTATGTGGGTTCCAGGTCAGTCTTTTGTCTAGTAGGAAACCCAAATACCGGACTGTGTCGGAACAGGGAAGTGGTATAGAGTTGAAATGAACTTATGGACAGGATTTACGTCGGAGGGTGAAGGTGACGTGCTTACTTTTGGATTGATTGACTTTGATGCGCCAATTGTCGCACCAATGTTCAATCAAGGAGAGGTGTCTTTGGAGATGGAAAGATGCCAGTTCTGGGTCTGAATGGGTTGATAGAATGACAGTATCATCGGCAAAAGATGCTAGGAAGGTATCAGGATCTAAAGGTATATCAGCTGTAAACAAGATATAGAGGATAGGACCTAGGACGCTTCCTTGAGGTACGCCGGCCTCGATTGGGTAACAAGTGGATAACTCTGAACCACAGCGGACTCTGAAGGAACGGTTAGAGAGATAGGATCTTAGGATTAGATATAGGGATTGGGGTAATACGGATTTTAGTTTGAAAATCAAGCCATCGTGCCAGACCCGGTCGAATGCCTGAGCAATGTCCAGAAAGGCACCAGTGCAGTACTGCTTGTTTTCAAGTGCAGAGGATAAATGGTCAACCACTCTTAGACCTTGCTGTACATTGGAGTGCCCAGAGCGGAATCCGAACTGGTGGGAAGGAATTTCAATTAAATGTAGGATACGTTTAAGTAGGATTTTTTCAAAAATTTTTGAAAGGATAGGGAGGAGGCTGATTGGTCTGTAGGATGAGGCGTTGTTGGGAGGTTTACCAGGTTTAAGAAAGAGGATAATAATGGAGTGTTTCCATAACAGAGGAAAGTGGGCTGTGCGGAGGATACAATTATACAGGTAAGTAAGGAATATAATTGCTTTATGAGGCAGTTGTCGAAGGATCTTGGAGCTGAGGAGGTCATGGCCAGGAGATTTACGAGGTTTTAGGTTTTATTTTTAAGGAATTTGACCTCAGAGGGGTTAACAGCTTTAGGAGGTAGAGAGAGAGGTATTGGTGAAGAGAGGAATTTTTCTACGCCATCAGTATGAGTGGAATTGTGGTTGGGATGGGGGGTGAATATGATAGAGAGGTACTGGGCAAATTCTTCTGGTCTAGTCTCCTCTGACGAAGCCCAGGAACCATCAGCTCGTCGGAGAGGATGTGTGATGGTATGATGTTTAAGTACCTTTTTGGTTATTCTCCAGAGAGAATTGTCGGTTACGGATAATGAGGAGAGGTAGGAATTGTAGGAGTTGGATCTAAAGGAATGTAATTTCTGTTTAACTAATTTGGTATAATAGTTGTAGGATTTCCGATCGTCTGGGTGCCTGGTTCTTTGCCAGAGGATTCTGGAACATGTGTGGATTAGTGTGGATTAGATCTTGGAGGTCTTGGGGTATAGGATTCTTCTTATAGTGAAGAGGGGAAGGGGAAGGTGAAGATGCATTCCAGGCTGCTTGTTGGATCAGGGTGGTGAAGGAATTAACAGCATCGTCTAGTTCTTGAGGAGTTTTGAGGGATACTCTGAGGTCTATTGCATCGGTTATGATTTCACGGAAGAGGGTCCAGTTAACTGGGCCTCTTAGGAATGACGGTGGAGGGAGTTTTAGTATAGGTGATAATGAAAGAGTTAGGATAAGAGGGCTGTGATCTGAGGATAGGTCATCGAGCCGAAAGACAGAATGATTTAGCGGTCCTAGGCCTTTGTGGATGAAGATATCTAGTAGGTCGGGATTACGGCTAGGATCAGTGGGCCAATAGGTGGGAGAGTCGGGAGAGAGGATGTTACTATGGGTGGAACAGAGTGCAGAATGCAGTGTTCGCCCGCGAGAATTCGTAGTTCTAGCCCCCCACTGCTGGTGTTTTGCATTTAAGTCTGCACCTATAAGGAAATGATGGTCCAGAGAATTTAGGAAGGAATTGAATTGGATTGCGGAAATCGGTTTTTTAGGTGGGGAGTATGCTGCTACCACTGTTAAAGGAAAATGACTGGTTTGTATTTTTATAGCAGTGGTTTGAAGAAAATCGTGAACTGGCAGGGGAAATGAGTGGTGGGAGAGGGAGCTATGGATGATGACCGCAGTGCCGGCATGAGCTGTTCCATCGGGATGGTCTGTTCTGTATATTCGGTAGTCAGGGATGTTGAATAATCGTTTGTTGGTCAGTCGTGTTTCAGTTATAAGGGCTATGTCAATATGTTTGTCGTGTAGTAATGTAGTTAGTTCGTTAATGTGATTTCGAACTCCATTCGCATTCCAAAGGAGAATGGAAAAGGACTTTTGTGGTGTCATTTATGGATTTCTGGGGACTTGGATTAGGTTGGATACTAAGTTTGTTAACAAGGAGATGAGAGGGGTAATAAGGGATTTGAGCTCAGTCAGGAATGTATTCATGGTGGCAGTTAAATCAGTAGAGGTGGTAGGAGGAGGAATATAGGAAATTCGGTGTGGGCTAGACTTTTGGGTATTGGTCCTAGGTTGTGTGGAAGGGTTATGTAGATGTTGGTATTGAGGGTAGGAATCTTGGGGTTGGGGTTGAGGTTGAGCCTGCGGTTGGGCGAGAGATTGTTGTGTCTCAGCTTCTTCCAGCATTTGGGCATATGAGACCCCTGGGTTGACGGTTCTGGAGGGTTTCCTTAGCGGTCTAGGGGTTACGTCTTGATGAGGTGTTGCAGTCTTGACTTTAAGATCTTGTAGGTCTGACACCCCTTGTAGTTGGCTGGATGTCCTTGGTGACAGAGTGCGCAAACTGCAGGAGTTTGTCTGGTTTTAGTGCATTCCTCCGTCTTATGCTGTCCTCCACATCTGACGCAGCGTGATAAATGGTGGCAGTACCGCTTCGTATGTCCGTAGGCTTGGCAGTTATGACACTGAACTATGTCTTTCTTGACATATGGTTTTTCTACTACAACTCTTGTGTAGTAGAGGCGGTTGACAGAATAAATGTTTTCAACCCCGGGGGATCTTTCAAGATCAACAAAAAAGAGAGGTAGTGGTATTTTGTTTCTTTGACCGGTCTGCTCTCTATTTTCTTTTGTGACATTTACGATTTGTCGAATTTCGAATCCCATGGAGGTGAGTTCGTCTTTGATTGCATCTGTAGGCGTCGAAGGGTGCAGGTGCCTTATCACTACCCTAAGTGCTCTATCTTGTTGGAGCTGATATGTGTGAAAGTCAGCTTTCGTTTCACACAAATATTTAACAATTTTTCTGTATGCCTCAGGGTTGTCTGGCAGTAATTTTGTGTCATTTGTACGGCTGATGCAAATATATGTTCCAGGACCCGCAACATTATTTAATTGTTGACAAAATAATTGAAAATTTTTTATGTTTTTTATGAATATTGGAGGCGGTTTAGGCTCCCTGGGAGCTGGTGTTGCCTCCATGTTGTCTTCAGGGGTGTTAGATAGCGCCTGATACGGGTTGGGGGTGAAGAAAGGAGATTCTTCTGTCGTAACCTGAGAAGAGGTGCCAGGTCGGGGCTCCATGTTTTCTACTGAGCTGCCGGGTGTTACAGTATTATTACCCTTGCGTTGTGATCTTCGAGATTTATGTTTTGGGGGAGAATTAGTAGGAGTAGTCCCTAAGCTCCTACTTCGTTTATTGTTATTCGTTTTACTAGACATCACCATATGAAAATATCTCATTTCATATTGGCTACGAGGGATGAAATAATATAGTGTGTGAAAAGACGGAGAAGAGAAAAAAAAAATATAATAAAATAAAAATAAAACTGTCCAGAAGACGTAACTAATTACGTAGGCGCGAAGAAAACTGACAGACGTGGAATGTCCTCCCTCATGGGCCACTGGAGGCACACTGCCCGTGGGAGTGGGGAGAGCAACCCAATATGTCCAGGTACCCGTCCGCCTAATACTCTCACACACTATTATTATGCTGTTTAATACAACTTAATAATCAAGTGATTACTCACAGGTTGTAGGTTCAAATGAGAAAACAGATGAAGTAATTTGATTACACTAAGTTCATTACTTGAAAGATAACTATAACACTAAGAAATCGATTGAAACTAATGGATTCTAGTGGGAATGGAGATTGTCAAGGGAGGAATGGTCAATAAGGCTAAGTCAACAACATATGGAATATTAAGGTCTTTACGAATGAGTTTTTTTTGTGACAAAATAAGGAACATTGAGGATTTTCCGAAGGATTTTGGATTGTAAGGATTGGGATACGAGAGGAATTCGATGGTTTAGTGGAACCCCATAGCTCTACTCCGTAAGTCCTTATCGATCTTATGATGGTCATATAAATAAGTCATGTAATTAAGTGGAAGATTGGAGCGTTTGCCCAGTAAGTGTTGAAGTAGTAGAAAACATCGGGCAGTTTCTTGTCGTTTCAATCTTGTATGGCGATTCCAAGTTAGACGTTTGTAAAGGTATCGAAAATGCATAATAAAACTGGATGTTCTGGTCCAACGATTTTTTAAGTTCATTTACCTATATATGAAATATATAGTAGGAGAAAGTATTGTGATTGTGAAAATTTTTGAATTCCAGTTTTCAATGGAAATATACCTTTTAGGGCCTCCTGAGTTCAAATAATCAAGTCCCGAAAAATGGTCTGTGTATCTGTGTGTGTGTGTGGTAAGACCAGAGCAAAAGCGAAAAGTTGTAACTTTTTTATCAAAATCGGCTGACCAGAAGAGCCACATTATACCATGCATTCATTTTGCACCTTTTTACCATTTTCTCAAAAACAGCTCTCACGATTTTGATAAAACTCTCTATATCGATTAAAAATTGAATGGGCTTTAATGTGATATAGGTTTCATTTTGATTAAAATGGTCTGATTGGGCTTATATGCCGATATTTTAAATTTCCTTCCTCTAAAGTACCTTCAATTTTGTAGATTTTATAAAAATAACTGTATTATCTTGTAACCATTGATAATTAAAAGCTAAATATGCAAGTTGAGCGAATTTTATAAACAACTAAAGGAGAAAACTGAAAAAATAATTATTTAATGCAATTATTTTGCAATGGGTTTTATTCTGATTGAAATAGCCCAACAAGGCTTAAATGCCGTAATTTTAAATTCAATATAAAATAACATTTCTATAAAAAATAACCATATCATCTTGTTACCATTGATAAAAAAACATTTAAATATATAATTTGAACAAATTCGATATCCAACTAAAGGAGAAAACTGAAAAAAATATGTTTTAATGTTTTTTATTTTATTTTGAACTTAAGAACATTAATATACATGTATAATATACTTTTTGAAAGCTAATGATTTTAGTAAAAATATTATCTAATACACTTGTTTGTAAAAGTTAATAAAGAGTGATGAAAAGCCGATAAAAATGCGATCGTGAAAATTTTCTACTTTTCACAGGAAATACACGTTTTTCAATTCAATTTTCAACGAAATTATTTTAAAACCCAATATGTGAGTTTCATTTCAAGCTTAGTGCCTTTTTTTGATGAAACCTAAGTAAATCAAAATAGGTTTTGAAATTCTCTTTATCCGAAAATTTCCTTTGATGATCACTTCCCTCGGACCTTATCGAACTAGATAATCCTTGAGTACGCCTACTTTTCTTTCACTTCTAACTGTAAATAATAATGAGCAAGTTCAGCTGACCGTAATAAAAGAAGGGGTTGAGGAAGGAAGATCGGATACCGTTCTAAAACCTCGGGACGTCTTCGAGTCCTGTCTAGGAAGAATCTATACTCTATCCTGAGTGGGTTAGCGCGCGGTGTCCAACCACCACAGATGACCAACAACTTGTAAAACCAAATAATTACGAGTTCCAGCCTCGGTGCTGGGGGGCTTTTATCTCGACGTTTATACCCCGCCCTTACCCCTTGGCCCAAGGAACCCCCGTATAGCCTTCAAAGGCGAGGTAGGAGTGAAAAAAAAAATACACAGTACTTTTTATTGTTTCTGTTAATTTTGGGATACATGTTAGTTTGTGGTATTTCTTTTAATTGTTGTTGATATGTTGTTTATGGGTTTTTATTTCTGAGTTATCTATCATTTTATCATATTTGAAAAATTGAGTTATAAATTTTTTATTTTATTGTTTAGATCTGTTTATATGTTTATGTTTTATGTTTTTACAATTTTCTTTTTGATTAATAATTTTGTTATATTTTTTTTTGTTGTTTCTTCTTTTTTATAATTGTGCCATAATTAAGTATTTTAGGATAAACGTTTTCTTTTAATATGTTATAAATTTCCAATTTTACATCTTTCATGGACAAACGATCAAAACTTTCCACATACTACAAAAAATTAATTTATATTACCATCATTAGGCCTATTTGGACATATGGGATTGAGTTATAGGGATCCACCAAACCATCCAATTCTTCCCGCATTCAACCCTTGCAGTCCAAAATCCTCCGAAAGATCCTAAATGCCCCTTACTTTGTCACCAATAAAATAATCCACAAAGACCTAAATATCCCATTAGTTGCAGACTTAGCCCGAATTAGATATACTTCCTTTCACTCTCAACTTCCGCAAACTCTCATCTCCTATTCCTGATCATCTTCCTAGGCGGCTGAAAAGACGATGGCCTCGAGACCTACTTATCTGAATAAACTTTGAAGTACCTGTATCACGCCCACTTGATCTATTAGCACATTTACTTAATGTAAGTATTGTATTGTGTAATACAGTTGTAAATTTCTTTTAAATAAAAAAACACAAAAAACATCTTTCATAAACTGTTCATCTGTAAGTTTAATTGCTCTATGTATATAATTTCTGGCTTTGTTTACTATTTGTGTTTTTGGATGATTTAAAATATAATTTAATATCCTATTGCTATTTTTCTCTTTTTTAGTCCATTTTGTACTCATTATGTAGTTCTTCATTTGAATTTCTAAGTCAAGGTATTTGATTTTATTGTTTATTGATTTTTCGATTGTAAATTGAATTTTTTTGTTGTAACTATTGAATATTTCTAAAATGTCTGCACATTGATTCTTATCTATTATTATAATGAGGTCATCAATATATTTTTTTATTAATATTGGTTTAATTTTTAATTATTCTATTTGTGTTGTTAATAGTTTATTTAAATATATCCCGCTAAGATTCACCGATAAAACCCCACAAAACAGGTAATCCATTTAATTGTTTGTAATATTTATTTTTATATTTGAAATGAAAAACCCCAAAATATAAAATTGAGGGTATACATACCAAAAAAATTTTTTTTTCCGATCAATTTAGATATAAAAAATTAACTGAAAAATGCAATAAAAATAAGAAACCGTACAATTTAGCCCAAAATATTCAATTTTGGGCAGTATACAATTGTAATATATTATTCCCTAATATATGAACAGAATACCTGTCCGAGTTAGAAACTGATACACGCAAGCAAATAGAAATGAAATGAAATGAAATTTTTTTCTATTCTGGTGTCAAGCCCCTTTAAAATAATGAACTATGAACAGAAAGAAATCATTATGGTCTGGTAACTTAAAGAAAAAAAAAAAAAAATATATATATATATATATATATATATATACATAAATATGAATATAAAAGGAAAAATATGTACACATGTAAAGGATCAAACATTCATCATATCTGTAAATCTTTGCAAATTTATAATAGAATGTGCAAAATCATGGAAAGCCGGTCTCTAGTTATTACTATTACTGTAATACTAAATTATAGTATTAAAGTAATAGTATATTATATTATATTTTGTGCATAAATGTATTCTTTCTATGAACATTTTTTTGTCTTTTATTGGTGTATGGCTTTTGATGGAATCCCAATTATCTTCTAATATTTTGATACAATCTTCAAACAAACAAATGGATTACCTATGGGTGGGGTTTTATCGGTGATAAATAAACAGGTCTAGGAAGGAAATAAATTAACAGCGAAAGTCAGTAAGGAGCAGTTGAACTTTGTCCAAATCGATGGCTATTAGTGACATTATGTTATATAACACACCCTGCGTTAGTCATCTCAAGTGCCTCGTATTAGCGATGAAATACCTAGCTTATCTTGTGGGATTTTTCGCTATATTAATTGCCGATATGGATATACGGTTCGGCTTTGAGCTGTCCGCATTAGTATTGCAAAACAACATTAATCAACAACAACATGAATAATCCGATTACAAAAAAAAAAAAAAAAAACAGGGTCACCTTCTCATAAAAACCCAAGTTAATTTTTTTTCTCTAGAGCAAAACCAATGAATTTCCTATCTAGTTAATCCGGCGATAAATAATGATACAGAATCATTAATAGCCGGATTTAATGACGACATATTGTCTGTTTGGATCGGATGTTACGTTGGGATGTTAAGTCTCACCTACAATCAGGAAAATAATATTAGAACATATCCTAAAAAAAAAAAAAATCTGAAAAGACAAAATCAGTGCCAGGGATTCCATAAACTGTAATGGCTAGAGCACACAAAGGTTTATCTAGCAATAATATCCAGCAATGGCTTCGTTCCAGACGATACCATACCCTCAGAAAATTGTTCTCTTCAGTACAGGTCGCTTGCACAAATCCATCCAATGTAAACATTACAAGTTCATAAGATGTTTATTTATTTAACGTCACTTTATGCTACTATGGCTAATCGGACGATGCTACAGTGGGAGTCCTGAATTTTGCCTATCAAGGTTTTATTAGGATAGGGATCTTAACGAGCACCTGACACACAGGCTCGGGACCACCTTTTAACGTTCCCTCCGAAGGACGGAATAACTAAGGATTTTTTACTCCCATTAAAAAATCCTAGGACCACCTGCGGGTTTGAACCCGTGACCTTTGGCATAGGAGGCTGTTATGCTAGCCACCCAGCTACAATTAATCCCTAAGTTCCCAAGATAATCCTTAATACAATCATCTCACGTAAGACACAGCTAATCTCTTTGAAACCTGCCAGTCGGCATATTAGACACCTGCATATTAACTTTTGTGAATCCGTCTTCACTAAGGTTAACAACTTTGCAAGCATATTTAATTCGCCGCTATGCTTGCAACTCTAATATTATGAAGTATAGCAAACTCCACAATATTCCCTTATCTTACGTTCTAAACAACGAAATCCTTCGTAATGACTCACAACTGAAAATGGCTGCTGTGAGGTCCTGCTGGATACTTTACTTCTGCATACCTAAAATGTCTTGATTGTCATCTCCTATCTAATAAATCTAATTGTTACTTAAAATAATGACAGGTGCGAATATACTTAAAATAATGGCTCCTACGTTAGGGTTGAAAACAGTGCGAGGAAGAAGATATTCGATCCCTAGAGGTCTTGTAATGCTTCACCTGGCTAATATTAGTCTTATGTTGCTTATCTTTCCTGCCACTTCTAATGGCTTTATTGTATTTATAATTTGTACATAATGCTTCATTGTTATTCAGTTGTAGTAGAATTAAATGGCATTAAATGAAATCATATAATATCGAACAAAAACGGAGGGATATTATGAATTGGGATGCATATGCTGACCTTTAGGCCCAACTTGGTGGAAAAAAATAGATAATATAAAATAAAAACCATGATAATAAAATAATAACCTTCATTGGGGGTAAGGAAACAAATACCAAGCGATATTTTATTTACGGCCAATCGAGACATTGATTTAAGTCAAAATGATCGATTCCCGCAAAAAAGTCAGTGTGTGTGTGTGTTTGTACGATATTTTCATATTATATGAAAAATAGTTACAGCAATTTTTTTAACGAAATTATTAAACCAGAAGAGTCACTTTATCCTATAAACATTGCACCTTTTCACTATTTTCTCAAAAACGGTCTATGTAAAATGTAGGTTTGTTTCTGGTTGAAATAGTCTAAAATTTTAAATTTTCTTTAATTTCTTCAAAGTAACTTTAATTTTTTAGATTCGAAAAAACTAACCTTATCATATTTTGTTAGTATTAATAGAAAATGAGTAAATATATAAGTTGAACGAATTTTATTTACTAACTAAAGGAGAAATTAGTAAACATATTTTTGTATGTGATTCTGTATTTAAACATAAGAGAAGCAATATAGATGTATAATTTACCGTCATTCTTTAACATTTTTTATCTCTACCTTTATTTAAAAGTGTTTAGATTTTATCTACGGAGGTAAGTGAAAGTCTTATGTTGCGCGAACCTGATTTTTTAAAAATTTAAATCAGCCCGATATCACTCTGAGATGTTAAAGTATTAAATAATTTATTTTATCTTAATTTGTTTTGTTACGAACTAACCGTACATAACTTTTGATTTTTGATACATCCAAATTTTTAACCAACATTAATTACTGAATACGTACATAATTAACAGTACAATCGCAAATATGAAAACATGAATTATTTCTATTTAATTTAGGAAAGTAAAGACTAACTTGGAACCCGCATACTAGACTTTAACGACAAGAACTTAATCGACGATTTGCACTATTATACAGACTACTGAACAGAAATTCTAAACTATCTATCGAGGACAAACTGCTAAAATATACAAGACAGTACTGAAACCTATCTGGACCTACGGACTTGAACTGTGGGGGACAGCCAAATTTTCTAACATCAAACCCATTCAATCCTTCCAATCTAAAGTCCTCCGAACAATAGTTAATGCTCCTTATTATATATCCAACCATACCTTACACCACGACCTAAATATTCCATTTATTTTAGACCTTATACCATTAAAATTCTCTAAATTTCATCAGAACTTTATCCATCATCCTAATCTCCTTGCTCAATCCTTATCCAGCTCCACACATCCTTACCATCCTCCTAGAAGGTTGAAACGGCAGTGGCCTCGAGACCTCTTGTAAACATGTATATTGGAGTTCTAGCATTGGTTAGATTCTCCACTCACGTACTGTATGCTTGTGAATTGTATATAGGTATGAGTGACTTTTGTATACATTTTTATTGATTTTGTTTTGTATATATCGTGTGAATGTAGTATGAATGTTGTACATTATCACTATTAAAAATGTCCTAAATTGGACAGATTGTAATATTACTCAATAAAGAATTGTTTCTTGAATTTAGGAAAGTAAGTGAAGCCTGAATTAGATGTAGAAAAGAAAGCTTATAACTTGATATTTTAATTGATTTTTAATTATCGCCTATAAAATTAGTAATAATGATTTGCTTTAAGATACATTTTACTTTTCAAAAAAAAATTATTTATTGATATATTTAATTTGTTTACAGGTACGTTTGGAGTTTTAAACCAGAGCATTTAAGGAATATATATTGGTATGTACTTAGTCATTATGGAAATAATTATTTTTTATTTTATTTCATTTTTAGACTATTAATTGTAAACGTATAATGTTGCTTTGTAAAGCTAGAGAGTTTAGAAACAATATTATCTTATGCACATAGTTGTTTAAGGTAATGGAGGGTTGATGAAAAGTGGTTAATTGCGCAGATGCGGTCGAGAGTCAGAAACCCATGCACATGTGTTGGGTAAATGTGCACATAACACGTTTATAGTTACCCGTCGGCACAACCGCATAAAGAAGGAGGTAGCAGAACTTTTGGAAAAGAAAAAATCCAACTGCTTCCAAGAGGTATTTTGCCTTGATACCGAAGGATCAACTAGATTTGTGGACATCTTGGCATTTAGTTCCACAGAAAAGGAAGCACTGATAGTGGATCCTGCAATCAGATATGATACAAACGACTGGGAACAAGGCTAAAAAATCATGAGGGAAAGAAAGCATTTATACGAAATGTATTCCATACCTACAAGAAACATTTCGCGAGGAGTTTGGCGAAAGAAAATTTACTGTCACGGGACTTTGGTTCGGGAGCAGAGGGACCATCCCAGTAGCCCCTAGATCATTTTTGGAGAAGTAAACACTGGAAAGAAAATAGTTGCAAAAGATAGCGGAGACCATAATCTTGGACTTACTGGGAATCACCACATATATTGAGGCTAGACTCGTTTTATATATGTCCAGGAGCGAAATGTCTATGTATTTCTATTTGGCAGTACCCCCTCTATTTTCCTTTGAAAATTGTCTTCAGGCTTGATCCGATATGCTGTGTACTCATACCGAAGTTGAGCAGCAGATCCAAATGGAATTTCTTTCATTTTCTCTTGTCTTAGACAATGATGTAAATTATAAATTAAGAAGTAAATTTCCAAACGCCTTGTTGGTGTATCTTAAATGATTTTTGCTTGTACGAAAACAAGATTAACGATTTTCATATTGAGTTTATTAACGTTTTATTTTATAACGTTAAACCTAGTAATATTTCATAAAATAAAATTACCTGACATATTATTGTTAGCTGGTAGATTAATAATGGATTATGGGAAAGATATTGGCTCCATTTTAATCACTATTACATCATTGAATTAACGGTAATCGGTGTCTGTAGATGTTAATCTTCATCTTGCCTTTTTCATAACAAAACACAATAACGGTAAATTGAATTCATTTTATTAGATATAGTTTTTCCCCCAGATTATTCTGACTTTCGCGTTATACCTTTATTTTTATGATGTCAGCAAGTTAAATTTATTTATTCCAAGTTTACCGAATATGTTTGGATTGAACTTTATGTATATATTTTTTTCATAATTCTAATTCTCAATTATTTATACACTATATTTGAAATATATAGTAAGAGAAAGATCGTGGAAATTTTCGAATTCTAGTTTTCACCGGAAATACCCGAGGGTGCCCTGAGTACAACTAACCAAGTCCTCAAAAAGGTCTGTGTGCGCTAATAGTCGAAAACTAATAGTCGTAAATATTCATATTCAGGACAACTATAAGCCCGAATGTTACAGCACTTTTTCATCAAAATCAGCTAACCAGAAGAGCCACTTTATACCGAGCATTTACCACCTTTTTACGATTTTATCAAAAACGGCTATAACGATTTTGATGAAGCTCGCTATATCGATGTAAAATTTAATGGGGTATAATATCATGTAGGTTTCATTCTGAATGACATAGTCTGACAGGGTTTAAATGACGATATCTTAAATTTTCTTCCTCTAAAGTACCTTTAATTTTGTAGATTCTATAAAAATGACTATATCATCTATTAAGTACTGATAAAAAACGGATAAATTATAATTCGAATACGATATCCAACTAAAAGAGAAAAGACCCAAAATATTTTTTGTATGCAATTTCGGTGTTTTTTAGTAATGTAGACTTATAATATACCGTTGGAAGGTTAATGATTTAAAAAAATTATTATATTATACACAAAATTGTAAAAGTTAATGGATAGTGGACAAAAGCCGATAAAACTATTATCAATTATATACATATTATTAAATAAAACACTTTGTTTCTATTGAAATTCAATGTAATTAATTCTTTAACAATTTATTTTTATCTCTAAGTATATCTAAGAATTCTTAAAAACTATATAAATTTATTTAAACAACAATAAGTAAGTGAAAGTTCTGTGTTGCACCCACCAGATTTTATATATTTTCTTTATTTTATAAAAGTTCAAAACATGAATAATTAAATCCTTTTATATAGTTGTTAAGCCGATAATACCCATTAGTAGTTTTTTTTATTTTTTTTATCATTACAATTTTTATCACATACAGCAGGATATCCAACTTATTTATCCTTCGTCTATTTCTAATATAAATGGTGAAATGATAGTTTTATCTGATTACAATAGTGAAAAAAAAAAATATGGAAATAATTTTGGTGCCAAAATTACTTATTTCAAGAAAAAATAATTTAAAAGAATTATTTAGTTGTACGCTTGGTAATAACCCTAAAATATAAATAATCTCGTCAAAATAGTACTTTTAATAAGGTTTCTTAAAAACTGTGTTTATTTAATGTCTTATTTTTTTTTTTTTCTCTATGAAATAGAGTACAACTTAGGATGACAATAAACTTATTTTTCTACCTTTATAAAGTAAATAAAATATGTTTTTTAGGAGCAAACTTCCGATTTTTTTACGTGACTCCTGGGGAGTGTTTTCCGTTAATATTTTGCAGATGATAATCGTTAATGTCTAATTTCCCAAAAAAAAAATCGAAATCGATGAGATTTGGGATCCTATCCTTTTCAGGATTTAGAATTTAGAATTAAAAAAAAAATACATTCAGAGATTAGTACTGTTTCTAGGCCAACGGCTGTGCAATGATGGTATTATGCCTTGATCACGCCGGCCGCCTGTTTTTCCCTCAAATATTTGGGTAACCACTTTTAGAGGCTGGGTCTGCCCCATGGGGTCTCCATTCCCTACGCTCGCCCTCGGCTGTATTAACAGAATAAATAATATTCTGAAACCAGGACCCGGAGAACAGTAGACTAGTGCTCTATCTACTAGACCACGCCGCTCCTTTAAATAATTAGAATAACCATATAAATATCGGGTACTGCCGAAATTTTTGAATTATTGCAATACGTGAGGAATTCTTGTTACAACCGAAGCTTTCCAAATATTTTTCATTAAGCTGATTTAAAAAAATATTCCAATGACCTCTTGCATCGTCCGCGGACCCCCTGTTGGGAACCAGTGGTTCTAGACACAAGCGATATATCGATTCCTATCCCTCACCTCCGCCCTGCCCTACAAGAACTCGAGGATCGTTGGGTGATAATGGTAGGTAGCTACGTAAGAGTAACTGTAAAGGGTGAAGGTAGTGAGATAGAGTAGCGGTAGCACGACCCCCCTCCTAAACCCCTCTTCGCCCCCCCACTCTCTTATATAACCAGGCTCACCCCAAGGACACCCTCTCGCACCTCTCCTTTATCCTATATCCCTTCTCTTCTCTGTCCTATATTTTGTATCCACTCTGCATAAATAGCACTCTCAAATACATTATACATATTTGTAGATAAAATATAGATTTATTATATCATATACATACATACACATAAATATTTGGATGGATGACGAAAATTATTGATATCGAGAAACAAAAGGGAAGATTTTTAGAAAAATTCACGGCGCGATTTTCTTTCTTCAAAGGATCTCAACGAAAACACGAACAGCATCGATGATAAATTTAGGGAAAGAAGTTTAAAATTCTAAATAAAATGAAAAAAATTCATTATTCCGGACCAAGTCCGAATAAAACAAAGGCAATGAAAAACAAAAAAATCTTATGGTCTAGTTACTTTTAAAGAAAATATTTCAACTATTCAATAAATATTTGTATAATAATTTATAATTCTATTATAATTTTTGAGGTCAAAAAAAGTAAAAATGTATTTATTGATGTATCGATTCATTAGGGCTCGAACCATAACAAGATTGATGTTTTTTTTTGTTTTTTTGTAGGTAGGTGTAAATCTTCAAAAGAAAATTAATCACTGGAAGTTTGAATATATTTTTTATAGATCTTTCAGTCAGAGAATTCCATAAATTTCTAAAATATCTGATCCATTCCTCCCTTGTAATATTTTATCCTATTGTTAATTTTTTATTTCTGAACTTTTTTATAGAGCCACAAAGTCTTTATTACATGATGCAGACTTGAAAGTTTTTATGTTCATTTCTATTTGTCATTTTCTTTTTTTAGCTTAAAGTTTTTTGTTATTTTTTTCTACTTTATCATTTATATTATTAGTTTTTTAGATAAAAATTTAAGAATCTAAAGTTATTCTTCTAATCTGATTACAGTCATTATCTAACCAATTATTTATTGTTTCTTTTAAGTTTATTACTATGATAATTTGAGTTTGACGCAGATGTTGTAATTAATTAGTTTTTATTTTGAATCGTATAATAAGAGTCGAAAACATATTTTTTACGCTGTTATTAATTTTTTTTCATAAATAATTACCTTGATAAAATTTTGTTAATGATTCTGGGCAAACTTTACTTTTTTAATTGTGTTTTATTGAATTCTAAGTAAGTTACGAAGGCATAATATATATATAATATATATATATATATATATATATATATATATATATATATATATATATATATATATATATATATATTCGATGGGAAATTTTAAATTTTATTTATTTATTAAAATTAACCATTGTATTTGTTTTGAATAAAATTAAATAAAAATATAAAACAAATATAAATCGATTTGAAATAACAAACGGTAGGATATCAATCTGAATTTTAAGACAGATCTCGTCTCCATCTTCTTTTAAGATTATCAGGATTTGAACTAAACATAGTTGGAGTGAGAATGAAATTCGGTATGGGAGGAATAGTATCTGTTTCGCCCTGTATGGGACATCATGGTCATAATGGATTTAAGAAATGAAAGACATTTATAATATGTATTTATCCACATTTTCATTCCATAAGCGGAGGTGGAATGCATTTTGTAAATGATGGTCGTAGGAATGGCTACCTATACCAGACTGCCTTGGACCTAGCGAAAGTGAGATATGTGCTAATAGCATTTTCTTGATTAGAATTGAGCATGTCTGTGTATCACAAGTCCTGCTGAATTATCTGATGACTATTAAAATATTTTCTGCAATACGCAACCTAGTACTTACACCTTGGTCCAGGAAATTACATTCATTTCTTATCTCTAATATCTTAGTCAGCAATACATTCTTCCTTTCATGCTAAGCATTTTTTTGCAGTAATTACTATTATTAATATTTTTAATACTGCAATTCTTGGTAAGGATCACAATATAATTAATTACATGTTCCTTGAACAAAGCTGTTGTTTTTTGTTACATATATATATATATATATATATATATATATATATATATATATATATATATATATATATACGTGTGTGTGTGTGTGTGTGTGTATATATATACACACACACGCATACAATCCCGCATTACTAGGACAGAATAAGTAGGACAGAAAAATGCGCAAGCTCAACTAACAAAGTTTACCAACACCAAATCAAACAAAAGACCATAGAACTAAATTATAAAATAAAACACTGGTGTGTCATCTGATTTATATTTATCTTTTACTAATGCTGTTACTGAATCCAGGAAGAAATAAAGTCCCGGTTAAAGGTGGGAAATGCATGTTATTATTCAGTTGCTAAATTACTTAGCTCGCGGCTTCTATCTAAAAACTTAAAGGTTAGAATTTATAAAACTATTATTCTTCCGACGGTTCTTTACGGATGCGAAACGTGGCCGCTTACTTTGAAGGATGAACAACGGCTTAAGGTTTTCGAAAATAAGGTACTGCGTAAAATATTTGGTCCGAAGAGAGATGAGGCCACTGAGGACTTTAGAAGGTTGCACAACGCGGAATTGCGGAGTTTGTACCCTGTGAATATAATTGAGTTGATAGCATCGCGGAGACTCAAATGGGCGCGTAAAGTTGTTTGGCTTAGTGAGGAACGGATTCCGAGAAAGTTGGTATTCGCTGAACCGACTGGTAGGCGTCCGAAAGGTAGGCCGAAGCGTCGATGGGAGGATTGCATTAAGCTGATCTTGGGGGCTTGGGCTTGACCGGTGAACATTGGACGAGTCTGTGCAGGCGAAGTTTGGTGGTATCGGCATCGAACCTTCGGGTTCGGTAAGCCTATTATTATGATTAATGCTGTTACATTTATTCTTACTAGTGGTTTTTCTTATAGTTAGTTGTTTTCAACTATTTGTTGTTATTTGTTTTTAAATAAAATTATTGTTCATTATTTAACCTAAAATTGATTTCTAAAAATGAGTATCCGGCACTGATGACCGAGATGTTTTGTGCCAATAAAATATAACAATTGACCAACCAAACACTGGCGTTCCGGGAGGGGAAAAAAAAATAAAAATAAAAAAAAGTGAAAAGGCTACAACAGAACCTTCTCATACTCCCTAAAATTAAGTTTTTTTTATTAGAAAAATAAAAATAATAATTAGCAAAATAAACAATAGTTTTTTCTTGGATTGTCAATCGAATTCATACTCAAAGAGCTCAATGTAAATTATTATATAAATTATTATTCCGCTTTTTTTTATTATTTGATTATTTATTCTTTCATAGTTTATTTTAATGAATTTCTTACTACTAATGATAATGAGAGAAGGAGAATTATTTCAAATACGCAACATTAATAGCATTGTAGAGAAATTTCGAAAATTTGCATACTATTTCCACTAGGATTTAACCTACCCGTTATTATAAAGCAATAAATTATACATTTATAGAAGGATTTAAATAAATTTAAAAAAAAGAAGTCATTTTAGATAAAATTTTATAAATTTATACTATTTTTTTTATAGTCCATTTTGGCGGAAAATAACTTACTAATAGGGCTATTTGGACTCATAGGATCTTAAAACTTTCAACTCTATTAAAAACTAGAATTCTAATATTTTTTGACATAATTTCTGAATGGAGTGATGCCAGTAGATAGTTTCATAACAAGTTTTTTTTTTCATGTATTTTATCCCATAGAATAGTTATTTGTTGTATAATTAAATACTCTTGTAAATTTCAAAAAATAATAATTACAAAAATAAAATAAATAATTTCTAAATATCAAAAATAAAATAATACATACTATAGTAACTACAAAAATAATAAAGTAATCCTAACCAATTTCTAAAATAGATTATTGAGTGAGCTGATGTGAGTAGTCTAGACAGTGTGACGTCTCTAGGCCTGCGTCAGGGCGAATAAATAATTGTCTACTAGCCCAGCCCTAGTCTCATAGTCCCATGGTCAGACACATTTAGATACCGAATTATCATTATTTTTACTTTCACTTACTATATATAGTGAGGGAAAGTATTGCGATCGTGAAAATTTTCGAATTCCAGTTTTCAACGGAAATACACATTTTAGGGTCCCCTGAGTCCAAATAACCAAGTCCCGCAAAAAGGTCTGTGTGTCTGTGTGTCCGTGTGTGGTAACTCCCGGGTGAAAACGGTAAGTCCTATGAAACTGAAATTTCATATTTCAGACTAATATACGCCCGAGACGTTACAAAACCTTTTTCATCAAAATGAGCTTACCAGAAGTGCCACTTTATACCATGCATTTTGCACCTTTTTTCGATTTTCTCGAAAACGGTTCGGACGATTTTGAATAAACTCGCTATATCGATGTAAAATTTAATAGGCTAAACGTCATGTAGGTTCTGATTAAAATGGTCTGACAGACCTAAAATGCCGATATTTAATATTTTCTTCCTCTAAAGTACCTTTAATTTTGTAGATTATATAAAAACAACCATAATATGTTGTTAGCATTGATAAATAACAGCTACAAATGTAAGTTGTACGAATTTGAAAAACAACTATGGGAGAAAGCTGAAACAATATTTTTTTAATGCAATTTTTTGTTTTTGGACATAAGAACAGTAATATACATGTACGATATACCGTTTGAAAGCTAAAGATTTTAGAAAAAATATTATCTTATACACAAGCTTTTAAAAGTTAAGCGAGAGTGATGAAAAGCCGATAATACTAACTGATTATTTTAGATAATAATATAATAGATTTTTTAATAAAACACATGTTTCTACAGAAATTCCATTTAATTAATTCTTTAATGGTTTTACTCATTTTTTATCTCTTACTGTACTTGAAAATTCTTTAATCGATTTTAAAAACGGAGGTAAGTGAATGTCATGCATCAGCGGGCAAAATAATAATGCTTCTGTTTAAAAAAATAAATAAATAATAAAAATAAATTAATGTATTGATAAAGATAAATGAACAGTTTGTTTTTTGATTTTTTTTTCTTTGTAATATAGTAGAGATAAAACAAAAATACATATAATAAAAATCAATACTTACCTATAAAAAAATATTGTGAACGTGAAAATTATACAAATTTTAGGGTCCCCTGCGTCTAAATGACTAAGCCTGCTTAAAAGTCTGTACGTTTTTGTACATGATAACTATTGCTCGAGAACGATAAGTTTTAAAAACCTTTTATTTTAATGTAATTTTTGTGTTTTTTATCATAAGAACAGTAATATGGATGTATAATACACAGTTGGAAAGCTAAAGATTATAGAAAAAACTTTAATCTTACACACGAAATTGTAAAAGGTAATATAAAGTGACGAATAGGGAATAAACTTATTACCGATTTACAATTTAATGTAGTTATATTATTTAATCTAAAAGGCAATGAAGAGTGATGGAAAACGGATAAAACTTACTGATAATTTATGAATACATAGATAAATTATGATACTGATAACTATTAAGGTTGATTTCGGGCTGAATAATTCTTCCATTAATACTGATCATTTATTTCATGACGTTTCGGGATATTCTCCCATCTTCAGAAGTCTACAAAAAAATTTTTAAGCAATTTACCATCACATTAAAAATCACTATAATGAAGTGAATGGTTTAAACAATTTTTAAATTAGGAGTCAATTGATAACAAACATTTTAAAACTATTAATTAATAAATTTTAAAATCATATGGAGGCAATAAAAGCAAAAATTTAACAATGTTGCACAGTACTTAGTTAAACAAATAAATAAATATTATAAAGTTACCTCGTTATATATTCTCTGTAATCCAACAAAAACCAACAAAATAACCTCCTTGAAACCTTTAACAATCGCCATAGAAGAATGATATTTACCATTGAAAAACCTAATAACAATACAATTAGATTTTTAGATATGGATATAATTCTTAAAAACAAAATAATTAAAACAAGATGGACTAAAAAAGATATAACTAGTAATGTGCTACTAAATTATCATTCTAATCACCCATATATACAGAAAATAAATGTTATTAAAAACTTCATTAGAAAAGCAATAGCGCTTACAGATACGGAATACATAAAAGAAATAAAAACCACCACTTATAAAATATTTTTAGAAAATTTCTACCCAAGAAAATTAATAAATAATATCTGGTATTCTGAGTTTTAATATAAATCTCCTGATAAGAACCCTGACAATAGCATTGGTAACAAAATACAGCAAACAGTTAGAATAATTAAAGATATTGGTAGAATGAGTGAGAAAAATAATAAACAGAAAACCATTACAGATTTTTATAAAAGCGCTACAGATGAAAAAACAACAGATGTTAATAATCAAAATATTAAAGATGCTGAAATAAATAAGAGCATAAACATCAAACAATTTTTCAAAATGCAATATAATAACACATCTTACTAGTGAAATAAATAAAACATTATTAGCTTATGATTTACCCAACGTCAAATTAGGCCTTTATAACCATAATAAATTACAAAAATTCCTCACTAGTACAAAAGACCCTATAAGTAATGAAGAAAAATTAAATGTTGTATACAAAATAAATTGTCTAGACTGTGAAAAATGTTACATAGGGGAAACGTCCAAAAAAGTTAGTACTAGAACTAAACAGCACAAAAGTAATTGTAACAACAGTAAAAATATAAATACAACTGCTTTATCACAACATAGCATACATTTGAAACATAAGTTTGATCTCAATAGACCACAAATTTTGGAAATAGTCAAAAATAAACAAAATAGAAAAACCATAGAGGCTATATATATCAATAAAAATATAGATAAAACCGTGAATTTTAAAACTCACTCAAGACATTTAAGTTACCACTATTCCGATTTAATTAATAAATTAAAAATATAATATAAATAATTAATAATAAATTTTTAAAGAATTTCACAATATGAAATAATAATAAATATATACAAGTTAAAAATTGGTCTAATCCTTAATCCAGTTGAGGACAAAGATCTGAGCAATACTCTTGCTCAGATCTGAAGTGTTTAGAATTTGACTTCATTTTTATTTTTTTACCTGGCTGAAGGTGTGACTAGTAAAATGTTGGATTACAGAGAATATATAACGAGGTAACTTTATAATATTTATTTATTTGTTTAACTAAGTACTGTGCAACATTGTTAAATTTTTGCTTTTATTGCCTCCATATGATTTTAAAATTTATTAATTAATAGTTTTAAAATGTTTGTTATCAATTGACTCCTAATTTAAAAATTGTTTAAACCATTCACTTCATTATAGTGATTTTTAATGTGATGGTAAATTGCTTAAAAATTTTTTTGTAGACTTCTGAAGATGGGAGAATATCCCGAAACGTCATGAAATAAATGATCAGTATTAATGGAAGAATTATTCAGCCCGAAATCAACCTTAATAATTAAATGAGATCTTCCGTGTTTAGAACATATTGATATAATGATACTGATAACTTTTGAACAATATAATAGATTATTGAATAAACCACATGTTTCTATCAAAACTCACTGTAATCAATTCTTTAATCAATTTTTTTTATCTCTATCTGTATCTGGGTTTCCCGCACTACCACTTTTGTTTATTATTAATTTATTTATTTTAACTATAAGAAGAAACAGTCAAAGAAAACTGAAATAAATATAAATTAATTCAAATTATAAGGTTAAAATGTTTTATAAAGATTGATATAATAGAAAGGGAAAAAATCTTTAATGGTAGGCACTTATAAGAAATATCAAGTAACGGTTTACAGTTTATGATCATTCCGCTATCTTTTTTTTTATTATTTATTATTTCAATTTATTTGTATTTTAATTGTGAAAGTTAAAGACTTAAAGTTAAACATTGAAAGAAATAACTTTTTTATTCTTCTTGCAGACTGAATGAATCGTAATTTTTATAGTTAATTATTTTATTAATAAATCGGTCCTTGCAAAGCCAATTAGGACAAAAAGTTATGTTTCAGGCATCCAATTTATTCTTGTAAATTATTAACGGTTAGGGTAGTTTAGTAAATATGGAGTAGTGTTTTAATTTTTCTATTATATTTTTTTATCTGTTGTTATTTTCGTGAGGGTTGATATCGCTATTAGTCCATGCTACTGTGGCTAATCGGACGATGCTTCAGTGGGAGTCCTAAATTTTGCCTATCCAGGTTTTATTAGGATAGGGATCTTTAATGAGTTCCTAACATGGCACAGACGCAAAGGATGGCTTAATCAATGATTGTTTGCCCCCTATTAAGAAATGCTCGGTCCATCTGCCGGGGTTGAGCCTGCGGCTTTGGGAATATAAAACTGATATGGTAGCCTCTATACTACAGAACAGGAGACCCTGCGGATTATTTTTACAACAGGATAATAACAGGAATTTCTCGCTTTAAATCTCAACTTAATTTCTTTCCTTAACTTTGTTTTTTCTTATCATAGAATATAAATACTTAAGTTTCTCCTCGTGTTCAAACGAATAATTCTGATATCATCCCTCCCATGTCAAACTAACGAAAAATTCGTTTTTTTTTTTGTTTTTTTTTGTTTTGGTTTATTATCAATATGAAAAAAAAAATCCCCCCCCCCCTTCAAAATTTGAGAGCTTACGTTTCAAGATGTGTAGAATCCGAATAACGAATAAAAAAAAAAATCATTTCTCCTAATTGATAAATAAATAAATACTAAAAAATTTGAAATCAGCTGTAGTCATATGATATTATCCTTTGAATTATTGCTTTTTATATTATTTAACTTCCTATCAAAAGCTATATAAAGAGTTATATTCTAATATTGGTATTTGGAAATAATAAACCATTGTGTGATAATTCAGTTTTTTTGGCTACTATGCTATTGTATATGGCAAGACACTGCTTGTGCCAGATCGTCGAATCTCTAACCTTATCAGGTACACGGTAAACTACTTGCGAACAATTTTTTTTTTTTTGAGAAAGGTTGATTTTGGGCTGACCATTATAGGATTTTTTTTTAGCTTTCCTGAAAAGTACAGAGTTTCATATTCGTTAGTTTTACGTGGTAGGGACGATATATTCCTACCGATAAAATCGTTATATTTTTTACTGGTAACCATTTTATTTTAACCCTCAATAGTACCAATTTATCAGCGTACCCTCGTTCTGGAATTTTACCACGTATATTTAAACATTTTTTCAGCACGTACCACTATTACCATGAATTATTCTTATGAAAATTAATTTTTTTTTTTCATTTAACGTCACTTTTATGCTGCTGTGGTGCTAAAGTGGGAGTATTAAATGTTTCCTATACATATTCAATTATTATAACGTTTTTTAAGGAGTATTTGACATCGCTCAGCTTAAAAAAATCCTTGAGCCACCTGCTGTGTTTGAACCCGCGATCTTAGGTGTTGAAGGTTGTTTTTAGTTAGCGACTACAGCACAGGAGACCCCACGGGCTAAGTATTTCTGCTACATCATAATAACACGCATTTTCCGCCTTCTGGTTATCATTTTTACTACTAACCATTTATTCGCTATATCAGTATTTCTTGAAAATCCTATCTCTTTTTTTTTTTTTTTTTTTTTTTTTTCTCGTTTAGTTTTCAGGTCGGCCCCTTAAAAGTACAAACTTATCAGCGTATCCTCCAACCGAAATTTTACCACCTATATTTAAACACTTTTTCAGTACATATCTCTCTTGCAATTGTTCTGATTATACACTACATTGTTAATTGATATAACGTAATTTTCATGCTAATCGTAGAATGTGGTTAATCGAACGATACTAAAGTAGGAGTCTTGCTTGTGCAGGTTCAATTAGGACAGTGTTTTTTAAGGAATACCTGACACAGCTTTACCCTCTTTAAAAAATCCTTGGCCCACCAGCCGGGTTTTAACCTGGGCTTACAACGATGTTTTTAACCGCTACCCTGTGTCTGTTCTATTATGTTCATTATTAGAATATGTAATTGATAGGGTGTTAAGTACTGAAAAATAGATGAATTTTCTAGTACAGGCCTATGGTGTGTCCGTACTTCAACGTTATTATTATCTGTTTAATTTGTCCATCCGTAGACGAACGGTTTTAGCTAAAATATATATATTTTTTAAGACTGATATTATTATCTGGCCTGGTGATACACCGTTAGAGAGAAGGTAATATTCCGGAAACAGTTGGAGTTCACTGCCAAGGTTATCCGAAGGCCTGACCTTGCTCGGGGTCAATACTCACTGCGCATGCGTCTTCGTTCCTCGCCTCTCTTCCCACCTCTCGCCTTATATACTCCCTTCAATGCCGGTTGCGTAATATCTCACGTATATAAAACAAATTACCATTAAAAAAAAACAAAATAAAACATTATAATGGTAATGATTTAGTTAATTGGGGAAATTACATTCAAGATAAATTCAACGTATTTCTTCTTTCATTTGAGTTTCGTAGGACATCGAGGATGCTTGGAAAAAAAAATGAAATACTCATAAATAATTATAGAGTGGAAAAAAAAAATCAAAAGAATTGAATAAGAAGAATAGAACGCACGAAAACGGCGATTTTAACTATTTCAAAAGATATGCCCGGTTTTAATATTTTATGGACTGTTAAAAACTGTTTGTTGAAAAAGTTCTAAACAATAGACATGTCTTCTAACTTCGATGCGATGCAAAATTGTTACTAAAAAAAAGTCTGCACCCGCACTTCAAGTACGTTACCAATCTAGAGAAGTACAAAAAAATGCAAATAACCAAACATCCTTAAAATGAAGCTAGATGAGGAAGACGGTTGGGGGTGCGGTCATTAAATAGAAACACACATTAAAACAAGTGCTATTTTAATTATGTGCCGGCGTTTCGGCCTACATTGTGGGCCTTCATCAGAGTTGACTCTGAGACAGTGTCTAAAGAAGTCACTTCTTGAATGAAGGCCCACAATGTAGGCCGAAATGTCGGCACATAATTAAAATAGCACTTGTTTTAATGTGTGTTTCTAGTTAATGGCCGCACCCCCAATCATCTTCCTCATCTAATTTCTCAACGGTCAACAATAACTCCGTCATTAAAATGAAGCTGTGCTTCAGCAAAAAAAACATGCTTAAGAAAATTACTATGTATTATATTATATTGTTTTGGTAACTTTGAAAAATAAAAATATATAATTATATTCAAAATGGAAATCTTTAGTAAAAGGCGAAAAAAATATTCCCTTTAAAGTGAGATCAGAGTTATGTCTATATTCTATTATATAAAAAAGTGGAGGTTTAAAAAAAAAAAGTCCAGATTTTAGTATTTTAAGGAATGTTTTAATATTTTTTCTCTTTAGAAAAATTCTAAACAATAGACATATCTGGTAGCTGTAATACGGTTCAAAATGTCAGCCAGAGGTGAGTCGCGTCTATGATATCATTATATTATTTCAAATATTGCCTAAAAAACTTTGATTCATCACACGACAATTCCTTAAAATGTATGAAACATACAGCTTATCAGAACAATAAAGCAAAACAAAATGAAACAGAAGAGACAACCGTATCTGGTATTGAAGCAAATATTAAAACCAAGGCATACAGTAACATCCTCATCCTTACTTAAAATCCAGAAGAAGCCTACAGCATGTCTAGTTAAACGTTGGTGAAAAAATTGAAAACCAGAACTGAAGATAACTAGTGATTATGTTTAATTTAGTTCAGTGTAGTTTTCTGAAAGTACTCCTCACTTACCGAAGTTCCTTTTCAACACATTCGATTTGCCAAAAATTCAATTCAATTCTCCGACTTTATTTTTCATTGTGAATGTTATTATTTTGACTGCAGAATTAATAATCACTCGAGGTATTATTTGTATTACCTTATCATAAATTATACAACTTTCCAATTCTGAGTTATTTACTCAGGTGTACTGCACTTAAAAAAAAAAAATTAAAACTAAATAACAATTTTCTTTACAATAACACTCTAATATAAATCTTATATAAGTTATATGTTACCTATATGTTATATAGGTTTTATTAGTCATTGGTTCATAGTAATAATTTTTAAAAGCTTGACATCATAAGATAAATTTTCGAGTTCCACTTTTCACCGGAAATACACGTTTTAGAGTCCCATAATTTCGCAGTAAAAGGCCCGCAAAAAGTTGATGTATGTGATAAGCCTAGCTCGAAAACCATAAGTTTTATAAAAATAAAATTTCATATTTTAGAAGCGTGGATGCCTGAGATGTTACATGGAAATTTTTCGATCTGCTGACCGAAAGTGCTATTTGAAATTTGCATCTTTTTTACGATTTTCTCGAAAACGACTCCGTAAATATATGTGTACGTACTTATTCACTATATTTTATATTATAATGTTTCACATTTTATGAAAGTTTTGACATTTTGTACTTCATAGATATATAAATCTGATTTCATACGGCATTTTTAAAAAAATTTTATTTATTTTTATTACAATATATAAATATGATAACAAGTGGATGAAAACAACCAGGACAGGGCTGGTAGCCAGTAATAGTTTTATTTTTATTTTATTAAATTATGACAAAATATATATTTATATATTATATATAGAGTGCATGATGGAATATAAAAAGATCCCTTGAAAATGGCAAAAGGCCGAAACGTAGGGAGAAAAAAATAAGAAAATAAAATGAGTTGAATGAAATAGATCATTTTAATTAAAGGAACCTAATAAAAAAAATTTATTGTTATTGTTTATTAGGGCTTTAAGCCGTAAAACATCAAAGGTCATCAACGCCTATACAAAAGCACACATAATTGTTTTCGAAAAAGGAGGAAATAAAGAAATAATCTTAATTATAAATATACTGTATAAATAGGGAAATCAATTAAGTATGAATGACAAAAATAATTTATAATGATAAATGTAAATTTGCGAAAAGCTAATTAAGAATAATTCAATAAAGTTGTAAAAAAAAAAAAAAAAAATTGTTTTAGGAATAAAGTTTCAATTATGAAGATGGTTAAGTTTATAATATATATAATATATATATATTATATATGTGTGTGTGTAATTTTTTAATAAATGTAATTTCAATTTTATTATGTTTCCCATTTTATGAGAGTATTAAAACAAATTTTTTTTTTTTTTTTTTTTATGTCATATATATGTAACTATTTTTTTTCCCCACTGTAACTTTTTTATTTTTTTTATTTAGTTATTTTATAACTACGGTTTCATTTTGTTTCTAAGTACCAGTATAATTTATTTTACTTACCATCTTTATATATTGTATTCTACTACTGGTTGTTTTCTTTTGTTTTTATAGCCCTGAAGAAGGCCGATGAATTGAACATTAGGCCGAAACGTATGCATTATTAATTAAGTTTCTATTTCATTGTTTTTTAATTTGACTGAACCCTCAATTAACTTCTCCCCTATATATAATTTTTATATGATATTTTCTGTTATTAGATTATTAATTCTGAAGCACATGTTTCCATCGAAATTCAGGGAAATTCTTAATTAATAAAAATATTTTTTCGCCTCAAACTTTAATAAAGTTCTTAAATTTCTTTTTACAACAAAGTTAAGTGAAAGTAGTGTATCTTTTTAATTTTAGTATTCCAGTATAAGTCATTTCATGAATTAAAAATTATATCAATCTATTAGTATTTTATTAAGATATCTTATATTAATCGACCTTCTAATACTCTATTATGTCTCTAACTGTTCAAAGGGTGAGATAAGTTAATATTGAAACGAAATAGGAATATATTCAAGAAATATTAAACCAACTTCTCTTGAAAACGAGGATCTCTACGTAACTGGTGAATTGCAGAATGAGAGAAGTTACTTGACATTTCGCAAGGGGCCCCGGACACCGAATGGGCCCCCCTCACATTCTATTTCTGGACGCTAATTAGATTCGCGTTTGTGAAATCGATAGCTGATGTTCCCGTGGTGCATTGTGCCCCTTCTGGCCTGTGTGGGCGTCCGTCAATGGGTTAGGTCGCGCGCTCAGTAATATAGCGAGGTCCCCCCCAGTCATAATGGCCGTACTTAAAATGTTCTACATCATCATAAAATGTAATGCTAAGGTCTTTATTTATTTTTTCATTTTAATTACATAAACATCTGCTGTGCGCAACACACGACTTCCACTTACCATCGTTGTTAAAATCAATTTAAGACCTTTTAAATAAATTTAGAGTTAAAAAGCTTAATGAATTACATCGAGTTTCTATGAAAACATGTATTTCAAATTAAATTATCTATTATATTATTATCTTTAACAATCATTCAGCTTTATCCGCACTTTACTCACCACTTTCCATTATCTTATAAAACTTAATACATAAGATAACATATTTTAAGGACAGCTATTGGGTTGTTTCACATGAAATGTCAGTTTTTGTAGTTTCTGGAATACATAAAGGATTTCGCAGGTCTCTCTTGTTTTCTTCCGAATGTTTACATATTTAACCTTCCTATAGGCGCGGGTATGCATCAGATACGCAGCGGAAATGTTTGTTTAGTGTTCTTCGGTCCTTGGCGGGCTTTCGATATCCCCTCTTTTCTACCATCTTCTTTCGACCCCACCCTAGCACAGTCTTGGCCCAGCAGTCCTACGGTACATACAAAGGTAGAAAACGTGTTTTTTTATCTCAGGAATACGCGCGTCCATCCACGTAAGTTTTTTAATTTTTTTATTTATAATTATTTGTTGTAAAATTTTCAATTCATCGGTAATTTAAACTAACATACAAATTGAATTTACACTTGATTCAAACTAACACTGAAATTAAACAGGCTTGTATGTGTCAGATACGCGCGACCTTTAATGACTGTATCATTTTATTTATTTACTTTGTTATTTCTTATACCTGTTTATTTTTTTCAGTCACTATGGCGGACAAAAAGATTTTTAATTTGAACAATCCTTTGGACGTGGAAGCTGTTCTGAAAGCAATTAGGTGTGATACCGACGGTGAGAGTGATCAAGATGAATGTTTTTCAGAAGATAGTGATACTGATCAAGAAGAGCACATCTCGGAAAGAGATGAAAATTCAGACACTGAACTGAGTGCTCAGTCCAGCTCAGAAGATGACGAAAGTGAGACCAATCAATCAAACTTTCAAGCTGTTCAAAAGAAAAATAGAAAAATAATCAATGCTTGGACATGGCAGAAACAGCCGAGGAACAAACAAAGGCGATCTAAACAAAATATTTTACTTCATCTACCTGGAGTCATCGGTCCTGCTAGAAACGTTACTAATATTCTTGATTCATGGAAATGCCTTATCACTGACACAATGATACAATGCATTGTAGACAATACAAACAAATTTATTATTAACATACAAGATAACTATTCCCGTTCAAGGGACGCTCGACAGACAGACAATGTGGAAATAAAAGCCTTGTTCGGGCTACTTTATCTCGCCGGGGTGTACCACGCGAATCGCCTGAATCTCGAAGAATTATGGAGAATGGATGACTTTCTAACGGTCATGAGTATAAAGCGATTTCAATTTTTAATGCGAGCTATTCGTTTTGATGACTTGGAAACAAGAGAAGAACGAAGAATAACTGACCGCCTAGCTCCTATAAGAAGTATTTTTGAAGAATTTGTTGGCAACTGCCAAAAATGCTATTCGCTTGGTGAGAATGTCACAATCGACGAAAAACTCGAGGCTTTTAGAGGGCGTTGCGGTTTCATACAATATATCCCAAAAAAACCTAGTAAATATGGGATCAAAATTTATGCTTTGGTCGACTCCCGACTATGTTATGCATATAATATGGAAATATATGCCGGCACCCAACCAGAAGGTCCATTTAGAATTAGCAATAAACCTTCTGATGTTGTAAGAAGGTTAGCAGAACCTATTTTGTACAGTGGGAGAAACATCACGGCCGACAACTGGTTTACAGACTATGATTTGGTAAAGGAGTTGGCATCAAAAAAACTTTCATACGTTGGGACTATACGGAAAAACAAGCCTCAGATTCCCCCTGAATTCACAGCTACAAGAAAGCGGGCACCCCAAACAAGTCTTTTTGGTTTTCAAAAAGACGCAACACTTGTTTCATACGTGCCAAAGAAGTATAAGAATGTTTTGTTGATTTCGAGCCTTCACAATGATGACAATATCGATGAACAGGGGATCTCAAAAAACCAGAAATTATAAGTTTTTATAACATGACTAAAGGAGGAGTAGATACTCTTGACAAACTATGTGGTTCATTCAACGTTGCAAGAAATACCAAAAGATGGCCTCTAGTGGTGTTTTTTTCAATAATGAATGTAGCTGCCATAAACTCATTTATATTATATAAAGGAAACACCAACAATAATATGAAGAGAAGAAGATATCTCAGAAAACTGTATGATGAACTTGTACAGGAACACGTACAAAGGAGAAGTGCAAATGTGACAGGAGAACTTCGGAACAAAGTTTTGAAAAAAGTGAGGCTTGCGGAAGAGCATCAAGAGGAACAAGAAGAAGGAGAAGATCAAATTCAAGAGCCTCCTAAAAAACGGTGTAGGCCATGTTTACAAAATAAAAAAACGAGAATCACCCGTTTCAAGTGTGAGATATGTAGTCAGTTTATTTGTTTGCAGCATTCAAAAAATGTTTGCAATGATTGTATTTTATCTAACAATAAATAATTAGGAATTTTCATAGAACTAGTTTTTAAGTATAACATTGTGATGCTTTTCATTTTTAAAATTCTGTCTGGTAGTTTTGAGTTCCTTAAGAAGCTGTGTTAAAAAAATATCTGGAATAAAACATAACATGTTTATTTTTTAATAAACTTTTATTGTAATTTTTGTATTTCTTTTTTATTATATAAACCCATAAGCTATACCAATAAATATAATTTAATTTTACTTTTTTAATTTTATTGATACAAATCAAATTAAATTTAATTAAAATTTTTTTAAATAAATATATCTACCCTTTTAAACATGTATATAATAAAGATATGATGATTAAATAGACAGATATGTTTATTACAAACAAGTGGTATCTGTGAGATACGCGCGCTCGCCCGTGTTGGTCTAGGAGGCGCGCCTACCGGAAGGTTAAAGTAAACAGTTACTAATCCTCTAACTTTGTATTATAAAAATTAGCTTCCCAATCAATTACCCACTTTTTAGTACACCTCCAAATATGAACATGGAAACACGCGATTTTCGAGTAATATTTTTGTACGAGTTTAAACTCTGCCATGCAGCAGCTGAGGCCGCTAGAAATATTTGCAAGCCGTTCGGGGAAGGGGATGTTAATGAACAGACCATTCGCCGTTGGTTTGCTAAGTTTTCAGCTGGGGATACCGACTTATAAAACTTGCTCCGAGGAAGACCCCCGTCCGTAATAGACAACGATGTCCTCAAACATACAGTAGAAGGAAACTCCTACCAAACAGTTAAAGGACTCTCAGCACAACTAAATGCAAGTGCATCTACCGTTTCCAGACATTTAAAGTGTATTGGGAAAGTAAAAAAGCTCGATACATGGGCACCTCATGATCACACTGAGCGGCAGCAAGACCCCATGTTTCAAAACATACTGTGCAAAAATTGAAAGAACTGGGCTACGAAGTTCTTCCGCACCCACCATATTCTCCCGACTTGTCTCCAACAGATTACACCTGTTCAGGAATTTGGGCAACTTCGTCAAAGGAAAACTTTTTGAAAATGATGATCAAGTGAAAAGTGCGTTTTCAGATTTTGTTTCACTTCAAAGCTCAGAGTTTTTCAGTTCGGTGATAAAAAAAGTTGGTGTCACGTTGGAAAAAATGTGTAGAAAAAATCCTTTACCTTGAAAACGGACATTTCATGTGACACAACCCAATACGCAATGACTTCAAAGTAAATGTCGTTATTCACCGTACAAAAAAAACAAAAAACAACTCAAGTTACCACAAAAACACCCCGTTAATCTTAACCTTTTTATAAATCCCAATCCAATAATAGTAGCAGAGAGAAACCTATTCTTAGGCCTAACCAAGGTGGGCGTGAGGACGTATATCCGACTGACCATAATCGTAAAGAGCTTGTGACGTTAGGGCTCCAACAATGGCTAGGGTGACAAGGATCGGAAGTACAACTTGATCAACGGCGGATCGTAAAATATACCGAAATATCCAGTCATTTGTCAATCTTCTTCTATTGTTAGACTCTTATTTTATTTATTTATTTTCTTTAGACACAACAAACACTTCCAGAGTATTAGGTTTCCTAAAGTATTGGTCTTTAGGGACTCATTAAGGTAGATATAAATAAAGTAAACACGGATTTCTTCTTGAAATAAATTTTGAAAAAGAAAAATAGCCAAAAGGTACAATAATTTTTGAAGATGTTTAAAATTATTTTAATTTTGTGTAGAATAATGTTTTCGATAAAAATAATGCTTTTTGAATTATTCATAAAAACTCAACAAATTTAATTTTTTTCTGATTCTCCCTCTCTCTCTACAAAATCCGACGCGGGAAACTATGGGACTTTTTACCACTTAATAAGGAAATGGTATGGAACAAATTATGACAGACTACTAAAGAACTTACCTTGGAAAGCAATTCTTCTTTTCACTAATATCTACAACGCTACCTTCAGGTTAACATATTACCCATTCCGTGTGGAAGTATTCTCAAGTTGTAATGATACTAAAAGCCAATAAACCTTCAGACTGTCTGACTTCCTATAAAATTATTCGAAAAGATTATTCTTCATCGTCTAAATTCGCTCGAAATGTTTAGAGCTATTCCAAATCGTCGATTCGGTTTCAGAAAACATCATTCGACCATTCAACAATACTATCGATTAGTAGATTACATTTCGAAAGCTTTAGAGTAAAAAAAAAAATGCCTTGGTGTTTTTCTCGATATTAGTCAAGCATTCGATAAGGTGTGGCATGAAGGATTGCTTTCCAAGCTCTAAAATTTGCTTCCTCCGACTTATTGTTTAATATTACTCTCTAACTTGATAGACCGACACTTTACTGTAATCGATGTAAAATTAATTAGGATTTAATTTTATTTAGTTTATTGTTTAAATTAAATATTGTGACAGGAGTTAAATGGCAAATAATTAAAATTTGTTTCTCAATAGTGCCTTTAGTTTCGATAATTAGAAATAATATACTTATAGCATACGAAAAATGAGTGAATTTAAAATAAGAAAGAAATTGACATCCAACTGAGAAAACGAAAGAAATATGTTTTTAGAATATTTAAAAAAAATATGTTTATTGATATTTACAACTGCATTAAATTATCTTCATTATAATTTGCAAAGATCCATCTGTCTTTTAAGTTCAACATTTTTTTCTCGAAATGTTGGAAAACGACCATTTATCTGATTTAACAGAAGCAACCACCAGTCTATGATAACTAGCAAGTATATAACTTAAAGTTTTGATTTTTTTGTGTGATTAAAAGCCAGGGTTTTACAAATATTTTACGTTAAAGTAATTTAAAATTATTTCCAAATGACATCTCGCGGACGCTCTGAATATAGAGAGTTCTATCAGCAATGTAAGAACGGATAAAGATGAAATATGCAGGTGAGATGCATTGAGATGCATTACAAAGCATTCCTGCCAGTATCAAGTAAAACGTTTCTTGGTTGAATAATGTAACTTTAAATCATTCTTTTTCTTATCTTTTTTTCCTGCTACCTTAGAAATAATAACTTTCCAGGTATTAATTAGATCTGGTCGAGATTAGGAAAACAGAAGGAGGTAATCACTAAAAATAGCTAGAGCACTTGATGGAGACAACCGGGTGTCCTTTCCTGCGACCTCCAGGGTCAGCTGCTCTTCGTCAGACAAAAAAAGAAAGAAGAAAAAAAACAGCTGATTGTCCTGCGATAGCACTAGGCACCACATTTTATTCCCGAGATCAAGGAGGCCGAGCGAGTCAAGGCGAACCGGCTTAGAGGACGTTGAGTGCACAATGGATTCTCGAATACCGACCCTGGGTAACTCATATTAATTTTTTTTAGAAAAACATCTGGTACGCGTAACTCACAACTTTTACTTAACTGGCTTCTTAATCAATTTTAGAAGCTTTAATTAAACATTGTAGTTAAAACTCAACAGAATGAGAAAAGAATCAGATAAAATATATAACATCCTCATACAAGAGTTAAACGACAAGAAACTGCTCGTAGATACCGATTACTACAACACTTACTTGACAAACGTTCAAAACTTCTACCCTATTACAAAATCTTATACATGTTACCATTTTCATGCCCGTCCGGACATATGGAATCCAATCCAATCCTTACAAACCAAAATTCTTCGCAAAATCCTGAATGCCCCTTATTTTGTCACAAATCAACTCCTCGATAATGACCTAAATATTCCCTTTGTTTCAGACATAGCCCGTGATAGATACACTTCTTTTCATTCTAACCTCTCTGCCCATACAAACCCACTTGTCCGTAATTTATCTTCCTTAGATATCTCTGATAACCCTCCGAGGCGATAGAAAAGAAGGTGGCCTCGGGACCTACTGCGTTAAAATAGTGAAGTGCTACCACTAGGTAGTTCTTTCTCAAGACATTTTCATGACTATTCTTCATTCTGCATATTTACTCATTGTGTTGTTTAATACTGTTGTAAATTACAATAAATAAATAAAAAAACTGTCACAATATTTCATTTAAACAATAAACTAAATAAAATTGAAGGCTTTGTTAAACATCGATTTTGTGAGATTAACTTTTTTTTTTCTCCTTATATCTTTATTTACACCTGTCAGAAGATGTCTGACAATCAGCAAATGTGTTGGACAAAAGTAAGATCAGACATGGTAGGCATGAGGAAGTAAAGTGCCCAGCAGCACCCCTTCCAAGGCTTTAATCTAGCTGAGGAGGTCCCTCATCCAGCTTCGTTTTAGCCTTCTTCTGACCGGCATTTCAGTTACTGACATGTTGTTAATCAGTCTATTGTCGTGTCCGTTAAGTTTAATGTGAAAACGAGTATAGAGTGTTCGTATATGTTGGTCAACTGTTGGTTGCTGTAAGTCCGTGTGTAGGGTTCTGTTGTTTACGTACCAAGGAGCTGTCGTTATCAGTCTTAAAATTTTGGATTGAAATGATTGCAGTTTTTGTATGCGAGTCTTTTTTGCTAAACCAAAAATCTGTGAAGCGTAAGTCCATATTGGCTTAAGAAGGTATGTGTATGTATCCAGTTTCTGTCTAATTTTTAATTTTGATGATTTTGGAAAAAGTGAGTATAGTATTTTCAGTCGGTGGTTGAGAGTCTGTCTTTTCATCTTGACATGTGAGCGGGAGTGTAATTAAAATCGTTTTAAAGAAAATTGTAAAATGTGGAAAAGGTATGATATAAAGCGGGTCTTCTAATTTTTGGATTTTATTGAAAAAGTTACTGTTGAATCCAAAGCTTATGATTTTTGAAACGTGTAATTTCAGTTTTGTAAGACTTTCCGTTTTAAGCTGACCTAATTACACACATATACAAAACCCTCTGTTCTCCTGGCAGGTGGTCATAGGAGTGTTTAATGGTAAAAAAAAATTATTAGTTATGCCGTCCTTCAGAAAGGACGTAAAAAGGTTAGCCGGTGCGATATCAGGCACTCGTTAAAGAGCCCTATCTAATTAAACCTGAAGAGGAAACAGTTACGACTCCCAGTGTAGTATCGTCCGATTAGCCACAGTTATATTAAGGGACTTTAAGTGAACGTTTTTTAGATACAGGGGACCTTTAAACGTGTATTTTATTGGGTTGTTTCACATCAAATGTCCGTTTTTATGGTTTTTGAAATACATAAAGCATTTTGCAGGTCTCTGTTGTTTTCTTCCGAATGTTTACATATTTAAAGTAAACAGTTACTAATCCTCTATTTTTGTATTATAAACATTAGCTTCCCAATCAATTACCCACTTTTTAGTATACCTCCAAATATGAACATAGAAACACGCTATTTTCGAGTAATATTTTTGTACGAGTTTAAACTCTTCATTAGTGTTAATGAACGGACCATTCGCCGTTAGTTTGCTAAGTTTTCAGCTGGGTATACCGACTTGGAAAACTTGTCCCGAGAAAGACCTCCGTCCGTAATAGACAACGATGTCCTCAAACATACAGTAGAAGGAAACCACCACCAAATAGTTAAAGGACTCTCAATACAATTAAATGCAAGTTCATCTACCGTTTCCAGCATTAAAGTGTATTGGGAAAGTAAAAAAGCTCGATACATGTCTTTTCTGCGGCAGCAACCATGTTTCAAAACATACCGTGCAAAAATTGAAAGAGCTGGGCTACGAAGTTCTTCCGCACCCACCATATTCTCCCGACTTGTCTCTAACAGATTACCACCTGTTCAAGAATTTAGACAACTTTGTCAAATCAAAACTTTTTGAAAATGATGATCAAGTGAAAAGTGCGTTTCAAGCTTCAAGCTCAGAGTTGTTCAGTTCGGGATAAAAAAGTTGGTATCACGTTGGGAAAAATGTGTAGAAAAAGAAGGTAAATACTTACAACTTAAAAATGATTAATAAATATTAAATTTATCAAGTTTCTTTAATCAAGCTTTCTATAGTTTCTTTATAAATTAAAAAAAAAAAATATTGGGTTGTGTCACATGAAATGTTCGTTTTCAAGGTGAAGGATTTTTATTAAAAATGCGATATGAAAACAAGATAATTTTATTCGAAGTATTTACCTTCTTTTTCTACACATTTTTCCCAACGTGACACCAACTTTTGTATCCCCGAACTGAAAAACTCTGAGCTTTGAAGTGAAACAAAATCTGAAAACGCACTTTTCACTTGATCATCATTTTCAAAAAGTTTTCCTTTGACGAAGTTGTCTCAATTCCTGAACAGGTGGTAATCAGTTGGAGACAAGCCGGGAGAATATGGTGGGTGCGGAAGAACTTCGTAGCCCAGTTCTTTCAATTTTTGCATGGTATGTTTTGAAACATGGGGTCTTGCTGCCGCTCAGTGAGATTATGAGGTACCATGTATCGAGCTTTTTTACTTTCCCAATACACTTTCAATGCCTGGAAACGGTAGATGCACTTGCATTTAGTTGTGCTGAGAGTCCTTTAACTATTTGGTAGGGGTTTCCTTCTACTGTATGTTTGAGGACATCGTTGTCCATTACGGACGGAGGTCTTCCTCGGGGCAAGTTTTCCAAGTCGGTATCCCCAGCTGAAAACTTAGCAAACCAAAGCCGAATGGTCTGTTCATTAACACTCCCTTCCCCAAACGCCTTGCAAATATTTCTAGCAGCCTCAGCTGCTGAATGGCCGAGTTTAAACTCGTACAAAAATATTACTCGAAAATCGCGTGTTTCTATGTTCATATTTGGAGGCATACTAAAAAGTGGGTAATTGATTGGGAAGCTAGTGTTTATAATACAAAGGTAGAGGATTAGTAACTGTTGTCTTTAAATATGTAAACATTCGGAAGAAAACAACAGAGACCTGCAAAATCCTTTATGTATTTCAGAAACTATAAAAAATGACATTTCATGTGAAACAACCCAATAATAATAATAAGAGAGACTTGACAGCCTGGAGAAGAGACTGAACAGGAGAGAGAGATGGTGGGGAGAAGTGCAATGACCCGATCCTAACTGTACCCCCCCACCATTCCCCCTGTCACCTCTCCTTCCATTGTACTCCCATCCTATACCTCTTATATTATGCACAATAATATAATATCTATTTATTTATTAATAATTATATTATATTATCAATTTTGTATACATTATGGAAAAAACATAAGTCCTTTTCAAAAATAATTATATTATAAAAAAATCCTGACTCAAAGAATAATAGTCCTATTACTTCAGCGAAGAAGAGGAAGAAAAAAAAATGGATGACTCTCTGAGACAATTAAAAATCTGGTGCGGGCAACACACAACTTTTACTTTTCGCCGTTTGGTTTTTGATTTATTTATTGGCACAAAACATCTTGATCATCAGTGCCAGATACACTCAGTATAAGATACACTTAGATATATAATATCTCACTCACTATAAGATACACGTTTTACTTTAACTTACTATGTGAAAATTTTCGAATTCCAGTTTTCAACAGAAATACACATTTTAGGGTTCCCTAAGTCCAAATAACCAAGTCCCGCAAAAAGGTCTGTCTTGGGGTGTGTGGTAACTCCCGGGCGGAAACGGTAAGTCCTATAAAACTGAAATTTCATAATTAAGGCAACTATATGCCCGAGACGTTTCAAAATCTTTTTCATCAAAATCAGCTTACCTGAAGAGCCACTTTATACCATTTTGCATCTTATTTCGATTTTATCGAAAACGGTTCCGACGATTTTGTTTAAACTCGCTATATGGATGTAAAATTGAATGGGCTTTAATATCATTTAGGTTTAATTTGGATTATAAATGTTCTTTCTCTAAAGTACCTTTAATTTTGTTGATTCTATAAAAATAACTATATTATCTTGTTACCACTGATGAAAAACAGGTAAATATGTAAATTAAATGAATTCGATACCCAACTAAAGGAGAAAACTGAAAAAATATATTTTGTACGCAATTTTTTTTGTTTTTGAACATAAGAACAGTAATATACATGTATGATATACCGTTGGAAAGCTTGAGATTTAAAAAAAAATATTATCTCTTACACAAGCTTTTAAAAGTTAGTAGAGAATGATGAAAATCGGATAAAATTAACTGATTGTTTTAGATAATAACATAATAGATTATTTAATAAAACACATGTTTCTCTCGAAAATCAATTTAATTAATTTTTTACACTAATTTCATCTCTAACGGTATTTGAAAATTCTTTCATTGATTTTAAAAATCGAGGTAAGTGAAAGTCGTGTGTTGCCCGCACCAGATTTTTTTTCACTAGTCTACTGGGTCCTAGGTTCACACTTTGTCTAGATCAGAATTATTTTTTTTTCATTTATTGGAGCGACACTGGGATAAAGAGAGAGTGAGTACCCAAAAATCAGGAGAAAAACCTGATGGCTGAGCTTGATCAAGGCCCATTTATTTCTTTAAACGTCCAAGGGCCGTAACAGTATAAGTCCTTAACCCAAGACCTTTATTGGGTGGTAAAAGTACCGGTTGGATTTCATTATATATATATTCTTCATGACCATTTCGTTTGTATATTTCACTCTATCTCCGCCTCCATAATGCTGCTTGCAAAACGTCCGCATGTTTTCCGTGTTACCTTCCTGCGCCGCGAGGAAAACAGATCGATGCTATCAAAACTCCATTGACACTACACGACGGGCAGGATATCGATACTGTTTTAAAAAACGACATCGATTTATCGTAAAATAGATACGAGGAGAGGTTGTTCGACCTCTCATTCATGGAGGCGTCACAATAATCCTTATCAACCGCTGCGCCACAAGGGCGTTGAGATAGCGGTTCGTGTTCTCAAGTCTCTCTCTCTCTCTCTCTCTTTGTGAGTCTAAGGTTTGATAACTATTTGCGCTCTCGTATTGCGCAACGCCATCTTATCAGTGATGTAGGGATCTGTGCGCATTTTGTGAGTGAAGGAGCCCGGAGATCTCCGGCTGTAGGGGGGTAAGTCATGTATTTTTATTAATTTTATTTTGTTCGAGTTTGAATAATCGATCACATCTAGAGTGCATGTCATACATAATCCGTAATCCTTGGAGATTAGTGATTCCTTATCTGGGTATTGGGGTCGTAAATAATATAGCCAACAGTGTAGCAATGCTAGTTTAATATAGTTTAAAACACCAATTATGCTTATTATTTTCTACCGGAATCAAAGTGAAAAATAAGAAAAAAATTATTATTTCCAAATAACTATATTAGGATATAGCTGTTTATATATTTTTTTCTTTTTTATCAGGCTTTACTTAATCTAAAACTCTATACTTATTTTTCTCTATCTTCAAACGTAACTGAGTTATGGGCGGACTTTGGTTAACTTTTAATTTTTCTCTTTTTACTTTCACTTACTATATATAGTAAGGAAAGTATTGCGATAGTGAAAATTTTCCAATTCCAGTTTTCAACGGAAATACACGTTTTAGGGTTCCCTGAGTCCAAATAACCAAGTCCCGCAAAAAGGTCTGTGTGTGTGTGGTAACTCCCGGGCGGAAACGGTAAGTCCTATGAAACTGAAATTTCATATTTAAGACAACTATACGCCCGAGACGTGACAAAACTTTTTTCATCAAAATGAGCTTACCAGAAGAGGCACTTTATACCATGCATTTTGCACCTTTTTTCGATTTTCTCAAAAACGGTTCCGACGATTTTGATTAAACTCGCTATATCGATGTAAAATTTAATGGGATTTAATATCATGTAGGTTTTATTTGGATAAAAATGGTCTGACATGGCTTAAATGCCGATATTTTAAATTTTCTTCCCCTAAAGTACCTTTAATTTTTTAGATTCAATAAAAATAACTATATTATCTTGTTCATTTTTAATGAAATTTTTCGTTTTTGAACATAAGAGCAGTAATATACATGTATGATATACCGTTGAAAAGCTAAAGATTTTAGAAAAAATATCATCTCATACACAAGCTTTTAGAAGTTAATAGAGAGTGATGGGAAGAAGATAAAACTAACTCATTATTTTAGATAATAATATAATAGATTTTTTAATAAAACACATGTTTCCATATAAATTCAATTTGATTAATTCCTTAATAGTTTCACGTATTTTTATCTCTAACTGTATTTGAAAATTCTTTCATTGATTTTAAAAATCGAGGTAAGTGAAAGTCGTGTGTTGCCCGCACCAGATTTTTTTATAATAATTCGAAGTTTTTTGGTTAGAAAACTAATAAACTTTTTTTCTATATTCGAAAAAAAAAAAAAGAAGCAAAGTTATAAGCGTATATTTGTAGGCAAAACTTTTTTTTTTTACTTTTTTATTTTATTTTTTATCGCACTTTATTGATTCCTAAACTATATTAATATATTTCTTTATCTTCAAAATTAAGTGAGTTATGAGCATATTTATGTGTAAAATTTCATTTTTTTTTCTAATTATTCGCGGTTTTTTTGTTTGAAAAACTCTAATAAATTTTTTTCTACCTTCAATAATAACTGTGTTATTGAATTAGATAACTTTTAGTCGGCCGCCATTTTAAAATAACTAGCTAATACCAATAACGTCTAGGTGTTTGGCTCATCATTATATGCTCTAGTATTTTTGTGTCCAATTAAAAAAAATAAAATATCCAGTATTTTCGGATGGCGGACAAACGAATTATTTGGTATTTGTTATTGGTGTTATAACATAAGCCCTCAAATTTTTAGGGGGGGGAGGAGGCGTGTTTTTTTTTTTTGTTTTTTAAAAGGTTCATTATTGAAAATAATAAAACAAAACCGTAGCACATTCCATGGTCTTGGGATCAGTACATAATATAATATGCCTCGACTTTTTACAGGCCACGGGGCGCACAAGAATTATGTTTTTGAGTAACTATTTTGCAGACCTGAGACTGTCCCAGAAGGGTCTCACTACTACAAAGTTACTCTATGGCTGATATAAAATAAATAATTATTATGCCCAGAGAGGATTTGAACCCAGGAGAGCCAGAGTGGTCTATTCACTAGATAGACAAATTTTTTTGTTTTCTCTATATCATGTGTTTATAGTGAACATACTAATATATTATAAAAACTAATATATCGTTATGTTGTAATTTAAATAAAATTTAAAATTATATATGAAGCATTTTGAATGTTGTATTTTTGTTTTGTTGAATATAATTTATAGTTCTTGATGAAATTCAATTTGAAAAGGTTTGGATTCCCTTCGTGTTTATTAATTTTCAACAGCAGTTTTTTTTTTACCTGTATATTTAATTTGCTTGGTATGTTTTCATCTAGCATATGTATATTTAGCAAAATAAATATTTGTATTTATCATCTTTTAAACCGATTTTCTAATTTAAATTGACTAAATACGATGTAAGCAGGATATTTTAATTTTTTTTTTTTTGCATTGTATAGATGGTGTAATTGTGTTTTAATTATAATGATTTATATTTCTTCTGGGAACCGCATTATCTTTTGATTTAATTGAAAATTTAAAAAAAAAAACAGTTATGTTAGAATGTTTGAAGTTTAATATGGCGTGATTTCACATCATTATGTAATGTATTATTGTTTTATGTCATCATGTTTTTCTCATGACGACAAGACGACTCAGTCATGTTTAAACCTGTATTTTATTAGGAGTACTGACAAATCTTTTGTATTTATTTATTATTTTTTTAAATTTATTTTATTTCTAATTTTTATTTCATAAATTATGGATCTATATGTCGTATATGTATGTTCAAAGTTGGAAACAACTTAAAATTAAGTTCATTGGTAAATTTATTTTCTTTAATTTTTTTTTTTGTTATTAATTTTTTACGATTATTAACTTTGATTTTTTTTTACAGGTATGGAAAACACTTGGATGTAAATATAAGGTAACATATAAAAACTAGTATTACAATTACAGTTCTATGTGTGATTAATAATGCTTAGGATAGGCAGAATTTTAAAAATATGTTTGTAGCAGTATATAATTTTGTATGTGTGACTGTGGGTAACATATTTATCAAAGTGACTTGGTGATTTGGACTTGTAGGACCCACATCTGACTCAAAATGATCAAGTCTTACAAAACTGTATGTGCTTGTTTGTGTGTGTGTGTGGTAAGTCAGGCTAGATAAATTATCTAAATATTTATTTTATATAATATTAAATTTATAGTCATTAGTATAGACAGTTAACTATAACATACAATGAAACTGAAATTTCATATTTCAGAACCGTATAAGGCTGACATTTAATATAATCACGGAAGCAGGAGGC
The DNA here is from genome assembly GCA_023052935.1 of Piezodorus guildinii. Lineage (NCBI taxonomy): Eukaryota > Metazoa > Arthropoda > Insecta > Hemiptera > Pentatomidae > Piezodorus > Piezodorus guildinii. The sequence goes on along the minus strand of CM041296.1, from coordinate 16,771,208 downwards.
ACTTCATATAATGTAATTTTGCACCTTTATATTTGTATATTGTATACCTATATATATTTGCATTTTGCATGTTTATGCAAAATATTTTGATTAAACTCCAAAAAAAGTAAATTTTTATAGACGTTAATGCGTTGCAGGTTGTATTTTGATTGTAATTTCAAAAAAACTAAACGTTAGCATTTGATAAAAAATGATAAAACATATATGTTTAAAGGATTTGATAAAATACTGGAGGAAGAAAGAGGAAAAATATTTTTTTATTTACTTTTATCCAAAGTACACTTCTTCTAACATTCCTACCTCAATCCAAATTAAACTTCTTCGAGTGGCGCGACAGGCCTTGTAGACCCTGGGCCTCGCGGTGTAAACTCTTGTGAGTTTACACTCACGTTTCACGATGCAATTTTTAGTGTAGGGTCATCACTCCCTACGACTAATTTTGTGAGTGGCCACCCTTTTGCTGACGGGTCTCACATACGGGGGAGAGGTTGTGAGTGAATCCACATTTTTTACATCATTATAAAAGCCCCGTCGGTACTGGGATTCGAACTCGCAACCTAGCAACTCAGCCACGGACTCCTCCAAATTAAACTAGATTGGCAAAATTTAGGATTACCGCATTATCATAACGTGACGTTAAATGAATAAATAAGTGTTATATATTTTAATTTATTTCTTAAAAACGGCAAGTATATGATGTTAAAATTTTATTACTTTCACTTACCTATATACGAAATATTTAGTAAACTCGTTATATCCATGTATAATTTAATGAATTTTAATATCATGTAGGTTTCATTCTGATTGAAATAGCCTAACAGTTCTAAAATGGAGATATTTAAGTATCTTTAATTTTAATCAATTCGAAAAAAATAATCATTTAAGCATGTTAAAATTGTTAGCATTGTTAAAAAACTGGTAAATTTACTTTTTGAATAAATTGAATAATCAACTAAAGGAGAAAAGAGCAAAAATATTTTTTTATATAATTTTTGAACGTAAGAACAGAATATAGAGTTATAATTTACCGTTGAAAAGTCAAAGGTTTATAATATAATATATACAAAATATTATTTCGTACACAAAGTTTTGTAACCTTATACAACTTTGTGTATATGATAATGTTTTTTTGTAAAGCATAAACTTCTCAACGGTACATTATACATATTACTTTTCTTATTGATGGGGAAACTTCCTGGCGGCTGAGCGTGATCTCCGCCGAATCACCTCATTGCACTGCCGTTGGCCTAGAAACAGTACGAATCTCTATATGTACTGAGCCCAAGACCCTTCATGGGTTGTAATGGCACAGTTTTTTTTCCTTATTGATAGTGATGGAAAGCGGATAAAAATTACTGATTGTTGTAGATAATAATATAATAGATTATTTAGTTAAACAAATATTTTCATCGACTCCTAATGTTTTTCTTTAACCGTTTTTTATCTCTAACTGTTTGTTTATTTATTTATTTACTTTTATGCTACTATGGCTAATCTGACGATGCTAGAGCGGGAGTCCTAATTTTGCCTATCCAGGTTTTATTAAGATAGGGATCTTTAACGAGTACCTTGGCATCGCATCGGCTCGGGACCACCTTATAACGTCCCCAACTACGGAAGGACGGCACAACCAACAATTATTAAATTGATTTTAACAACCACGGAATGTGAAAGTCTTGTGACGCGCGCACTAGATTTTTTGTAATGCAGTTTTCCTTTTACTTTATTCCTCTTCTACTTGAGGATGCCCACACTGATGTTGCTAAATCCTTCATCCTTGATGTTATTATTCTCTCCCTGACCAGTTTCGTTCTCCGCCCTCTTGTCCTGTCCTTCCACAGGCTTAATCTCTTGTACTCCCGTCCTCCGGCTCTTTGTGCGGCGGACTTCCTTTCAGATCTGGGGATTCTGGTTTCGAGGGTGCCTAGATCTGAAAGGGAATAGACGAGAACAGGATTGATTGCGACACTGTACTCCCTCAGGCTCTGCAAACGTGAGAGGGAAGGAGGGATGTATTCGCAACAGTAACATCCTTTCAACATCCCACAACCGAACCATAATTACTAAGATTTAATCAATATTCGATGATTAATACATAGTTACGATTTACTTGATGAATTTTTAATATAAGAGCGTTATCGTTTGAAACATTAGCAATACATAAATGAATTTTATTCTGGGACTTTGAATTTTTTTTTTCATATCCCCAATTAACAATAAGAAATTTAATACTTATAATTTATGTAATTATACATCTTGTACTGTAAATATGTTACATTTTAAGATTGTGTAAGGGTGTTATGTCACTGTGTTGTTTGCAAAATAGTAGTTCAACGAGTTAAACAATTGAGCTGATGGGGCTCACCCATTTTTTGTGTTCATGAAAGACTTATGACTAACTTATTTCTTACTAAAGTCCTAATCAAAACTAACATTTATTTATGTGGTGTTTTGCCATCGTACTGGAGCCGGTGCTGGACTCATCGTGTTGAATAGTGGGTTAGTTAATGATTTTAAGGAATAAAAAAATTTAACATGGCGTTGCCTAATTTAATCTGAAATTTTAGGTATTTCCAAAATTTCGTGAAGCAGATCAGCTTTTACCTTTTTCATTGAGATCGAACGGGTCATTCTTCGGAGCATTGTATTTTGAAATCGCTGAAGGTGTTTCAGTGTGCCTTCAGTTAGGTGCGTAAACAATGGCGCTCCATACATCAGTGCAGGACGTAATATGCCTTTATAGACTAAAAGTTTAAGCCTTAGTGAGAGCGCTGGAGAGGTTAGAAGGTGATGAAGTCGGTATGATTTGGTTCTAACCAACCTTGTTTTATTATACACATGAGAAGAGAGCTTCATATGGCGATCCATTTTGATGCCAAGGTATTAGGACTTAGAAAAACTTTGAAGAAGAAATTTATTCTTATGAGTCTCCTAAGAATAACGAGAATTGTAAAATTTTAGCAACATTCGTCTCGTTAAAGATTTGGGTAGGATAGAATATAGTGAGTTTATTTGTCTTTGGGGTTCCCATACGAATATAGCATGGTACAATATACAATAGGGGTACTCACTACGTTTGCTATAGCATGCTATTTGTGTTATTTTGCTAAACCCGTCGAGTTTCTACAGCTATTTCCTGTATAAAATTGATGGATTTACCACAATAGCACAAATAGCACGCTATAGAGTACCCCTAATAGAGCCCATACAAATAGCAAATAACGGAGCAATCAGCAATTAATAACAAATATAAGTAATAAAAAATAAACGGAACAGATCATAATAGGATAATAGATAAATATTAAACAGTACAGTATAATATATAATATTTTGGGTATAATAATTATAAAATTTGAATATTGAATCAAACTTGGTTAGTTTCAACTTTAATTAAAAATTGTACATATGTTGAGAAGATTGGTAGTTCAGGAGATTGTCTGAAAAATGGTGTCTCAAAAAGGTTAATGATAAGGCTTCACGATAAAATGAACCAAAATATGGTAGCATGAATGACAAAAGGTTTTTTGGAAGAGCCGGATCAGTAAAGAGGTTTGTAGTTTGTGAACTTATGTTTACTGAAAGGACAAAGGAACATTGTATAAGCACATTAAACATTTAAGTAGACTTTCGTTAAAGTTACGATAATTTAGAAATATTACCGATAGGAAGATAGGAAGTAAATCGGCATTCCTGCTGGAGACTTAGGAGTGTCTGGGGGCTTTGCGGATGAATCATATGGAAAAAATCATTAGTCTTGGAGTCTCTTGTCATACCTAACAGTATTTACATTTGTTGATCACATCAGGCTTCATTTATGCGAACTTAATTTTATTTCGCAAAAAGTCAAATCCTCTTTGAATGGCTTACAATTGAGACGTTGATTTCCAAAAGGTACTATATCCATTCTGGGAATTTTAGAGGAAGCTCCAAAATCTCTCATGATCATATTATTAAACCATTTAATCTGAAGCTTTTCGCATCAAAATCTAGAATTATTTTTTTACTATATTAATAAAGCCATATTAAAGTTATTAAATGAAATGTTCTGGTATGATGTGGAATGAAACTAAATGTGTAATTAGTATTTTAAAAAATTAATAGCATTTCTAAATCGCGTTATTAAAGGACATGAGTGGTCATTAGATACGATCAAATTTAATATTTAGATAGAACTAAACGAGGAGAAAATAAATATGTAAAAATATCAATTTCGTAAAAAATGTCCTTTAATACCTTTTGGAAATCAACGTCTCAATTCTGGACCAGAGAGGGATGGTACAGAGGATACGGTACTTGACCATTAATCTATAGGTGCCGAGTTTGAATCCAGCTTTGGCATGGTAATTCTTCATGATGTCGTTTATGCCATGAGACGATCCTGGGGTAGAGAGACCCTTCTGAGGCACTTTCCAGTTAGAATGTACCCAAAAATTAGTGTCATCATCATGCACACCCGATTCCTAAATGTATCTAACACAAGATTTTCATGTATTGCGAAGTTTAACGTTTTTGAAGAGGAAGGGGAGAGGAAGAAATCCTCTGGAAACCAAAAATTGAGAAAAAATCCAGCGACCAAGCGTCATTTCTGTGTAATCACCTCCTTGCATTTACCTTGTCCTAAAAGAGTATTCATCCCTACACTTACTGAACTCGAAACTCTCCATATGGTTAGCGGACGAAATCAGTTATATTAAGTTGATATACTGTCGTTGAAAATGCACTATTCCAATGAAATCGGATTCCCGAATCTTGCTTAGTCACTTGCTGGTGTTTGAGTGACTTGAGGGAGTGATATTTTTAACTTATCTTCTGATTGTTCCTTTGAACCCTTGGATATAATTGCGACAAGACATACTATTAGCTATTGAATAGAACCGAAGGGCGAAGTAGGACAGTTGGGAGAGGGCAGATGTTGGACAGTCGTTCGCGAGCGACCCCTTTGATATTCGCCAAGGATCCGTTATTGCACAAGAGATCAACCGCCTCTATGACGTCAGCTAACGGTCTAGCCTCTGCAAGGACGTCCCCACCACTCCCTCTCTCTCTCTAGGAGTATCGTTCTCTCGTCGGATATCTTAGCATTTAGCTTGAAGGCGGCTGAGGATGAACGGATTGACAACCAATGATCGAAAAAAAAGTTAAAGTAGAGGAAGCCACTAGATAGACATACCTTGTGTGGTGGTAATACACAGATATGTATATGTGGTGACCCATAAATGTCTCGCTCATTCTGGAGCAGATACTAGACATTTAGTAGAACAAAAAAGTTCATATGACCATAGTCGATTGTGAACAGTTAAAGAGAACAATTAAATTTTGAGATTTTTGCTATTCAATGAAGACCACAAAGAACAGCAAAAATTTCAAAATTTGACTTTTATCGCTAACCGTTGACAATCAAACTATATTGAATCTGTTTGTTTCTCTTACACAAATTTTATTTTCGGTTGATTTTAATTCTTGCCTCCTCGCATCATTGATTGGCTTTCTGAGGTTTGTTCCCACCATTTTTTTATTTATAGTAATTTACAACTGTACTAAAGAATACAATAAGTAAATGTGTAGTATGAAAATAAAAAGTCATGAAAATGTCTTGAGAAAGAACTACCCAGTGGTAGCACTTTACTAACTATTTTAAGACAGTAGGTCCGAGGCCACCTTCTTTTCAGTCGCCTTGGAGGGTTATCAGGGATATCTGAAGGAAGATAAGTTACGGACAAGTGGGTTTGTATGGGCAGGGAGTTTAGAATTGGGAAAAAGGATATCTATTACGGGTTATGTCTGCAACAAATGGGATGTTTAGGTCATTATGGAAGAGTTGATTTGTGACAAAATAAGGAGCATTCAGGATTTTCGAAGGATTTTGGATTGTAAGGACTGGATACGGGAGGAATTAGATGGTTTCGTAGAGCCCCAAAGCTCGATTCCATATGTCCAAATAGTGCTGATAATTGTGATGTAGATGAGTCTTTTGTAATACACTGGAAGTTTTGAACATTTGTCTAGTAAGTGTTGTAGTAAGCGGTATCTGCAGGCAGTTTCTTGTCGTTTTAGTCTTGGGTGAGGATTCCAACTAAGGCGCTTGTCAAGATGGCTCTATAAAATGTCCCAATATTCTTAGAAATATTTTCTATATCCTTGTGCGATACTTATTTCTTAGTTTGAGGGTTTGACTTCTTAACCTTCTAAAAAATTGTTTCTTTCATTCACAAACACTTGTATTTTGTTTTCTTGCATCTTAAGGAGTCATATTTGTTTTGTTTTTTGTTGTTGCTTTTTTTTTTTTAAAAAACGATGGGGTTAGTTTCAAAAAAGTCAAAATTTGATTTTTCTTCCTAACTTTGAGAATCGAACATTGGATAATATAAACTTTTTTGTTTTACTTAAAGTCTAGTATCACTTACAATATGACGTGACATTTATGAGATATCCTGTATACATATAAAAAACTCCGTTATTGATTTAAATCATCGGATTGATTTAAATCTGCCGGTATTTTAAATTAACCAGCTGATATCAACGTCTAGGTGTTAGGTTCATCGTTGCATGGACTAGTATTTTTATGCCGAATTAACAAAAAACTTGGTCCAGTAGTTTCGGAGAAATGCCGCGGACGGTGGACAAACAGTTTTTTCTTATTCGTTATACGGATTCTACGCATCTTGAAACGAATTTTTTTTTTCGATTAAAAAGGTCCATTATTGAAAATAATAAACCAAAACAATGGAATGATCGATGCTTTTGAAATGTTTGTAAAACTGTATAGACAAATGGTTTGTAAATTCAGTATGTTACTCAGATCATGGAATCAAGTTTCTTCTGCAAGAATGGGAAAACAAATCTAAAATGAACAAAAATATTATGAAAATTTCGAGATTAATCGCTAAATTACTCTTTCAAATTATAATATGAGAATAAATTAGTCTTGAAACAGGAAATTAGACTGGAAATTCTCCTTATCGGTATTCAGTTTTTTGTTTTTGTTTTTTTACCAATGTCAAGAAGCGAATGCTTATCTCATACGTAAAGGAAAAATCCCCCGGCCAGGAATCGCGTGACAAAAGTTTAAAAATATAAATTCACCAATCGAAAGCAAGTGTGGTTTATTAATAATATTGGTTTACATTATCAGATGTTTGCGTTTTTGAAGGGTATTGATAAAGTTATTGCAGTTTGTTGAAGTAATCATCCAAAATATAATTTATAAATTCAAAAAATTAACCTCTTAGCATTGATAAAAAACGGATTTCGATATAACAACAGTTATAAAGATAAATAACAGTTAACAATTGGTTATTTATTATTGTCATTAATTCAAAAGAGCTCCTAATATCGATATTTAATTTTTAAGAAGGTCGAATACACGACTTTAAGTATTCTAAATTACCCCAAAACGGGAATTATTGAGATATTTTGTCACTGAGTTCTCAGAAATACTAATATATATTACCTTTAATTCAGCAACACTTAACTTTCCTAATACGTTTTTATAATATGATAATATTTTTTATAAAGTTTTAAGCTCACTAACAGTATATTATACATCTACATATACTATGTTCCAACATAGCACCATAAGTACCATATGTTCAAACATAGCACACAAAAATAGCATTAAACGAGTTCGCTCTTTTCTCCATTAGTTCGTTCAAATTATATATTTAATCGTTTTTCTTTTCAATGCTAATATATGGTTAATTTTTTCGAATCTACCATTTTAGACGAAGAAAATTTAAAATATTGACATTTAAGCCCTGAAAGACTATTTAAATCAGAATAAAGCCTGAATGGTTTAAAGCTTATTAAATTTTACATCAGTATAGCGAATTAAATTAGTATCAGCCATGTATGAGATAATAATACTAGTGTACAAACTGCTTTTCTCAAACATAAAAAAAAAATTGATATTTACAACTGTATAATGATAGATCTGGTAAATGTGATACAAGATTATACTGTCAAGATTCACATGAAGGGATATTACCCATTGGCAGCTCTCCAAAAACTATGCTGAACCCCAAGGTTTCAGCGCCATCTTATTCCAGACGCCTAGAAGGATTATCAGGGATTGTAGAGGAAGCAAGGATTGAAACTAGTGGGTTAGAGTGGGAATGGAGTTTGTCATGGAAGGAGTAGTACTTGGTACGGACCAAGTCAGCAACATAGGGGACATTAATGTCTTTAGGTGTGAGTTTATTTGAGACACAGTAAGGAGCATTGAGGATTTTTGAATGTAAGGAGTCAGGAAACATTTGATGGTTTAGTAGAGCCCCAAATCTCTATTCCGTAAGTCCAGATTGGTCTTATAATAGTCATGTAGATGAGCCTTTTGTATTTAAGAGGGTTAGATCGTTTGTTTTGTAAGGGCTGAAGTAACCCAAACCGGTGAGCAGTTTCTTGTCGTTTTAGTCGTGTATGAGGATTTCAAGTTAGGCGTTTGTCAAGAAGGGGTCCTAGGTATCGAATGTTTAACAGAAACTAGTTTAGTGTAATCAAAGGATACTGTAGGGCAGGAAGTCGAAAGATTACGACGAACGGTAAGACAGACTATTTAAATCAGAATAAAACCTAAATAGTTTAAAGGTTATTAAATTTTACATTCATATAGCGAATTAAATTAGAATCAGCCATGTTTGAGAAAATTGCATGAGGGTACATATTGCTTTTCTTAAATATAAAATTTCAGTTTCGAACGACTTTTGGTTTTCGTGCTAGATTTACCACACACGGGCACGGGCACGCTGATACAAACATTCAGACCTTTTCGCGGGACTTGGTTGTTTGGACTAAGGGTAATCAAAAACATGTATTTCCGTTGAAAACTGTAATTCGAATATTTTCATGATCGCGATACTTTCTCTTACTATATATTTCATATATAGATAAGTGAAAGTAAAAAAATGACGAAATCGTGAAATAATTCACGTTTCGGCAAGACTACAAATGTTAGTACCTTTAGGAAGAAACTGAAGGAAAAGGTTATCTTAATATTTATAGTAAGCTTTGAATTGTATGTTATTTATTCTTTGGTAGATAATCATACTATGTATCATTAAGTTCTACAAGTTAATATTCAATAACCTACGCTACCTTTACCAGTTTAACACATCTTGGATGTGGATTCCAGTGCTTAAAGACTACTACATGTACATATTACAATACTTAGCAGTATCTTAATATGATAACAACTGCTTCACTGCACTGCAAATGTGTCTACAGTACATTTTGGAATGAAATGGAATTTTCATATTTGTGTCCCAAAAACAAATGAGACGTTGAGTCCAACCACTTTAGACAATTTTAAAGAAAACTCAAAAATCTGTAATTTATTTGTTACTTGTCCAATTTGCTTGATTCTTTTTTTATTAAAATCTAAAATTGATTTTTTACTGTATTAACAACTTATTTTTCCAATTTATTGCACTTTTCTTATGTCTTTTTAACAATACAATATGAGTATAGTACTTTTGGGGATGAAACTTGGATATAGTACTATTTGGAAGAATATAACGCGAGATAACAGTCATCATAACCTTCCTCTTACAAAATTACTCATAACTAACGCCTTTATTATGTTAATTACTAAGTTATGTATATTTTCCTATTATCACACTGAAAAATACCTTTTATTGATGGTTAACTAGACTTACTGTTCATTCTTCATAACGGGAAGGGATCACTTGTAGCTGGTTGGTTAGTATAACAGCCTCCTATGTCATAGGTCACGGGTTCAAACCCACAGGTGGTCCTTGGATTTTTTAATGGGAATAAAAAATCATTAGTTATGACGTCCTTCGGAGGGGACGTTAAAAGGTGATCCGAGCTTGTGCGATGTCAGGTACTCGGTAAAGATCCCTATCCTAATAAAACCTGGATAGGCAAAATTTTGGACTCCCACTGTAGTATCGTCCGATTAGCCATAGTAGCATAAAGTGACGTTAAACAAACAACAACTAACTTCTTTATTATTTTAATTGCTAAGTTATTAACACTTAAATGAGCACTCATTAACTTCCTTTTATCAATCAATTACTATGTTTCATAACCATTCACATCTATCAACGGTTCGGGGCTGTTTCCTCATTTTAAAGAATTATTTTTTTAAAAACACTTTTTCACATATGACCCATCCCTTCACTTCATAATAGCTTACTGCTATTCTTCCTCATGGGTGTTCATTCTTGTTTTGGAAGGAAATATTTTTAGTACCTTTTGGAATGGAATGAAATGTGGATTTAGTACCTTTTGGAATGAAATACAATTTTCAAATACGTTTTTAAAGGATTTATATGTTTTTTAGACAAAATATGATGACGGGTTTAGATAAAACTAAACCATTAGTACACAAATATGTCAAAATACCAAATCCGAAAAAAATGTCCGTTAGTATTTTTTGGAAATCAACGTCTCAATTTATATTTAAAAAAAAAAGGATTTTTTCCGTGAAAATGTATTGTTCTGAAACTTTTTTTTTCTCCCGCTGTTTACAAGATAGATCTGATTTAAAAGGCACATGTTAATAAGCTCACTGAGCCAGGGATCCACTGAGGACGACCTTGAGAAGATAAGATACGAGGTACCGGGGACCGCCGCGAGATGGCGCTCGGGTCGCACCTTGACCCCCTTCAGTCTCCGGCCAGATCTGGCCTTGCGAGGAGTGTTTGTGAGTGCCGTGTCAGTGTTCGCGTATCTTCACTGTATCTATAAGGATTTAAATCAGAACTGATCAGATAGCGAGTTTAAACAAGGTATTTATACTATGGATTTATAAATATTCGTCTAAGATATTCCCATTTAACTCGAAACCAGGGGAATCAAACATTTCCGGACTTCTATCATCATTACTTCTGTTTATTCATTTCAGAATTAATTACCGATTAATAAGCAGGTATTGATATACTTGGGGCTCGTTTATTATGTGTTTCCTCAAAGCAGTACACTGTAAAAAAATATCTCCTATAATAGGATAATCAAATTACTTTTTTAAATTTTAATTTCAAACATAATTATATCTATAAGTTTATTTACTAAAATAAATCCTCACCACCTCAATACTATAATTAGAGTAATAATCAAAATCATGCATATCTTTATTCTATATATTTCTTATATTAATTAAATAACGCATTATCCCGTAATAAAATATTTAAAAAAATTCAAGAGTAATATAATCTCCTGTCGTTTTTTATTTGCAATTATTTTCTATTTAAAGAATACATTTTAATGTATATTTTTATTTTATTTTATGTATTTATAAAATGTTTTTACGGTCATTATCACAAAAAAAAAAAAATTACGATCCTTAAATAGTTAAAATTTTGCATATTTATTTTATAAAATACACAGTATCCCGTAATTAAAAATTGGAAAATAAATACATTATACTTTTCTGTTGTATTTTAGGATTTTCTTTTTCGATTTCATTCTGTTTTTTGGTTCATTAATGAAAACAAGTCTATTTAAAATACGAGATTTTAAATACCATAAAAATCAAAGTTTTAAAAATGTATCAAGTAAAAAAAAAAAAAAAATTTATAAATATTGTTACTTTATTAGTCATTAAATAACTCAAAGTATGCATATTTATTTTCTATAAATATTCTATTTTACTTAAATAGCAGAGTTTATCTTAGTTTGAAAAAAATAAATACATTTTTATCAAAGTAATGTAGGCTCGTAATGCATTTAATTTTTATTATTGTTTATTTAAAGCATAATTAAAATAATAGTTTTTGAATGCTTTAAAATATTAGTTTTCGTGTCTAAAAAGGAAAAAAAATATATGGAAAAGAAAGGAAAAGAGAATTTTACTTTATATTTTGATAAAAATATTGATACAGCTAGTTTCTATAAATATGCCCTTCACTGCAAATTATACAAATTAAACATGTTTTCATTCTACATATGTATTTTCCTTATATTTCTCAAATAACACAGTACAGCTTAATAGATCAAACATAAAAGTAATTGAGTGTAAAGAAAAAATAAATACAGTATCTTAGTGTTATTAAAAGCTCTGTTTAATTTTTATATCATCATTATTGTTAATTTAAAGTCTGATGAAAATACGAAGTTTTAAATACACCATAATTGTTAATATTCGGTACCTAAAACCCAGAAAAACTGATTAAATAGTGATTTTTAAATTTTTTGGTGGGTTCGTTGCCATGGTAACTGGATTGGAAAGCTATCTGACGTGTCGCCCTATATTTTTGTATTCTCCACTCTGACCGAAATGATCTAACCTTCTCGAGTAGGTTTTAGTCTTATTTTTATTTCATTCTTTGTCACACTCAAAAATGCACTTCTTAACATCCTCCTTTTTTTTACACATTTATTTCTCTTCACAATTTATTACTTAGTTTTTCTACGTTTCGGGGTTCTTTCCCCATTATCATGATATTATATGCTTTTCTAAAAGTAGAAAAACTATGTAATAAATTGTGAAGAAAAATAAATGTGTAATAAAAGGCAGTTAAGGAGTGCAGTTCTGAGTGTGAAATATTAAGTAAAACTTCCTGAAAAAATATAAAAGAAAAGAAACTAAATTTAAATATGGAAATTAGGACCAACCATATGACCAACAATTCATCAAATTTAAAGAAAAAAAATGGATGAACTTTTAGAAAAGCATATAATATCTTAATAATGGGGAAAGAACCCCGAAACGTAGCAAAACTGTAATAAATTGTGAAGAAAAATAAATGTGTAATAGAAGGAAATTAAGGAGTGCATTTTTGAGTGGAAATATTAAGTAAAACTACCTAAAAAATTATAAAAGAAAAGAAACTTCATTTTTTTTTTTATGTCTTCTTTCTATTAATATTGTTCTGCGTTTTCGCTTTTTTTTTTTTTTTTTTTTTTTTTCGATCGTTTCGTATGAAACTGCGCAATTATATAAAATATATTATCAGTTACGATTGTTGTTATCGCATAGAGCATGATCAGAACAAATCTAAATTGTGTACCTAAATGTGACGTTCAAGGCCGTACATGACGCTCGCTTCCATGAAATATTATCATGCAGGAAATAATAATGGTCGCAGTTTGAATCAATTAATACAAAAAATTCTCTTTTTAATCGTTTTTCAATATGTGTTATGTACAGTATTTATTAATTCATCATCAATTAATAATTTTAAATGATGATATGAAATGTTGATTTATAAATATATGTACAAAAACCATTATGTTCGATTAGAAACTGGTCTAAAATCAATAGAAACGGATGTTCTAAAATGAATGATTCGCTGGTACCGAAAGGTAGACTTAATGCTAGATGATCGGTTACCGAAAATATGTCTGGACATTTAATAAAATATTCCTTGAACTAGAAAATCAATACAAATTACAATTGGTGTAGGCAACTAATTAATAAATTGTAAATTATAGACGCGGCTAACATTCTAAATATCAAAAGTAAAGCCTTATTTGAAAGGAAATTAAATAACGCTGTTGAAAAATTCAATAATCATAATCTTTCCCTAGATATTCAAGCTACTTTACACTCAAATTTAATCCCAATTTTAGGAAAATTAATAGCTTAAATATGGAGGAATATTATTTGAAAATAAAGGAACCTATAAAAAAAACATAGATTAATCAGTCAACTAAGACTATGTCAACCTAATAAACTAAAAGTGACCTCTTATGGATTCCAAAATAGTTATTTAGATAGCAGCATTAAATGTCCTATTTGTAATTCATGCGAACCCGAAGATCTTAATAATTTTTTGTTGCAATGCCCTGTTTACTCCGCATCCAGAAATAAATACCTGAGGACATATATGTCAGACAATGACCTCATAATAGAACATTTGTTACAAATAGACAATAAAAAGAAGTTTTGATAATTTTATTAGTAAAAAATTTTTCTATATCTATTCAAGAATAATTTAAATTTAAGAACATTACCAAAATAATAATAATTGAATCTTTTATGGTATTTATGATTTTTATTTTGTTTAATATTTTTACTGTTACATTTTATTTTGCCTTTTATTATGAATTTATTTTAGTTAAGGAAGCTTATTTTGTTTAGTACAGTTGTAATACATCTCTTTGATTTATGTTTAAGTGAAATAATTTTGTAAAACTCAACTCCATTTGTATGAGCTAGCCCGAAAACAAATAAAGAGATTTATTTATTTACAAAAACAGAGTATTTTACAATACATACAAGTAAGGTTTCAAGCCTGCTTGGGCTTTTTTACACTTGACATTGGAGTACAAATAATCATGATTTAAATTAGTCTAATAAAGTATAGTACAAGAGTAAAATAATTTAAAAAAAAGGAAAAACCCTCTAAAAAATATATAAAAAAATGCGAAGAATGCTTCACCATGGTAAGCTTGAGGAAGATTCATTTATTTTTTTAAAATTCAATTAAACCTTTTAGTCTTCTAATTATATTTTATTCTTCTAACAACTAATAACAATATATATTCAAATTCGCGATCACTTGTAGCTGGGTGGCTAGCGTAACAGCCTCCCATGCTAAAGGTCACGGGTTCAAACCCGCAGGTGGTCCTAGGATTTTTTAATGGGTGTAAACGGAGGGGACGTTAAAAGGTGGTCCCGAGCCTGTGCGATGTCAGGTACTCGTTAAAGATCCCTCTATCCTAATAAAACCTGGATAGGCAAAATTTAGGACTCCCACTGTAGCATCGTCCGATTAGCCATAGTAGCATAAAGTGACGTTAAATAAATAAACAAAAATGTATATTCAATTTCGGGGTTTTTATCCATTTTTAAGATTTCTATGTTGGCCCAATAGTTATCAATTTTGTTTTTAAAGGTAACAAAAAAAATTATATTGTTAGCGTTTTTCTTTTGTAGAATGAATAAAATTTATACCTTCTACTATGCTCAATCAACAATAATAATTTACTTATGTGGTGATGTATTTTTTTTTTTTTTAAATTAAAGATAACTTTTCTTAGTATTTTCTTTTTAATTTAATTTAGGTGGATTTTTTTACAATAAATTTAAATTTCACCTCTTAATCGGTGAAATTTTAGCCCTTAAATAAAATATTAATATTGATAAGTAATTTTTTCTATTTATGTTTCGTTACCTACAAGGAGAGGATAACAAATGTGTCACCGATTTCGTTAATTTTTTTTTTTAGGTTAAAACAGAAATCAAACCACTAAACTAGCAAAATATTAGGAGCCAAAGCTCCTCTAGAGTCACGTAAAAAAATCGGAAAGTTGGCGCGCGAAAAACACATTTTATTTAATATCTCTGGATCTAGTGTAGGTGGAAAAATACGTTTGGTGTTAAAATTACCATATTTCAAAGCGAAATAATTTAAAAAAATAGGACTTTATATTATTTAAGTTGTATGCTTGATAATAACACAAAAAATATAAATAATCACGTCAAAATAATGCTTTTGATAAGATTTTTTTAAAACTCTGCTCAGATTAAGATTCCTTTTTAGGAACAGAAACAGTTTTTAAAAAACTTTATCAAAAGCACTGATATGGCGAGATTATTTATATTTTTTGTTAAAGCATAAAACTTAAATAATTTAATGGATTTTTTTTTTAATTTTTCCGCTCTGAAATAGAGTAATTTTGACACCAAACGTATTTTTCTATCTTCAATAGAACTAGAGATATTAAATAAAATGTGTTTTTCGCTCTCAAACTTATCAATTTTTTTACTCGACTCCTGTGAAGCGTTGGCCCCTAATATTTTGCATAGTCTTATGGTTTAATGTTTAGTTTTACCTTTAAAAAATTCATGAAAATCGGTGTGACTCATTTGGGATTTTTTCTTCTTATTAGCCCAGTATTAGGGCAGGGAAATTATATATAGATTCTAAATCAATTACTTTATTTTTTTAATATCATTTATTAATTAATTTAATAAAATATTTAATTAAGATAGCTATCTGAATGTTGAGTTGAGACTTCTATCTGATCCATTATACGGAATTGAAGCACCGGTAGCGGATTTAATTTCATAATCAATAACCAAGCTATCTAAAAATAATTTTTGTCTGCTGACCTCTCTCTTCCCTGAATTATGTCGCCATCTTTCCATATTTATTTATATCATTTTATGAAAGATGTGAATTTTTTTAAATATTTTTTTTTAGAAAAAATATTCAATATAACTAGGGGTGTAGATGCTAACATAAGAGCCTACTATGCTCAAGTTGGCGGGTTACAGAACGAACCCGGCAGATGTATATAGGATTATTTAAAGGGAGTAAACATTCTTGGTTATGCCTTCCTTCGGAGGAGACGTATTGTGATGGTCCTGAATCTGTGCGACGGCAGGCATCGTTAAATATCCCTATTATAATTAAACATGGATAACCTAAATTTAGGATTTCCTCTATAGCATCGTCCGATTAGCCACAAAAGTATAAAGAGACGTTAAATGCATTCATTTACTGTCGTGGTAACCGCATGTTTTTAAATAACTCTGATTACACAAAAAAAAAAAAATTATATATTGAAAATTAAAGAAAGGTAACTAAAAATTAATGAAAAAAATATAATAGTTTAAGTTCTCCGTAAAATGAATGTAACCGTTGTTTTCCGTGAAAATTGTTTCACTTTATTTAATATTATAATATTAATTATTTTTGATAAAAAAGTGCTGAAAATTCGACATAATTAAATATTTCATTCTGGTAGTAGTTAAACCTACTAACCAAGAACTAAGAAACTTTTTTTTCCCCTTTGTTTTATTAAGCTTATGATATAAATATGTAGAAAAAACAAAAATATTCGATTGGATCAAATTCATTACCATAAAAGTTAAAGCATACGTGATGTAATTTCAATTATCACATCTGTATATTTCTTAATATTTAAATTAAGTATTATACATCATATGATTGTTCCAAATTAATATGGAAATATTTCAGAAGGGTGTAGGAGATCGGAAAAACTAAAAAAAAAGAAAAAGTAAAGTAATTTTATTTATTTATTTAAAAAAAAAAAGAAGTAAAATCCCAATAAAAGAAACAGAACATTTTTTTTTTTTTTTTTAATGCCTTTATTTTAGATATACGTGTAAACGTGGTGAGGAAAGTCTCCCAGAAGATTAGACCACACGGCCTGTCGCGCCAGTGAAAAAAAAAATTTAGATATAGGTTGACCTTGCAACAATATGCTACATTTATTAAAAAACGCAAAATGTAAATTACTCAACATTTCAATAGTCATTATGAAAATTACAGACAAAAAAAAATTGTGATTTTATATTGAAACGACATATAGGTAACATTTAAATTTATCCTAATGGCAAAGAAGCTAAAAATACCTCTCAATACTATTTATTATTGTTTTTCATGCTTCTATTCTTAATGAACGTGGTGACAAAACATAATGTAATCTATATCATGATAGTTGTAATAAGAAATAAAGAAAACAAAAAATTAAGTTAGGAATTCAATACTAAAAAGATAATTTCCTCAATGCTATGTTTTTGACCGGCTGCTTTTCTAAGGCAGCGGTACCTTCAAAAACTAGCTTTCTTTAATGATACCATTGGATCTCCTTTCCAAAGGTATCGTGTTTACCAATCCAATAGGTGGCATGCAGGGTAAATTAAAGTAAACAAGATTCAATTATAATACACTGTTACAATTATTAAATTATATCCATTATATTAATACTTTGCCTAGAACTTTGATTGAGAATACTGAGGGACATTTTAACCAATACCTTTGTCATACAATATTACAAACAGAAAAACCTTTAGATCACTAAGTCGGCTGGCGAAGGTGGAATCAGTTCTTGGCTCTTAATCTCCAGCTGCTCTCTCTGACCCCCAGACGGACATCTCTTCTTCTTGTCGATGGACCTCCGCTGTTCTCTTGCTGGACTATAAGACTACTTTTTTTCGAATCTTCTTTCTCATCGTCGTCACCTCGGGTGGGGCTGATATGGGAAGTGCCCCAAGCCGGGTTCCTTTGTCCTAAGGTCTAGAAACATTCCCGAGGTATCGCTGGGGCCCCCCATGGGTTTAGGTAAACGCCTTTTGATCTTTTGCCGACAAAGGCTTATTAACATTTATTTAATTAATATAATAGTTATCTTATAAAGAATTTCCATCCCTCAGTATCCTCAATACATTACATCAGCGACTAACACATAATTTATTTATTTATTATTATTTTTATTTATTTGTATTATTTAATAATAAAATCACAATAAAAGAAACAGAAATATATTTTTTTAATGCCTATATTTTAGATATAGAGGGAGCGGCGTGGTCTAGTGGATAGAGCACTAGTCTGCTGTGCTCTGGATCCTGGGTTCGAATCCTGCCTGTGGCAGAAATATTATTTATTCTGTTAATTCAGTCGGGGGGCGACCCTAGGGTATGGAGACCCTCCTGGGGCAGACCCAGGCTCTATAAAGTGGGTACCCAAATTAATTGGGGAAAAACCGGGACGGCTGAGCGTGATTAAGGCCTAATCACCTCATTGCACTGCCGTTGGCCTAGAAACAGTACGAATCTCTATATGTACTGAGCCCAAGACCCTTCATGGGTTGTAGTGGTACAGTTTTTTTTTTTTATATTTTAGATATAGGGTGACCTTACAGCAATGCAAGTATTATTACATCTAGCACTGATTTGATTAATTGCGACTAGACTTTGTTCTTGTGAAAGATATTTGGTTTGACTTGCACCGAAATTTCTCATCCCTAAAAATGAAATTTAATCACTTTTACAATTTTGAGAGTGAAAAACCAAAAACGTTACACAATAATTACTGAAAGCGCTCCACTAACATATTCTTGTCAAATACATTCGTACCAAATTAAAACTTAAGTGTGAAATAACTCCTTAAAAACGTGCTTTAATTTAAATAAACAGCAAAAAAAAAAAAAAACCCTAGTGTATAATATCAACGAAATAAATAATAGTAGTAAAAAAGTTTTCAAAAAAATACTACAATGACGTGTCTCTTCCCTTTGTGAAACAATGATTAGCTAATTTTGAGATCATCTCGAGACAGTCAATGTCTTTCACGTGATTCATCCCGGCGGGAGGTCATGATGACAAAGGCTGTGAGTCTGAATCATCAACTCTCAGCTCGGTCCAGGATCTTGATAGACGATGATAGTGACTGGCAGTTAGTAAAATAGCGAATAAGTTCCAATCGTGATAGTACACACTATAAACGTGTTCATAATAAGTATATGATAACCATAATTTCTAAATATAGCTATATTAATTTATTTTTTTAAACTTCCTAAGATTTTAATTATATTATTTTAAAGTGTGCCTTAGGCACATGTTCCCATAACTTCACTTCTTTATCTGTCTTTATTTATTTATTTTGTTTTTATAAGGTAGAGAAAAAGTTCCCATTGTATTTAGACACAATACTGTTTTTATTGTTTTAAATTTATTATATTTGTTTTATTTTTATGAAGTCAAAATTAATTTTTGAACAATATATATGGAGAGAGATGATTATTTTAGTTTTAAAAATCTCTAATTTATGCTGTCAATTAAGAAAATAATTTCTCTCCCAGCCTGAAGGTCTTTAGATATTAATTAAAATTTATAGAATTTAGGCATAATTTTTTTTTTTGTTTTTAGATTTTTATCTTTCCTTTCAGCTTCATGTATTTTTTCTCTGTTAGATTCAATGTCTTAGATTGGATTTAGGTAAAAAATTGAGTATTAAATAGCTATTGATATTTTTTGACGTATTTTCTCATACAAATAATTCACTTAAGCTTGGAATTGAAGATCTTGATTAAAATCATTGAACGGGGAGAAGGTTTTAAAATACATTTTAATCTGTTCCATAAGTTATAAAACTCGAAAATAAAAATGTTTTTAATGTTTCGGAGATGTTTCTTATATTTACAGAACTACATTCTCGAAATATGAGTGAATTTCAGTCAAAGATTTGGCATATATAATGTTTATTTTGCGGTTTTGCATATCCTCACAGACCTTTCACACTCAGTTACAGGATTAAAATTTTGGATGTTAATTTAGTTGTTGAAATTTTGAATGTTAATTTAATTGGTGATAAAATTGTGCATATTTTCGGATGTCGAAAATGTTCACTCTTCTACATAATTTTGATATTTTTCATTTTGTATTTTAGTTAATAATAATTATAGTTTTAAAAGACAACGTAATCGAATAAATTTTTCTACTCCATTTTATTATTATTTATTTTTTACCGTATTTAGTTATAAAATCATTTTTGTGTTGTATTTTTTTAGTGTTTTTTTTATTCTTCTGTTATTATTTTTGTCTTTGTTCTTCCGAATTATGGCTTTGACTTATAACATAGAATTGTTCCGGAATAAATGCATTGTATATACAATTTTAAATAATACTAGTATACAAAATCATATGCATATATAAACATAATTATTATCATAAAACCTTACTTTATTAAATAAATAAATTCTTTATTATTCTGGGACAAGTCCCTTTAGAATACTATCGACATAACATATAAATTTGGCTTAAGAGTCTTAGAGCAATTAATTATTTATAAACAATTTAACTAAAACTTATAGAGAACAGACATACGCAAATATGTTGAAAATAATAAAATAAAATAAAATAGAGTCAATTACAATTTTGTTCTGACTGGATGGTCATGAGATGAATGAATAAGCGGGATTTGAATGTAGGAAGGGAGTTGGAGTGACGGATAGAAAGAGGAATAGAATTCCACATGATTGAGGATCAGATAAGGAACGATCTGTCTAAATGTGCCGATTGGTGGGCCGTTGTGTATAAATCTGAAGGCCTATTACAGCACTATATATATATATATATATATATATATATATATATATATATATATATATATATATATATATATATTAAATATCATAAATAAGCATTATATATGTTAATATTGCAGGAATAAATCTAAAATCACTATTATAAAGTTCTTCACTGGAGCAGAATTTAATATTACTGAATAAATAAAAAATAAATGTAAATTATAATTTCATCATATAATAATTGTATACTTTTCAGAAGCGACAATAAGTGATTTAAGAGTTAGTTATAACTCCTCCATTGCTAATAATTTTTTTTATAAATATTGCTAATATTTTATAAATCTTTCAACCTCAAATTTTTTGTTGTCCTGGATTTGTAATGATAAAATTTCAAATATAGTATTGGCATATTGATTAGATTATACCATCCTTAAAATGCGATTATTCATTTTCTTTAAATGTAAGTTCTGGCGATAATATATTTTTATAATTTGTTTTTATCTCGTAACATTTCTTAAGACAGATCTGATAGTAAAATCAGAAATGTTTGTGACTGGAAATGCTTGTTTTTCCCGTTATATATATATCGCGTGATAAGTTCCCATGTTTCTTTTCCTTGAATATTGCTAACTTTGTCTGTTCTCAACTTTAACCTGGGCTACCCGAAATTTACATACTGACGTATACACGCAAAAGTCATGTTTTTCCCCGAAACAACCATTTAATACCTCCTATATTTCTCAAACAGCAATAAACACATATTTTCTTTCTACTAATAAGTACAATGTTTGAATCCTTTAATGGATAATAAGAAAAAAATGTATGGCACTACTGCTCACAATCAGGTTTTTATTTCATTTAAACATATCAAGATATTTTAATGGTACCATTTATGATTAACTAGCTCAGTTTTTAAAATAAATTTATTGTATTAGCTGCCATAAATATAAATTAGACTATGCTATAAACAACCATAAATAGGCGATAAATACACCACACTGAAATTTCACATTTAAGATCAGAATATGCCAATCATATTGCAGCAAATTTATCGTCAAAACCGACAAATCAGAAGAACAACTTTAATGAAATTCTAAACTGAAGTCAAATTACATAAAAATATAAAATAAAACTATGATATGCGATAAGTTAATAGTATAGTGTAGTAGTGATAGTTGAAAATTCATAACCAGAATATTCGAGGATAATCCCCAGGACAGAAAATACCTGTTTGAGGACGAACTAAATAAGTTATTAAAGAACGTGGAAGTTAGCTCCGGAAATTCCCGCCTGGCTCCTTCCAGTCCGGAACTGACCAATCAGCTCTTTACATTCTCTTATATATTCTTAGTAGGAAAATCCACTTTTAGAAACTTAACTTAATTTTTATAATTAATAATAAGTCGAAAATATACAATATGATCCACATATTTCAGAAAATTAATACGGATAATCCTTTGACAATGAAATGTGGTAAATAAAATTTTTGGTATTTATTTATTTATTAATTAGGACAAACAGATTTATTTTATACGTTATTCGGATTCTATCCATCTTGAAACGTAAGCTCTTAAATTTTGAGCAGGGATAATTTTTTTTGTCTTTTTGGTCGATTACAAAGGTTGATTATTGAAAAACATAAACTATAAGCATTAATACAGGACTGCGTTACTATTTCATTTTCTTTTCTTTCGATTTTCATTTAAATAAGTCAAATAAAATTTCTCGATTCCAGAACACCTTATATTTTATCTTTATCATCAATAATAACAGAGTTATTAGAAAATAACATCTCTTATAAGTCGTGGATTGACCATATAAGATGATTTTTTTAATTTTTGTTTTTGTTTTGCTCTTTATTTATCGCGTTGTCGTGTTCACGAAAATATTTTCGATTTTTCTTCTTCTTCAATAATAGTCAATTTTTTGCGGAATTACATCTATTATAATTTGTTACTTGAATATACATAAGGATTAAAAGAAAAAAAATATTTATCGCTCTTTACTGATTCTAAAACTCTGTACATACTTTTCTCTATCGTCGAAAAATAACTGAGTTATGAGCGTATTTATGTGTAAAATTTATTTCTTTTTTTTTATAATTATTCGCGGTTTTTCGTTTTAAAAACCTTAATGAATTTTTTCTCTATCTTTAAAAATAACGGAGTTATTGAATTGAATCACTTTTAATCTGCCGCCATTTCAAAATTAACCGGCTTATATTAACTTCTAGGTGTTAGGATCATCGTTGCATGATCTAGTATTTTTTGGCGAATTTCAAAAAAATTGGTCCAGTAGTTTCGGAGAAATGCCGCGAACGTCGGACGGCGGACAAAAGGATTTTATTTGTATTCGTTATTCGGATTCTATGCATCTTGAAACGTAAGATCTCAAATTTTGGGCAGGGGTAATTGTTTTTGTTTTTTGTTACTTTCACTTACTATATATAGTAAGGAGAAGTATTGCGATCGTGAAAATTTTCGAATTCCAGTTTTCAACGGAAATACACGTTTTAGGGTCTTCTGAGTCCAAGTAACCATGTCCCGCAAAAAGGTCTGTGTGTGTGTGTGTGTGTGTGGTAACTCCCGGGCGGAAACGGTAAGTCCTATGAAACTGAAATTTCATATTTAAGACAACTATACGCCTGAGACGAGACAAAACTTTTTTCATCAAAATGAGCTTACTAGAAGAAGCACTTTATACCATGCATTTTGCACCTTTTTTAGATTTTCTCGAAAACGGTTCCGACGATTTTGATTAAACTCGCTATATCGATGTAAAATTTAATGGGCTTTAATATCATGTAGGTTTTATTTGGATAAAAATGGTCTGTCAGGGCTTAAATGCCGATATTTTAATTACTTTTTACTTTTTTACTAATTTAATTTACCTTTAATTTTGTAGGTTCAATAATAATAACTATATTATCATGTTAACGCTGATGAAAAACAGGTATATATATAAATTGAATAAATTCGATACCCAACTAAAGGAGAAAACAGAAAAAATATTTTTTTAATTCAATTTTTCGTTTTTGAACATAAGAGCAGAAATATACATGTATGATATACCGTTGGAAAGCTAAAGATTTTAGAAAAAATATCATCTCATACACAAGCTTTTAGAAGTTAATAGAGAGTGATGAGAAGAAGATAAAACTAACTGATTATTTTAGACAATAAAATAAAAGATTTTTTAATAAAACACATGTTTCTATATAAATTAAATTTATTTAATTCTTTAATAGTTTCACTTATTTTTAACTTTAACTCTATTTGAAAATTCTTTCAAATTGATGTAAGTGAAAGTCGTGTGTTGCCTGCACCAGATTTTTTTTTGATCGATTACAAAGGTTGATTATTGAAAATAACAAGCCAATAACAAAGACATATGAATAAGTAAATTAAATATATGTGTATATATATATATATATACTAACGTATTACACAAGTTGCAAAGAATGTCTGAAGATGGATTACCATCCACAAAATTGTCTTATTGTAATGCGGTATGGTATATCTAAAGCCCCTTTCAGAATGTAGACAAATCGTATCCTCAGTCGAAGAAAGCACGTTTTTCGCAATTGATCGGTCAACCTACCATTTTTATGTGAATCATTTTTTAAATATATCTGCGATTATATACGAAGTTATTTTAAACCATTCATAACTCTTGAAGGCTCTAATCCTAATCCAGAATATTAACTTAGTAAAATTGCTATTTCTTATTTAAAACGCTGGGAATTATTACACAATATTTTATTATTTTCAAATAATTATATTAAGGTATAGTAACTTATATATCTGTTTACAGACAATTAACTTATTAAAGAAAAAATTAACACCACTTCTTATTTCAAAACGCTATATCTCTGCTTATTTCTTAATCGATTTCAATAATTCTTTCTTTGTTTTCCATGGAACATAATTTTCTATCAAATATAAATTAATAGTCATCATTGAACCTAATCATAACATATCATTTCATATTTCCTATATCTTTAAATATGACCGAGTTGGGAGGGAATGGCAACTTTTGTAAGTTGTGACTTGACCATCTAAGATCATTTTTTCTCATGATCTATTGTTTATTATTCGAATAAAGCGGCAGACTTTGTAGGCCCTAAGCCGTGCAATATACTTTCTTAAGATTCCACTCTGCCCTTCTCCATGATAAGTTATTGGGTTGGGTTGTCACTTCCTATTTTCGTGATTTCGTCTGTTTTCTTTTCGGCCTCTCTTATGATATGGCTGAGAGTGAAACTCCATTTTATTATTCGCTAGAAAAAGTCCTTCGACGACTGTGAACTCACAACCTCTAGAGTGGCAGACTAGCGTGAAAGTCACACAGGAGTGGGATCGACCGACCCAAAAATCTAATAAGCCCCTGTTGGCATATTAAAAAAAAAAAATTATTAATATTTACAACTTAAATAAACAAATTAGTAAATGTAAAAAAAAATAACAATTGGCTTCATAAGCTTTCGTGATGAAGCTACTAGGTCTCAAGGTGAAGAAGGTCTCGAGGCCACCGTCTTTTTAGGCGCCTCAGATGGTTATCGGAAATAGATGGCGATGAGAGGATACGGACAAGCGGGTTTGAGTGGGCTGGTAGTTTGGAATTAAAGGAGGTATATCTAGTTCTAGCTAAGTCTGCAACTAATGGGATATTCAGATCTTTATGGATGGCAAAATAAGGAGTGTTTAGGATCTTTCGGAGGATTTTGGACTGCAAGAATTGGATGCGAGAGGAAATTTATGGCGTGGTGGATCCCCATAGCTCAATACCATATGTCCAAATAGGCCTAATCGTCGCTATATAATTTGTTTCTTTGTAGTAGATGAGAAGTTTTGAACGTTTGCCAAGTAAATGTTGTAACAATCGGTATCAGTCTAGTGCGAGGATTCCAAGTAAGACGTTTGTCAAGATGGAGTCCTAGGTAGCGGATCTGTTCGACAGGTATTAATGTAATGTTGCTAAAAGATACAGTTGTACAGGAGGTCATAGGTTTGCGACGAAGGGTAAGAGGGGAAGAGAATGGTTTTTCTAGCGGCTTTTTGGTTTTAGGTATCATTTGGATAATGGACAGTTTCCAAGGATCTAGAAAATAAGTAGAACGTAGAGTGCCACGTATAGGTGAGGAAGAATATGGCATTTTTGGTTGACATATTTAAAATTAAGAAGTCGAAATACGCTCTTCATTAGACATGCGAAATAAAACCACCTTGATATAAACAAGAATGGAAAAAGAATCAACACAGTTGCGGATTTCACCAAATCGTTGCTCTCTCCTATTATAAATATCCCCTATAAGTGTCACTGTATTTATTGTGTTTCCCGCTAAGTAACCCGCCACCCTCCTACCGAATCGCTCCACCTAATTGGCTGTTGAAGTGGGATGTAATATGTCTAGTCTGCATAAATATAAAGCGGTTTTCAGCCTTGAAGATGCCTTAATTGGCAATACCTCTATTGTCCAGTTATTCACTGCTTATTCAGTTACTAATGATTTCTTTTAAATCTTTTTTTTTTCCTTGTTGTTCCCTCGAACCTATCAACATAGCAGACAGTAAGGTATTCGCCCATAATTCTTCGGACACAATGGCAATATGTAAATGGGTGATGGAGAACATGAAGCCGTGGGGCAGTTTCCGCGTCGGCATATCTCAATCCTAATTAATTCCTGGAGCCCACCACACCCTCCTGCTTTCTGGTGACGTCACCTCTCTAAGGACGACAGGTATCGAGGTAGTTAGGTCGTGTGTCCACTTAGCAATAAGCAGTCACAAGGAGCCGAAATAATTTTTACTTTTACTTACCTATATATGAAATATAGTAAGCGAAAGTGATGCGATCGTGAAAATTTTAGAATGCCAACTTTCAACGGAAATACTCGTTTTATGGTCCTCTGATTCCAAATGAACTTTTCCCGCCAAAAGTTCTGTGTGTGTGTGTGTGTGTGTGTGATAACTGTAGCTCCAAAATGAAAAGTCGTAAGAAACTTAAAATTCATATTTAATACAACAACAAGCCCTAAATATTACAGCAACTTTTCCATCAAAATCCATCTACTTTATACTTTGCGTTGTGCACCTTTTTACGATTTTCTCAAAAACGGCTCTAACAATTTTGATTAAACTAGCAATCTCGATGCAAAATTGAACGGGCTTTAATATCATGTAGGCTCCATTCTGATTGAAATAGTCTGACAGGGCTTAAATGCCGATATTTCAAAATTTCTTCCTCTATAGTACCTTTAATTTTGTAGATTCGAAAATATTAACCATATCGTATGATTAGCATTGCTAAAAAACAGGTAATTATATAGTTATTTTAGTTGAACGAATTCGACATTCAAATAAACGAGAAAACTCCAAAAATATTTATTTAATGCAATTTTTGGTTTTTGACTTAAAAACAGTAATATACATGTTCGACTATAATATATCGTTGGAATGCTAAAGATTTTAGAAAAATATTATCTTATACATAATATTGTAAAAGTTAACGGATAGTGATGAAAAGCCGATAAAAGAAACTGATTGTCGTAGATAATAATATAATAGATTATTTAATAAAATACATGTTTCTATTAAAATCCAATTCAAATAATTCTTCAACTATTTATATTTATATTACTTTCGATTTTTATTGACTTTGCTATATGGATGTAAAATTTAATGGGCTTTAATATAATATAGATTTTAATTTTATTGAAATCTATATTATATTAATCTAACATGGCTTAGAGGCCGAAAGTTTTATTTTTCTTCGTCTAAATTACCATTAATTTTTCAGATTTAAAAAAAATTACCGTAACATCTTGTTAAAATTGATAAAAAAAACCCGGTAAGGTTGAACGAATTCGTTATCCAGCTTAATTAGAAAATATCAAACAAATATTTGTAATGCAATTTTCTTGTTTTGAACATAAGAATATTAATATAGGTTCCGTGGCCTGTTTTTAAAAGAAAAAAATAAAATAAAATAAATTATAAATTATATATCAAACACATACAAATTCAGCTTTGAAAAGATTTTTGATATGGTACTTTCAAGTCATTCTAAATCAAACTGACTTTAAAATTTACTTTACAAATCCTAGAAGGATTTAAATAGCGTTTATGAAATTGATTTTTTGACATATTTATATTCTAATAGTTGAGTTTTATCGAAATCCACTATCTGATTTCATCTAAAGAACCGAATTCATTAAAAACGCCATTCAAAAATACAAGGTACTAATTACACACTTAGTTTCACTCCAAATCATTCTAAAAAACTTTTTTCCCTAATGTATGAAATATTTTTAGTGTAGTAATCAAATAATCCCAAAAAGTATTTTATGAAATTATCGTGTCAAATGTTATATCTGTTTCAAAAATAGCAAAATTTTACTTGTTATATGAGTTATACGATCATTTAATTTTTATGTTATTTTAAGAAAGAGTATTTATTGTACCAGAGTATCTGATTAAAAAATTTTTATTTTTGAATTTTTCAACTTTTTATTTTATTTTTTTTTTTTTTGCTTTCATATATGAGGATTTAATAGTTGTATGAAGGATCCGTAGTCTTCATAATATACGTTTTTTATTCAAGCAAGGGACAATATTTGTAGTTCTCCTCGGAAAAAATATATAACTATAGCTATTTCTCCTTTAGATATCTTAAAATTTACTCTGAGTCAAAGAGAATGCTAAATGACTGTTTGAAAAAACAACAAATAAAACTGAAAATTTTTTTAAGCTTTTAGAAATCATACGATAGCCTTAGTAAGGTTTTTAATGTTTTGTTAAAACACAAATTGGCTGTATACGTAAATAAATTAGAACTTTTTTTTCTTATGATGACCTTATATTGTTTCGAGTAATTAAATACTGCCAAAACAGCAAAAAATGTGGTTCTTAGGAATGTGAATTTCATACATTATCCGGTAGATGATCCCCGAATTCCTTTCCGCTGTGGGCGTTCATATAAACTAGTCTGGTTCTGATTATGAATATGTTTTCTCGGGTATTAACCTGTGCCTCTATAATCTATTTTTTTTTTTTTTTTTGTTTTTTTGTTCTCCCCTACCTCGCCTTTGAGGGCTATACGGGATTTCTCGGGCCAGGGGGTGAGGGCGGGGGATAAATGCTGAAATTAAAGTCCCCCACAGTACCGAGTCTCGAACTCGTAATTTTTTGGGTTTCAAATTAATCGATCCTCTGTGTTGCTAGGCATCAGCTACCCCGCTCTCCCCTCTTAAATCTTTTATGAATCATGAGTTAACTACATATGGGGATATTTGCTGTATCTAGGGCAACGATCGTGCATGGAGGTGATTAGGTCGTGATCACCCTAGGCTGCCAGGTTTCTTCACCACTTTTTAGGTACAGATGCAGGGTATATCATAAATATCTCGTCGTATTTTGAGAGCAGATACTAGACTTTAAATGGAACAAAAAATGTCATATAACTCACAGTCCGATTCTCAATGGCTAGAGAGGAAAATCAAATTTTGAGTGTTTCGCTGTTCCATGGTTTTCATCAGAAAAACTGAAATATATCTACTTGATGCGCATGCACAGAAAAACAAGTGGTACCAAAAAAATTCCCAGAAAAATGAGTATTCAAACCCTAAAAACTGAAGTATGTGTGGCTACAACGTCATGTAGAAAATTAAATTTTAATATTTCTAATAACATTCGGACATTTTAAAGAGCTATTACTCTTCTAACGTTAGGTTATAGATCTTCCGGAGCTAAGAAAAACTTGTACATATAATGAGTTTTAAAATAGTGGATCCTAACGAATCCCACCAAATTATCTTTACCCTTCGTCGCAAACCGATGATTTCCAGCCCCACTGTATCCTTTAATAATACCCCACTCATACCTGTTGAACAAATCCGATACCTAGGACTCCATCTTGACAAACGTCTTACATGGATTCCCCATACGGAACTTAAACGACAAGAAACTGCCCGTAGATACGGATTACTACAACACTTACTTGACAAATGTTCAAAACTTCCAATTTATTACAAAAAGCTCATATATGTTACCATCATCAGACCCATCTGGACATATGGAATCGAGCTTTGGGGCTCTATTAAACCATCTTATTCCTCTCGCATTCAATCCCTACAATCCAAAATCCTGAATGCTCCTTATTTCGTTACGAATAAAATCATCCATAATGACCTAAATATCCCATTTGTCGCAGAACTAGCCCGAAACAGATATTCCTCTTTTAATTCCAAACTCCCAACCCATACGAATCCTCTTGTACGCAACTTATCATTCCCATCTATTCCTGACAACCCTCCGAGGCGATTGAAAAGACGATGGCCTCGAGACCTACTTTAATTAAATTTACATTGAAGTTCTACTACTGGATAGTTTCTACACTAGACATTATCACGCCCATAAGTGTATATTTTTACTTGTTGTATATATTATATGTACCGGGTTGAATATCAATAAAATGTATTTAAAAAAAGTAGTGGAAAACAAGCCTACTTATATAGGCCAATTAAAGATGCGAGGAGGCAAAAATTAAAAAGAAAAACAACCCAAAAACAAAATTTGTGGAACAAGAGTTAAAAAAAAGTTCATTAGACCCATAGTCCGATTGTAAACGGTTTGGAAGGAAAATCAAATTTTTATATTTTTGCTGTTACCCACAGTCTTCATTGAATAGTTTCTATAGTTTTGCAGTAACGGATTCGGAGGTTAAATAAATATAAATTATTTAGTCCTTTGTTGATTGAATTCCTTACAAAACTTTAGTCTTATTTTTTCCTAATTATTTTCACTTGATCCTGTAATAAACTTTAATCTAATCAAATATATTGCTATTGTTTCTTATAGATATGTGATATCTTCGTTAAACGTACTTTATTCCGTCCCGTGATATTTTTTGAGAAGTTGCATCACACCTAGTCTGAAGAGCGTGCGAT
The DNA here is from genome assembly GCA_023052935.1 of Piezodorus guildinii. NCBI lineage: Eukaryota > Metazoa > Arthropoda > Insecta > Hemiptera > Pentatomidae > Piezodorus > Piezodorus guildinii. The sequence goes on along the minus strand of CM041296.1, from coordinate 16,740,520 downwards.
GCGCTGAATCATCCTCTCATATATTCGCCTCTCAGTAACGATTACAAAGATTCAGATTATTAATTTCATTTATTTCCTTATTTTAAAACGATTAATGCATACTAAGGAATTTTTATGACTAATTGCTTCTTGGCTAAGGGCCAATGACGTTACGTGGGTGTTAGGATTTTTTATGAGTAACGGATATTTTAAGATCATTGTGAGAGTAAATTATTAAGAATCTTTCATTAGTATTTATTCATTCCGCGACATACTTCTTTCTTTTTTTATCTTTCATTTTTATAATTTTTATCTCTTTCACCAATTTTTAAATTTCTTATATTTTATTTCAAGAAGGAAAATGTATTACAGTCGATATGTTAGTAAAACAATATACTTTTATACACATAAAATCTGGTGCGAGCATAACATCATTTTTATTTAACTTTCTTCTTGATATATACTTACTTTTGGGCTCTACCGGTGTATGTAACCTTAAGCCTCCTGAACTTTTCTTCTTCAACCCTCTCTGTCCAATGCCTCCCTCCTCCAATTCCTCATTCCTTTTTTGTTTTTGTTGTTAGGATTCAAACCCAGGACCCAGATATCAGTAGACTAGCACTATCCACTAGACCAGACCCCACCCAATGGTTATTAATTAATTTATATATTTGTAAGCTATCCGTGGGTGGTGGATTGCACAATACAACAGTGGGCACCCAGGAGCGGCGCCAAAATGCCAGACCCTCAAGGCCTCTACAACCCCTGGCCTTGCAATGCCATTTCTGCACCTTTTCCTTTGACCATATAAATAAACAAAAAAAGAAGTTTTCCATCCTTTTGTTTTCTTGTAAAATTAATTATCTCGACATTTTTCTCATATTTAACTCCATGAAATTATTCAGACCTTTGTTTCCTCAAATAAAAAAAATAAATATTTATTATGTTACAACTTTTACATGGTGATATTTAATTATAGCTGCTTATTTATTTTTATTTTCTTTCTCCTTTCTGTGAAATTTAAATTTTTTTCTGGAATATGATGACTTTTTTTTTTGTTCTGTGTGAAGTGACCAATAGCTCATGATGTTACCCGTTTCTTCGCCTCTTACATATTCTGATATAATGGTCATATCTGCTCTTTACTCACTTCATCCAAGTTTTTAGTAGAAACAAAATGGAATTGTATAAGTTGGATTAAGAGGATAGAAAACTAAGAGTTTTGAACTTTATATTTGTAAAAAAATGACCTTAATAACCTTTTTTAAATGATAAACGATCAAACCTTCCTCTTAACTACAAAATACTCTTCTACATGACTATAAAACCTACCTGGACTTACGGAATTGAGCTTTGGGGCTTTACCAAACCATCTAATTCCAATCCTTACAATCCAAAATCCTTAGTAAAATCCTCAACGCTCCTTACTTTGTCAGGAATAAACTCATCCACAAAGATCTTGATGTTCCCTATGTTACTGTTTTGGTCCGAACCAGGTATGAATATTTCTATGCAAAACTCCATTCCCACCCTAACCCACTAGTTTCTATCCTAAGAGGAAGCTCTTCGATCCCTGATAACCCTCCGAGGCGTCTGAAAAGAAGATCGAGACCTTCTTGTTTAGATTGCCTTCTAGAGTGCTGCCAATGGGCAGTCTCTCTTCATGTTTTTTATGTATTTTATCATTACCAGCATATTTAGTTGTTGTATTACAAAATACAGTTGTAAATTTCAATAAAATATATATATATATATATATATATATATATATATATTTAAATTTAATGATATTTAAAACATTATAATAAAAATACAAGTAAAAGTAACAATTATAATTTGATTATGGGTTTGGTAGACTTGTGAAGAAACTACCAAGCGGTAGCTCATTTAAAATATGAAAAAACCAAACCCAATATATTTTTGTTATATTACTATCACTTACATATTTATACATATATATGAAAAACATAATAAAAAAGAAAGTATTGCGATATTGAAAATTTTCAAATTTCAGTTTGAAACGGAAGTAAATGCTTTAGAAACTGAATGACCTATCCCTGAATCTAAATGGCCAAGTCCCGCAAAAAGTTCTGTTTGTAAGTTTAGCTCGAAAACGATAAGTTATGTTAAAAAAAAAAGTATTATAAAAGCTATTTTTAAATATAAGTATTTATATGCCTTAAATATTACAGTAACTTTTTCATCAAAGTTGAAGAATTAGAATAGCCACCTTAATTCGTATTCTGCATCTTTCTACGATTTATTTCAAAAAACGGCTCCAACCATTTTTTCTTTTTTAATTTTGGAACGGTGTGGTATAGTGGATAGAGCCCTAGTCTACTGTTCTCCGGGTCCAGGATTCGAATCCCGGCTGTGGCAGAATACTTTTTAGTTCTGATATTTCATCGTGGGGCGTCCCTGGGGTAGGGAGACTCCTCTGGTGCACTATGAAGTAAAATTATTGAAAACGTTTCCCTCGTTGGTCTTATTAATAATTTACTCATTAACTTTATTAATTTGTTTGTTTAATTATTTAACGTCACGTTATGCTACTATGGCTAATCGGACGATGCTACAGTGGGAGTCCTAAATTTTGCCTATCTAGGTTTTATTAGGATAGGGATCTTTAACGAGTACCTGACATCGCACAGGCTCTGGACCACCTTTAACGTCCCCTCCGAAGGACGCCGTAACTAAGGATTTTTTACTCCCATTAAAAAATCCTAGGACCAACCTGCGGTTTTGAACCCGTGACCTTTAGCATAGGAGGCTGTTACGCTAGCCACCCAGCTACAATAAAGACGTTAGTTATGAGTAATTTTGTATGAGGAAGGTTATGATGACTGTTATATATATATATATATATATATATATATATATATATATATATATATATATATATATATATATATATATATATATAATATATATATGGCACGTGGTAAGGGACAAACAATGGTGTTGTTGGTTGCAGAATGAACTCTAATGCACCCGTAGCCTCTTGGCAAGGAAACTTGTACTATTTTAAAGCTAGTCACGTTTTACTATCTAGGCATGAGATGCGTTGGCCTCTTGTCAGTGCCGCGATTCAACTCGGTGTTGGACTCCTTTTGTAGGTTGGTCATTCATTTGATTAATAATACTTTATAATTTTTTTAAAATTTATTGAGGAATGTTTACGAAGAAGGAAAATAATTCTTTAAAATTTTTATTGTATGCTCCTAGGATTTTTAATGGGGGTAAAAAATCCTTAGTTATCCTTCGGAATAGACGTTGAAAGGTGGTCCCGAGCTTGTGCGATGTCAGGTACTCGTTAAAGATCCCTATCCTAATTAAACTTGGATAGGCAAAATGTAGGAATCCTACTGTAGTATCGTCCGATTTGCCATAATAGCATAAAGTGACTTTAAATGAATCAACCAATATTCTGCCTATATGTATTCTTCACACACTTCAAAACGCCTATATAACATTTTTACTTTCACTTACCTAAATATGAAATATATAGTAAACATTTCGAATTCCAGTTTTCAACGGTAATACACTTTTTAGGGTCCCCTGAGTCCAAATAACCAAGTCCCGCAAAAAGGTCTGTGAGTCCGTGTGTCTGTTGGTGGTAACTTTAGCTGCAAAAACGAAAAGTCGTACGGAACTGAAATTTCATATTTAAGACTACTACACGCCCTAGATGCAATACTATACGCAACTTTTTCTCTAAAATTGGCTGACCGGAAGTCCTACTTTATCCCATGCATTAGCACCTTTTTATGATTTTCTCAAAAACGCTTTAACGATTTTGATTAAACTCGCTATATTGATGTAAAATTTAATGGGCATTTAATATCATGTTTCATTCTGATTGAAAAGTCTGATGGGGCTTAAATGTAGATATTTTAAATTTTCTTCTCTAAAGTACTTTAATTTTGTAGATTCTTTAAAAAATATATTATCTTGTTACAATTGATAATTAAAGCTAATATGCACGTTGACCGAATTTGATTAGACAACTAAAGGAGAAAACAGAACAAATATTTGTTTTATGCATTTTTTGTGTTTTTGAACACAACAATAGTAATATAGACGTATTTAGTGGATAGTAAAGATTTAGAAAAATATACATTCGGAATGGAAAGGTAATGGAGAGTGATGAAAAGCCGAAAAACTTACTATTTTTGCTGCAACCTGGCGGCTTGTCAATGAATCACAGCGCGCCAATTTTGTTTTTGAACATATTGAACAGTAACATAACGTATAATATACCTTTTGAAAGAGAATGACTTTAAAAATATATTTCTTATACACAAGCTTGTAAAATTGAATAAAGAGTGATTAAAAGCCGATAAAACTAACTGATTATTTAGATAATTAATATATAGAGTTTTTAATAAAACCATGTTTTTATATTAATTCAATTTAATCAATTCTTTAATGTTTCACTAATTTTTATCTCTAACTGTATTTGGCAATTCTTAAATCGATTTTAAAAACGGAGGTTAGTGAAAGTCGTGTGCACCAGATTTTACACTTCTGTTTAAAATGAATAAGATTCAACAATTGTGCAAGGAAGCTGAAAGACATAATGAGGTGGGACTGGATAGCTTACTCACCTATAACAAGCCCCTAGGCGTATAAAGATCAATCATCTCGTATCAGTCTGACAGATTTAATAACTTAAGAAGCTATCTTCTGTCAAAGCGTTGCAATAGATTGATAGCACTGTCAGACCAGACATTTTACCTTGAAAAAGGTCGAGTATTTGATTTGATTTTTTTTTTTTTATTTTTTTTTTATATCTTTAGATTGGTATAAATAAAAAAATCTAGTGTGAGTAATTCCAGAATTTCACTTACCTTCGTTTTTAAATTCGATTAAAGAATGTTCAAATACAGTTAGAGATAAAATGAGTGGTTGAAAAAAAAATTAATGATTAAACAAACCGTTAAAGAATTATTTAAATTAAATTTCTTTAGAAATATGAGTTTTCATTGAATGATCTATTACATTATTATACACAAAAATTAGTCAGTTTTATCGGATTTTCATCACTCTCAAGTAAATTTTACAGTTATGTGTATAAAATAATGTTTTTCTAAAACATTTAGCTTTCCAACGATATATTTTATATCTATATTACTGATTTCATTTTCAAAAAATCTGGTGCGGGCAACACACGACTTTTACTAACCTCTATTTTAAAAATAAATGAAAAATCTATTATATAATTATTCAAAATAATCAGTTAGTTTTATCTTATTTTTATCACTCTCAATTAACTTTTAAAAGCTTGAGTATAAGATAATATTTTTTCTAAAATCTTCAGCTTTCCAATTGCATTAAAAAATATTTTTTCAGTTTTCTCCTTTAGTTTTAGCTTTTCGAATTCGCTCAACTTGCATATTTAGCTATTTTTCATCAGTGGTAACAAGATAATATAGTTATTTTTATAGAATCAACAAAATTAATGGTACTTTACAGGAAGAAAATTTAAAATATCGGCATTTAAGCCCTGCCACACCATATTAATAAGAATGAAACTTACATGACGATTAAGCCTATTAAATTTTACATCGATATAGCCAGTTTAATCAAAATCGTCGGAACCGTTTTCGTGAAAATCGAAAAAATGTGCAAAACGCATAGTATAAAGTGGCTCTTCTGGTAAGCTCATTTTGATTAAAAAAGATTTTGTTACGTCTCGGACGTATATTTGTCTTAAATATGAAATTTCAGTTTTATAGGACTTACCATTTCCGCCCGGGAGTTACCACACACGGACACACACACACACAGACCTTTTTGCGGGACTTGGTTATTTGGACCTAAAATGTCTATTTCCGTTGAAAACTGGAATTCGAAAATTTTCACGATCGCAATACCTTTCCTTACTGTATATAGTAAGTGAAAGTAAAAATAGTACTTAAACATTGAAAGACTTGTCTGGACCCCACAGTTATGCAGCACTGTTTACCATATATTTTTAAAATTTTCCTCAATGTATGTGAAATATATATAGTAAGGAAAAGTAATGCGATCGCGAAAAATTTCTAATTTCAGTTTTCACCGGAAATACACATTTTAGGGTCCTGTGAGTCCAAATAACCAAGTCGCACGAAAAGTTCTGTGTGTCTGTGAAATCTGTCGCGAAAACGATATGTTTTATAAAACTAAAAATACATATTTTAGATGCGTATATATCTAGGAAGTTACCGCAACTTTTTCATCGTAATCGAGCCAATTTATACTTTATGAATTAAGCATCATTTTATGCTTTTTCGAAAACTTCTCTAACGGTATTGATTAAACTCGCCATATCGATGTAGAATTTAATGGGCTGTGAATATGAATTCTGTTTTATTCTGACTGAAATAGTTGAATTTTCTTCCTCTAAATTACCTTCAATTGTATAGATTAAAAAAACACATATTATCATAGAACCATTGATAAAATATGGCCAAATATACACTTTGTAAGAATTAAATAAAAAACTAATAGTTCTTAAATTGATTTTCACATCTGAGATCCGAAAGTCTTGTGTTGCTTGCAGTAGATTTTTTAATAACTATAAATATTCCATAATGATTTTTTATTAGTTTATTATTAAAGAATACTTTTTTTAGTTAACTTTATTTTTTTTTTTTTAAATTGTAAAAATTATAAGTTACCTTAATGTGTTTTTTTTTCTTTTATGTGTATAGTATTCTTTTTATTTTATGTTTTATTTAATATATCTAAGACCGCATCACAATATTAGTTACTCGTAACTTTAAGAAAAATAAAATTTTTCAAAGACACACGCAATACAATACGATACTACTCTAAAGGGAAATCAAAAATTCGACGTGCCTCAGCATCCAGGTACAACATGCTATGAGACAACAAAAGGCTATATTTTTTCCTTCAACAATCTCTTATCTACAGAAAAAGAAAATCCTTCTAAGAATATAAAAATATCTTTGTTAAATTTCAGGAATAAATATGGGGTTTCGAAAGAAAAAAATGAGACTTGTTCCAGACTAAATAAAAACATTATTAACAATCTTATTTTATTTGCGATGTATCCAAAATAGTTATATAAAATTTTAAACGTCTTAGAATTTGTTGACAGTTTTTTATGAACACTTTCTTTTAAATCCAGCCGCAACCTACTTACAGGACGTTTAAAAATAGCCATTTCTTCTTTTATTTTAGAAAAAGCCTAGCATATTTATTTAGTTTTTTTTTTTTTTTTAAATATCTAATAATGTTTTGTTTTTTGTTTGCAGGTGAAGAAAATACTCTTTTTCCGAATTCGTAGCTGTTAAGTGACTTTATATTCACCTGTAATTTGTAAGAACATATTTTATTTTTTAATAATATTTAGTACTATTATAATAATTTAAGTCCCGTTTATTAGGCTAACCATATCTCCGAAGAATTTTATACGGAAAGAGTTGATGAAATGCTGGAATTAAGAATTAATTAACTAATTCGTTTTAAATTATTTGCTATTAAAAAAATAACTTTATTTACTTTTGAAAAAATACCAAACTCAAAAAGTTATTATGTAATGGTTTACTATTTTCGGTTAGTAATATACATATAAAGGGGAGCCGGTGGCTGAGTGGCTACCACGCAGAGTTGTGAGTTCGAGTCCCAGTCCCAGCGGGACTTTTATAAGAATATAATTAAATGGGAACTCACTCACAGCCTCTCCCCCGGGTAGTGAGACCCGTCAGCCTACTGGTGGCAACTTGCAAAAATAGGCGTAAGGAATGGTGACCCTACCCTAAACATTTCATCGAGAAACGTGAGTATATTATCCCAGGAGTCTGTAGCACGCGGCCAAGGGCCTACATGGCCTGTAGCGCCAGAGAAAAAAAAATATACATATAAAAATTATACTTTGTTTCTAAAACCGAGTAAGCTAATATAAGACTACTCAACTGTATGTAAAACGATGCTGAATAAAATTATTTTTAATTTTAAAAGTATTTGCGTGGGGTCAGCTGTGTTTTAGTGGCAAGCACAATAGACTTACTGTGCTTAATAAACCCAGCGAAAAGCCCTAATATTTAATAATAAGAATAAAAAATCGTTGGTAATGCCATCCTTGGTAGGGAACATAAAATAATGGCCTTTGATTGTGTGATTTTAGGTACTTATTAAAAATCACTATTCTAATTAAACCTGGATAGGAAAATTTAGGACTCCCACTGTAATATTTTAACTGCCCACACAAGGTGACGTTAAACGAACAAACAAAGATTTTGCGTTTCTTGAAACGTAGAATCACAAATTTTGAAATAGATTACTTTTTTTTCTTGATTTATTACATTTTATTGTTATAAACAGCCGAATTTGAAACGTAATAATTGACATTAACGTCTACTTAAATTTCTCCCATTTAGTTTCTGATAACCTAAGACCGGATGATAAAAAAACCTACAGACGGGGAACGAAAGGATTTTTTTTATCGATATTTTGATTTTATTGGGTTGTTCGAAAAATAATACTGGGTTTTGGTTAAAAAAAAAAAAGAAAAAAAAAGCAAGATTAACATTTGTTTTATTTAATCAAAATAGTCTCCACTACTATTAATACATTTCTGGCAACTCTGAAATTGCGTTTTCCTATTCCATTTGTCCATTGATTTTTTTATCAATCAACTAGTGGTCCATGTGCCTAAAAAAATGATAATCCGTAGGTGAGAGGTTCGGAGAGTAGGGCGGATGCAGTAGAAATTCATATCCAAGCTCCAACAGTTTTTGTGACGTCGCAAGTGAAAATTTCGTCCAGGCGTTGACATGCAACAAAATGGACCTCTTCCGATTGACGATAATGACAAATCCAGTAAACCGTTCGTCATATAGAGAGGTATTATAAAGACAACTCAAAACCATTATTGTGTCGTTTCACGGACTAGCCAATATTTATCTTGAAACTCGTAACCTCAAATTTTGAGAGAGTTTAAATTTATTTTTCTTAGTCTATCAATATCCTTACTTTCAGTGCAAAATCGGACTTCTTGAGGTCTATTGTGTTTATGATTTCTTTCTATGCATCTGGCTTCTAAATACAATGGGATAGAGTTTATTATTGACCTTGACTGGAATTGTATTTACATTTATATTTTACCTTGGGTCAGGTCTTTTAAGTCAGTATTTACAATATATATATATATTATATATATATATATATATTATATATATATATATATATATATATATATATATATTACTAGTATTATTACTATCTAATGGTTAGAACATCATCAATACTCTTATATACATTACAAACTTTAACAACACAAAATTTAAAATATAATATTTACAAGTATTAGTTAAATCTTTCTAATATAATAATATATCGTTATTAAACTTAAAATGATTTCTCATTTATTACTTTCTCTTATATATTTTTTAATTGTTTCTAATTATTGGTTTAAATTAATTTTTTTATTGAACATATTAAATGTTCTACATGAACTTACTATGAATGATTTGTTGAAAATCGATGTTTTATGTTGCGGAATCAGTAATGTATATTTAGATGCTTTATTATTTCTATTATGAATGTCGTGTAAGAAGATCATATTTTCGTAAAGACAGACACTTTAATATTTTACATGTTATTGTTAATAAATTAAATACTCTTCTTGACCTAATCTTCATCCAGTTAAACTGCTTGTACTAAGGTGTGATATGTTGATCTATTGGGGTTTGCGTTATGTAACGTACAGCTGCATTCTGGGCTCTTTAAAGTCTATTTAATAATTTATCTGTGATGTCCTTATAGGTCATACTTGCATAATTCAGGTATGGCATAACCATATTACTTTTTAGGATTTTTCTAATCGGACAATGGGATATTATTTATCTTAAACGCCTGTTTAACAACAGTCTTTGAGGCTTTTAATGCTATATTTATAGGTGCTTAACAGGAAATACCTCCTACTTGCGATATTCAAATTGATTTCACGATATCTGTTGGAATAAACGTTTAAAAACAATAATGGCTACTGTAACCTTCATCTTACCTCGCAAAGTAGCGGTTTGTAATATTTCTCTCCCACTCTATTTCTCGCCAGGTTTCCGCGTGCTCTACATTATCGATATAAAACGGATCGATGTTACAATCGATTTTTTTTATTTTCCAGTACTCCAGCTTGAGTTCATATAGGTGGCATATATAATGAATGAAGGGTGGTAATGATATAAATAAAATAGGAGAGTGGATGACGTAGCGCACACAGCCTCCTGGATCGAGCGGGACCTAGTTACGTCACGGACCACCCACTGCCACCTTCATCTCTCCAATATTCGCCATTATGGAACTTTTCTTCTTCTCTTAGTATTCTCTTGGCTCAGCTAAAATATATTCACGAAATGAATTATTTATGCTTAAAATAGGTAATATATCGAGAGCGTCTTAGTCATCTCTTCTCTTTATATATTACAAGCTGACCCGACAACGTAGTTCTGACATATAAATTATTTATAGTGATTATTATGGTTGTTAAATAAAAAAATAAAATAACGAATGTATTACAAGTGTGTGGGGTTGGGACCTATAGTAGATAGAGGAATGTAACGTTCATTTATTCATTCATTGTATTGGGTTGTTTCACATGAAATCCGTTTTTATAGTTTCTGAAATACATAAAGGATTTTGCAGGTCTCTGTAGTTTTCTTCCGAATGTTAACATATTTAAAGTAAACAGTTACTAATCCTCTACCTTTGTATTATAAACATTAGCTCCCCAATCAATTACCCACTTTTTAGTATACCTCTAAATATGAACAAGGAAACACTCGATTTTCGAGTAATATTTTTGTACGACTTTAAACTCAGCCATTGAGCAGCTGAGGCCGCTAGAAATATTTGCAAGGCGTTTGGGGAAGGGAGTGTTAATGAACGGACCATTCGCCGTTGGTTTGCTAAGTTTTCAGCTGGGGATACCGACTTAATAAACTTGCCCCAAGGAAGACCTCCGTCCGTAATAGACAACGGTGTCCTCACACAGCAGTAGAAGGAAACCCCTACCAAAAAGTTAAAGGACTCTCAGCACAACTAAACGCAACTGCATTTACCGTTTCCAGACATTTAAAGTGTATTGGGAAAGTAAAAGAGCTCGATACATGGGTACCTCATGTTCTCTCTGAACGGCAGCAAGACCCCATGTTTCAAAACATACCGTGCAAAAAATGAAAGAACTGGGCTACGAAGCTCTTCCGCACCCACCATATTCTCCCGACTTGTCTCCAACAGATTACACCTGTTCAGGAATTTAGACAACTTCGTCAAGGAAAACTTTTTGAAAATGATGATCAAGAGAAAAGTGCGTTTTCAGATTTTGTTTCACTTCAAAGCTCAGAGTTTTCCAGTTTGGGGATAAAAAAGTTGGTGTCACGTTGGGAAAAATATGTAGAAAAAGAAGGTAAATACTTCGAATAAAATTATCTTGTTTTCATTCATATTTTTAATAAAAATCCTTTCCCTTGAAAACGGAATTTCATGTGACACTTTAAATATGTAAACATTCGGAAGAAAACAACAGAGACCTGCAAAATCCTTTATGTATTTCAGAAACTATGAAAACGGGCATATCGTGTGAAACAACCCAATATATTTAATACAACAGATGTTAAATAAAAACAGCTGTTCTAATTGTAAGCAGAATGGAGAGTGATAATGTATATTTCCTAAGTGTGTAATTATTTAATAGCATTTAGCAGGTATAATATTTGGTTAATGTTTATAATGATATAATATTTAGTTTATTTTTTTCACTTAATGTCGGTCTTTTTTCTGTTAGCTGCTTTATTTGCTGGTTTGTCTTTTTTTGGATTTAGGCTTGGCATCACCTCCAGACTCTTGGTTCACTATCAGACAATTAGAACAGCTGTTTTTATTTAACATCTGTTGTATTTCATATATAATACAATATTAATTGGATCAACATAGTAAAATAATCTTTAAAATAGGGAAAAGACCCCGAAACGTCGAGTAAATAATGTAAAAAGTTATTACATGAATAAAAAGTGAATGAAAATATATATCGCTCAATCAATTTTTTTTCTAATCGAGTGATCAAAATCGATCTATTAGTTTTGGATGAAAGCCGAGGAAGGCGTACGACAGACAGGCGGATTTTTTCAATATTCCGTTTTCGGGTTACTTGGTCAATAACTAAGCTTCTTTATTGAAAAAAAATTAATATTATTTACATTAAAACATGTAAATTTATCTCGCTCTATAAAAGCATTATTTTTTTTTAATTCAAAATAGAGCGATAAGTTTAAATTGATAGTGCGTGCACCGCAGTAGATTTTTTTTAAATATTTTAATTATTATTTTATCGACGTTTTGAAACAGTATCCATTATTAAGCCCGCTATAAAGATGATGAAGCCTTCACTTGGGTAGCGGGACCAGCTGTCTCCATTACAAGATAAAGCCATTTTGAGGAATCTATTTCTGCCTTGGAGGTGTTCTATTCTTAGTGAAGATATTACACAGTATATTTCCTAGTTGTGTAACCGTCAATCCTTCAATCTCTTCCTTTTGTTTTGCTGTAAACCATTTCTGTAGCTCCCGTTTTGGACCTTTTTACGGTGTGTACTTGACTTTTTTTTTATTAAAAAATAATACAATATTTGCATTAAACATTTTTTTGAGTTTCGTCAGATATTTGCGTCTTACAACGAAATTTAGTATTACTACACTTCAGTGCTCCCTATCCTTTCTGTTCTCCTCCATCAAACCTCTGGCTGCTATTTCTTCTCTCACCATTTGCATTTAATAATAATTGGCTTACCGAACCCGAAGGTTCGATGCCGATACCACCAAATTCTGTCTACACAGACTCGTCCAATGTTCACCGTTCAAGCCCAAGCCCCCGAGATCAGCCTAAACGCAATCCTCCCATCGACGCTTCTGCCTCCCTTTCGGACGTCTACCAGTCGGTTCAGCGAGTACCAACTTTCTTGTAATCCGTTCCTCACTGAGCCCAACCAATTTACGCGCCCATTTGAGTCTCCGCAATGCTATCAACTCAATTATATTCAAGTTCCGCAATTCCGCGTTGTGCAACCTTCTAAACTCTCCAGTGGCCTCATCTCTCTTCGAACCAAATATTTTACGCAGTACCTTATTTTCGAAAACCTTAAGCCGTTGTTTATCCTTCATAGTAAGCGGCCACGTTTCGCATCCGTAAGGGACCGTCGGAAGAATAATAGTTTTATAAATTCTAACCTTTAAGTTTTTAGACAGAAGCCGCGAACTAAGTAACTTAGCAACTGAATAATAACACGCATTTCCCACCTTTAATCGGAACTTTCGCACTGAATTTCGCATTTAGAATATATAAATAATGCTTACATATAAGCCTAATCATAATTGAAAAACGCTGCCAATTATTGCACAATGGTTTATTATTTCCAAATAACAATATAAGGGTATAACTGTTTATATGGCTATTGATAGGCAATTATGTTATATGAAAAGCAATAATTCAAAGGACCATTGCATATCATTGCAGCTGATTTCAAAACGCTATATCTCTGCTAGTTCTTAACCTATTTCAATTATTCTTCTTTTATTTTGTAGAAAATTTAATTATCTATTAATTATTTATTAATTAATTAAGATAACCGGAGGCGGACAAACGGTTTTAACGAATAGGGCTTAAATAAACTTATTACTGATTATTATACACTAAGGCGGTCGTTGGTCTACGTTAAGTAGGACTGTTGAAATCAGTTTGTCCAGTTTACTGCAATCGAATAAAAGATGGTCGTTTGCCTTTGACCGTCACTCTTACGTTTGAATCGAAATAAATAGCTTTTGGCTCCTCCATGTCCCGTCGGATATTGTGTCAGTTTGTAGGATATTTTTTTAACTTTAGTTCGATCGCCAATTGTTTTTATGAAGTCATAGGTGTATCTACCTTTCGTTAAGATCGCCCATTTTGTATTGCACTTCTGCCTTGTATTCATTGACAGTAACTGCTTGATGGTGCTGATCGGTGCCTTGTCGTATGCTATCGGGAGATCGGTGTCTCTTTCCGCCTTACAGTGGGCAATATGACCAATTTTGGTGGAAAAAATTCTGAAACTTGTCTATATTTAACCTTTGCGGTCCCAGATTACGGAAAAAAATTATAAGAAAAGATTATAAAAACTAATTAATTTTTTGACACGATTAGCGAGCGCACCGTGGTCAAACATCAAATTTATTTGCTAAAATCTAAAATTCCCCTATACTTTACGTTTGAAGTCCCAGAATACGGAAAAAACAATACAAAAAATCTAATTATGACTCGGAGTTGCTAAAATCTGCTGATAGATGTATTTTATATGGTTTAGGAAATTCTTTAAACTATAGATTGTAAAATTTTTGATTCGTAGTGTTGTGTCTGAAAAAAATGACGTATCACCCAAAACGCAAAAAATTGCAAAAATGCTTTGTAATATCTAAAGACTAGAAGGATTAGTAAAATAAATCCTACAAACAAATCCTTGGGGATTATATAGTTTTTCGTTATTGAATAAGGGCGTACATTTACAAATTGCAAAACCAACTCTACAGGTGAGATTGCAATTTATATTCAATAACGAGTTTGGAAATATAATGTCTTAGCTGTCTTAACAATGCCCACTGTAAAATAAAAGCAAAAAGGCTTTGCTCTAAATACACCTTAAACAGAATAAATGACCATCGAATAAAAAGAATCCTGCTGTTGGTTATTAGGCACTTGTGTGAACAGGAATGATTCACTTATTTACTATTTATTTGTAAACACGGTATTAATGGTCTTGCCAACTAATAATAAAAAGGTGAAGCACTGGGAAATTCCAAACTTTTGTCCACCTAAATTGGTGATCAACCCACTGTACGCTGCTTTAGCTACTTCATCCACTAGTTCGTTCCCAACAACGCCAACATGGGCTTTAACCCACTAAAGCTGATGTTTATACCTTCCTTGTGACAAATTATTAGTGCATGTATGATTTCCTCTAAGAGCCCTTCGTGTATGTTCATGTTACTTAATTTCGATAGTATCGTTTGACTTTATGTTTGAATACAGAAGTTAGACATATAACGAGAATTTGTTATGAAGAGCACAGACTGTAATAGTGCATAAATTTCTGTCTGATTGTTTGGGACCTTCCTTATTACGTTTTGGCAGGTTCTCGAGCGTTGACTGATCACGAATCTTGAACTACTATTTAATATTTTCTCTAGATAGAATTGTACCCTGCTACTGAATCTTATTCCACTTTGTAAGGAAACGGCATTTATCTTCCTGTCGTAATGAGAATTGGTTTTCTCGTATTCAAGGACTACAGAAGAATCATTTACTTTTTCTCTTTCGAAACCTTTATCTTATTTAGTTTACTAACGACGCTTGTTTATTTGATGAGTTTTTATATTTTTTTCTTGTTTATTTGTATGCTGCGTTCTCTAACAAATTATCCATCTTAGATCATTTTACATGATCCTATGTTGTTGTTTTTTCGTTCGTTGCTCTGTAAACCTTATTTATTATCATAGCTTACATCGTTAATCACTTTAATACGACGTTTAACTTATTGCCAAAAACAAACAAAATAAAAAATAAATATATCTGACAGAATTAGATCAGAGCCTTAAGGCGGGTACAGTAGAAGTCAGATGGCTATCTATTTCAGCGAGTATTGTCTTCGTTTTGGGAAACTTTAATGTTAGGCGATATTCTATTGCAAAACGCATTTTTTTTTTTCAATACGCTTTTGCTAATAAATTTCAGGGTCTGCAGGATTTTCTTCCAGCAATGTTCTCCAGATTCCATTTAGGTATACTGGTCTACAAATTCTGCTCAGTATTAGATGAGAGGATTGCATCGTGTCGCACAAAATCGTGTCGGCATCGAACCTTTGGGTTCACTAAGTCAATTATTATTATTATTCTACTTTTTAACCAAAGCTGTGTACTGTGGACCATGTATGTGTTATGATTAACATACGGGGCCATAAGCAAGTACTGGTCTTATCAGAGACATGTATAGTAGCACTTTTATGGTTGGATAGCTCTGCAATCATTACCTGTTGGCGCGACAGTCAGTGTAGGCCTTCTGTCGCGCTATGTAATATCCTCTAGGACACTAACGCGATGATTGCGATAAGCTAAGGTCATTACTCCTTACGCCTATGGTCCTCCTTATGACAGTTCACACTATTTGGCTGACGGTTCTCAGGTACTCGGAGGAAGGGTGTGAGTTAACCCCCTTTTAAATTAATGCTTGAAAATATGGTTTTTGTGGGTTACTTACGAACAAGATTAATTTTACTATTTCGAACGATATGCCCGATTTTCGTATTTTTAGAATGTTTTTTTAAGGTATTACTCCTTCCATGAAAAACTCCACTCTCACTCTAATCCACTAGTTTCAATCCTTGCTTCCACTTCAATTCCTGACAATCCACAGAGGCGTCTGAAAAGAAGATGACCTGGAGACCTTGTTGTTTAGATTCATTACTAGAGTGCTGCCAATAGGCAGTTTCTCTTCACGTTTTTTTTTCATGTGTTTTTTCATTGTGGCATATTTACTTGATGTATGAAAATATACAGTTGTAAATTTCAGTAAATACATTCAAAAACAAAAAGAACGCTTTTATTTAACGTTTCTATTAAACTGAATATTACAATAATACTCGCTAAAGCCTAACAACAACACTAACCCTCTAACAGAAACATTAAAATGTCCAGCCCACCCCGAAGACTAAGCAGATGACAGGCCGAAGAGGTATGCTGATCAGCTAGCGAGCTCTGCTGTGATGAGCCGCTGTTTTAGCAGTTCACATATTCGCTCATTACAAGGAAACTGCAAATTGCAATTTTCAATGAACAAATGTTAAATATATTATTACTAATGAATTATAAAATTTGGTGCGCTATATAATATAGATATAAGAAGAGATGTAATGTAGAGTAGATAGGTTAGTTATGAGAGCTAACAGAGAAGGAGATATAATTTCCGTTAGAGAAACTGCATTCTTGGGGCGGCCTTGCGGGGCCCGGTCCTGCGGCATTCCGCCCCCCCCTCTCTGTTAGGTCCACCCCCCTCCGCTGCCTGCCGCACCTGCCTCTGTCATCATCGCCGTCGTCCTCCGGCATCACCCAAACTATAACCATAACAGCCTTCCATGTCCAAGGTCGCTGGTTCAAACCTGGCAGATGGTCCTAGGAAATCCTGAATTATGTCATCCTTCAGGGAGGACGCAGGACTGTGCGATGTCATAAACTCGTTAAAGATCCCTATTTCTATTAAACCTGAAAATGCACTCCCACTGTTGCATCGTCCGATTAGCCACAGCATCATAATAAAACTGGATCTACTCATGATTCTTAGTAAATTGAATGGACATTATAACTATCCTAGACTTATATTTATTATATAAGTCTTATATTAAATTATCTTAAAAATAAAAAATAATCATTGAAAGCAGTTTAGAAATATTAGAGTTTTAGCGTTTTGAAATTAGCAGATATGATTGGCCATTCCCCTTTTCATATTAGTTAATTAGTGGACCCGGTGGGTAGAGCACTAGTTATTTCTTATTATTCTGTCATTTCTGCGCATAGAGACCCGCCTGGTGCACACTTAGCCTCTATAAACTGGGTACCCAAAAATTTGGAAAAAAACTTACCTAAGCACCTCCTTGTAAGGCCCTTTAAAATTATTAAAATATATAAGTCCGAGATTCGTGATCAGTCAACGCTCGAGAATGCACAAAGAACCTACTATAATACTACTAATACTGATACCAAAACATCAGCAAACCTTGATTATTGAGTGACTAAGAAAATAAAAATATATAAGTGACTAGCAGAACTCAATATTTAATGAACCTAACTCGCTTCATGGGTGTATTTAATATTTCATTTATGGGTAACTGTTTTCACCGAAAATACACGTTACAGGGCCCAATGACCCCAAATATGTGGGAATCTAGGTCAAAAACGATAAAGTTAAGTTGTATAAAACTGAAATATCTACAAATATATTTTAGCATCGTAAATGCCTGAGATGTTGCAACTTTCGCCTTGGCTGAGGTATAATTATTTATTCTGTTCTTCGGTCGTGAAGTGAGCCTGGGGGTATAGAGAACCTTCTTGGGCACACTCAGCCTCTATAAAGTGGGTACCCAAAGATTTGGGAAAAACCCTTGCCCGTAAAACCCTACAAATTTCTGTAAGTGCTGAACCCAACATCCCTTCATGGATTGTATAGGTACAGGTTTTCTTATATTTTTTTATTTGCCTTTAAATATCTATATACCCTTCTTAAACTGTTATACCCTTGTGTACTTTCTTAGAAATAATAAAACATTGTGTAATAATTTGCAGCGTTTTTATCCTTTTATTTTAACAAAAGTCTTATGAATTGTTTTATTAGATTCACAGTGGAATCCCCAGACGCTCCCATGTTTCTAGAAGGTATACCGAGTTGAATCGGCTCTATCCCTCTTTCCGTCGGCAGTACCTCCTTGGTGTCTGTCTCTTCCGATTTTTCAATACAACAAAACCTCCTTATATTCGTTCGATAAATATTAGGCTGTTTTACAAAAGAAATTCTTGGATATAATTTTTTAAAAACAATTTATTTAATCCAGTCATCGCTACGTTTCAGCCTCTAGGGCCATTCTCAAGCTTCATGCATATCCATCTTAATTATCATTTCATTTCACCGCTTTTCAGCTGCGTCGTCATAATTTTTTTTAAATATCATTTTTCAAAAAAATTCAACAGTTTTCGGCCGTCTTATAGGTGTTCTCGTGCGCGAGTCATTTATCGAACAAATATTCAAACAAAAGAACAATTACGACAATGATGAGAAAAACTCCTTATATTCTTGATATGCTTACCATTTGTTCCTCTGTCCATTCAGTAAACACTAGATCCCAACCCAGAAACTTGTATATACACGTGCTTTACACAGATCCGTCCCCTTCAAAAAATCCTTTATTATTCGTGCTACCCTATTTTGGAATCCCTTGCCTGTATCTATTCGTAAATCCTTATCATTATCCACTTTCAAACACCAACTATTTCTCCATCTCCTTAAGTATCAATCTTCCCAACATATGTAATATTTAAAACCTATAGATGATTACTATTCATTGTCACAAAATCCATCTTTTATTGTTAAACTGAAGTCTTAAACAACCAAACAAATATTATTTATATTGTACTTTTCTTGTTATTCTTAGAGGACTACTCGTCCCAGAATAAAATTACTTTTCATTTCATTTTTATAAGGGGTTTGGTTAGTTTAATTAGATAAATGTTACATATGTTAATGAAATATTATTATATAATGTTTACTTTGTAATGCATTACATGAAGTATCGTGATTGTTTACCATAGAAACAAGTAGGGAACTGTAAATAAGAGAGTAGAACCGGAGGGTGTTGAACCATCTCGTGGAAAAGGTCACTGCTGTGGAAGGATGCCAAGCATTTTATATCAGTCCTTTACCTTATTGCTCTTCTCTGCTTTTATCTTCTCTAACTGCTAACTATAATATAATCAGTTATCTATATATGGATATATTTGTAATAATTCAGAGATATATCCTACTGACCAAGATTAATTTTATGTACAGGCGTTCTCAAAATATTTGGAGCAACTGATAAAGGTACTAAATTCAATGTACAAATTGAGCAACCCAATGCAAGATACAAAAAGTTGGAAGTTTCTTTTTACTTTCACTTATCTGTATATGAAATATATAGTAAGGGAAAGTATTGCGATCGTGAAAATTTTCGAATTCCAGTTTTCAACGGAAATACACGTTTAGGGTTCCCTGAGTCCAAATAACCACGTCCCGAAAGAAGGTCTGTGTGTCCATGTGAAAAGTCGTACGGAACTGACATTTCACATATAAGACAACTATACGTCCGAGATGTAACAGCAACTTTTTGATCAAAATCGGTCAACCAGAAGAGCCACTTTATACTATGCATTTTGCACATTTTTACAATTCTATCGAAAACGGGATCTGACGATTTTAATTAAACTCGCTACATCGATGTAAAATTGAATGGCCTTTAATATGAAGTAGGTTTTATTATGATTGAAATAGTCTAACAGGGCTTAAAAGCCGTTAAAATTTTCTTCCCCTAAAGTACCTTTAATTTAATTTTGCATATTATATATATATATATATATATATATATATATATATATATATATATTTTTTTTTTTTTTTTTTTTTTTTTTTTTTTTTTCAATTTATTTAACGTCACTTTATGCCACTATGGCTAATCGGACGATGCTACAGTGGGAGTCCAAAATTTTGCCTATCCAGGTTTTATTAGGATAGGGATTTTTAACGAGTACCTGACATCGCACAGACTCGGGACCACCTTTTCACGTCCCCTTCGAAGGACGGCATAACTAAGGATTTTTTTACTCCAATTAAAAAATCCTAGGACCATCTGCGGGTTTGAACCCGTAACCTTTGGCATAGGAGGCTCTTGTGCTAGCCACCTAGCCACAAGTGATCTCTATATATTCTATAAAAATAAGCATATCATCTTATTACCATTGAAGAAGGACGGCTAAATATACAGGTTGTACGAATTTGATGACCAACAAAAGGATAAAAGAGCAAAACTATTTTTTTAATGTAATTTTTGTTTTTTTTTAATAATAAGAACAGTAATATAATATAATATAGTAGTGTAATATACCGTTGGAAACAGAAAATTATTAGAAAAAATATTACCTGATACACAAAGTTGTAAAAGATAATATAAAGTGACGAATATGGAATAAACATATTACTGATTCACAATTTAATATAGTTATATTATTTAATCTAATGCTTATGTTTATGTTTCCTACGAAAATGAATACACGTTTTATTTAAATCAATTTAGATTTTTTTTCAAATTGAAGTATAGTCAATTGTTTTTAAATTGATTTTTGTTGTTGCCCGAACTAGATTATTTTTATTTCAAATCCCCTTTCAGTTTGGGTTAAAATTCCCGAATCTGTTGGTTTGTTGACTATCTCTTCTACTGTACATGGTACATTGTAAGAGAGGGGTGAGGAGGCGGGAAAGGATGTCTTCTTCATAGCTGTGTCATTAATCTTCTTTCTGTGACTAGGCTCACCGGATTTTGGTTCTTTGATCAGTGAAGACTGAGGCTTCCTTCATATTGTTGCCTACCTGTTGAGGAAAGTGCCTGAAATAAAGGATTAGCCTTCTAGTGATGTAGTCAGTCACTGTCGGGAGTTCGAAGGTGGAGTGCAGTCTGCCTGTTTTATTTTTGTGAAGTGTCTTATGTCTTACGATACGTCTCAGCACGCCACACAGAGGGGGAAATCACCAATTTAGGTGGACAAAAGTTTGGAATTTTCCAGTGCTTCACCTTTTTATTATTAGTTGGCAAGACCCTTAATACTAATATTTCCCGCCATACCGTGTTTACAAATAAATAGTAAATTAATGAATCATTCCTGTTCACACAAATGCCTAATAACCAGCAGTGAGATTATCTTTATTCGTGTATTTAGAGCAAAGTCTTTTTGCTTTTATTTAACAATGGACATTGCTGAGACAGTTAAGAAATTATATTTCCAAACTCGTTGTTGAATATAAATTGCAATCTCACCTGTAGAGTTAATATAGCAATTTGTAAATGTATGCCCTTATTTAATAACGAAAAACTTTATAACCCTCAAGTTACCACAAGGATTTGTTTGTAGTATTTGTTTTACCAATCCTCCTAGTCTTTAGATATTACAAAGAATATTTGCGTTTTGGGTGATACATAATTTTTTTCAGACACAACACTCCGAATCAAAAGTTTTACAATCTATAATTTCAAGAATTTCCTAAATCATATAAAATACATCTATTAGCAGATTTTAGCAACTCCGAGTCATAATTAGATTTTTAGTATTATTTTTCCTGTATTATGGAATTTCAAACGTAAAATATAGGGAAGTTATAGATTTTAGCTAAAAAATTTGATGTTTGACCACTGTGCGCCCGCCAATCGTGTCAAAAAATTAATTAGTTTTTATAATTGTTTCTTATATTTTTTTCCACAATCTGGGATCCTAATGGTTAAATATAGAAAAGTTTCAGAATTTTGTGCACCTAAATCGGTCATATTGCACTCTGCACGCCGTTTTGAAATTGTTGGAGCTTGCACCATGCAGTGATGGTCTGATCACGCTTTTATAAATCACCAAATAAATGCGGAGTGATAGGTTTGGAGATGTCTGATTATGGTTCAGTCGGTATGTCTTGGCCCTCGCCATTTTTATTTTTTTATTGCAATAAACTCACGTAAGAAACAAAACGGCGGTCGTAAGAAACAAAATAACTATAACGTGCTACGGTGTGCTTTTGAAGGAAAAAGACAAATAGCACAAAAATGGTTTTATAAGTATTGTAAGGATTTATTATATTATCATTTTCGAGGTTTAACTGCATCTTATCTAGAAGTATTTATAAATTTATTTCATACTCTGATTTTTTAAATTATTTATTCTTATCAATTAGGTTAATGGAATTCTGAATTGTGTCATTATTATTTCATTTGAATAAATTAAATTACTTTAAGAAGGAAAAAAAAACGCTTAATAAATAAAAATCTTTATTTTAATTGCATTAACTCATATATTAACGTAGAAGGTTCCAAAGCTATCACTGTTCTGTAACAATAGTCGACACTGTTCTTTTTCAAATTAATCTATTTAGCGAAAAATCCTTGAAACTAACTTCCGACAGAATGTAATTTTTTCCATTTTTTTTTCCAACATTCAACAACTCAAAATGTATTTTAATTTCTAACAAGTTGAAGGATAATTATAACAAACAATAAAAATAACCTCCTCCCCCCAAAAAAAGAAGAAAAAAAAATGAAATATCTGATTTACATTATCTCTTATGTGGATCTCGAAAATCTTCACTAAATATTTTTAATTAAAATCCTTCAAACCTAGGTCTAATGTTCGTACATGTTGATCTTCCGTGTCGCAAATGCATGTTGTTTTAATGTTCTTTAACTTCGTGTATTACATTTTTGGCGATAATCATACTTTTCGAGATGTTCACGAAAAATGTTTAAAAATTAGTTTTCTCAACTACATACCGCTCAATTGTAGCCAGAGGGGGGCTACAAAACCCAAAGCGGTAAATTACGGAAACTTTTAATATTCGATTGTCCGGTAAATAAAACGAACGCCATAAAAAAACAAATGCAACTTTATCAAAAAAATGTGATGGTCACTGTTTGCTTTGATACACTACAGCTCTAAAACTATCAGTGTCAAATAATATTATGACCACATTTATGCAAAAATTGGCAATCATGAAGCCATCTTTGGTAGAGGCCCATTTTGTTGCCTGAAAACACCTTCCCTCATGTCTCACATGTGAAGTCAAAAAAACTGTTGGAACTTGTATATGAAGCTCTGCCACATCCGCCCTACTCCTTGCACCTCTCGCCTCTTGATTATGATTTTTTTTAGACACTTGGACTAAAAACTTTAATGGACAAAGGGAATCAGAAAAAGCGTTTTTGGAGTTTATCAACTCAATTATATTTCGTTGCCTACAAGTTGGCAGAAATGTAACGATAGTAGTGGAAACTATTTTGATTAACTTAATAAATCCTTCTTTTTTCGTTTTAAATCGAAATCCTGAATTATTTTCCAGACAAACAAATAGTTATTACCAGATGATTTTTTTTAAATCTTAAAGTTACTACTATAATCATAAAATGATTTGAAAATGTAATATTTTTGCTTGAAGGAAGGGTTATATGCAGTAGCCATACTGCAAAAAATCAAAATAAAAAGTGCCATACTCAAATGATTTTCTTTCTTAACGTTGCAAGCTCTCCTATTATCACTAGTACAGTTCTTGGTTGAAAAACTCCAAACGCTTTTGCACCTTAACAGGGTTTATTGTATTTGAGGTTATGTATTCAAATTTTTAAGCTGCATTACGGCGACTGTAACATTGACATTTGTCTAGTATGGTTTTTGCTAGAAATCAAATTTTAAATATTTTTACAGAAATAGGAACGCATTGCTAAGATGTAATAGCATGCTAACTCGGAGATAGCAGAGATAAATTATAGCAGGGCGTCCTTGAGCCTTTCTTACGCTATAAGAACTCGGGCTATTTGTTTCGTAAAAGTGCCAGGACCAAGGATACATTCCTCTCAGCTGTCGCTTGACATTTATGCGTCACTGTCCGAGATATTTAGTATTGTAATAACCATCAAATCCCAATGTCAGGTCCAACCTATAAAACAGGCCGTTCGTAAGTCTAAATAGGGCAATAAAGATTAAACGTGTTGTTTCGATAAAAAATAAATAAGTAAAATTAAGAGAATAGTGTTTCCATGCGGTGTGTAGGCCTTGTTTATACCAGAAGCCACAGATTCAAACAGAAAAATTACTCCTTTACACAATCATTTCAATATTAAGAACCCCTAAAATTATGAATATTAGAAATATATTTAGAAACGACAAGAAACTGTCCGTCGCTTACGCTTACTTCAACACTTACTACACTGACGCTCTAACCTATCACTTATTTACAAAAGGCTCATCTATATCACCAAGGCCTATCTGGACGTACGAAGATGAGCTTTGGGGCTCTACTAAACCATCAAATTCTTCCCGTATTCAATCCTTACAATACAAAATTCTTCGAAAAATCCTTAATGCTCCTTACTTTGTCACGAATAAACTCATGCATAAAGACCTTAACATCCCATATGCTGCTGATTTGCCCCGAAGCAGGTACCACTCGTTTCAATCCTTGCTTCCTCTTCTATTCCTGACAATCCTCCGAGGCGTCTGAAAATAAGATGGCCTCGAGACCTTCTAATTTAGATTACCCAGTGGAGAGATTCCAATGGGCATTTTCTCTTAATCTATTTTTCATCTATATTATCTAACAGCTAATTTACTTGATGTATTTACTGATACAGTTGTAAATCTCAATAATTGGAAAAAAAAGAATATATATGTTTAGATTTTTAGTGGACTACGCCTTATTAAGTACATTGCTTGCGGAATATCTCTTCCGGAACTTTATATTCCAGAAACGGTGTTGTTAAGGGAATGGAAATGAAGAAAAAAGAACCAGGCTCTAGAAAATATATATATATATATATATATATATATATATATATATATATATATATATATATATAAATACATAAATAATATAAATACATATAAAAGACATATACATCTTTACCTATATTTTACTATGGAACGGAAGATTGAGATACGAGTAGGTATTATTGATATATATATATATATATATATATATATATATATATATAGATTGACAAATTGATCTATAATTATTCACATATCGATCCTGACAGTATCCATTATACCGCTCCTACTTCAATAGGGCAGGGCGAAAGGTTGATGTACCCGAGACCAGTTTGGATAATGCTAGGCCTGCCGCTCTAATTTGCTGGCCTCCTAGGACACAGCCGTTTCCAGCCTCCATCATTAGTCTCCAGGAATCTCCTTCCAGGATTCCAGCTCTGTGGTAATAACTGATTCCAGTCTGGAATATCAGGGATGATGGATTTAATCCAGCTTACTGATAGATTCAAACTGCGAAAATTGATGCTGCTAAGAATACTAAAAAATCTGATACGCGCAACACTGGACTTTCACCTAATACGGTAGTCAAAATCAATTCAAGAGGTTATAAATAATGATATACTTCAATACAGCTTAACGAATTACATCAAGTTAGCGATCGTGTAGGGAGGTTATTAGGCCTTGATCAAGCTCAGCCTTCAGGTTTTCCCTAATTTTTAATACCCACTTTATAGAGGTAAAGTGTGCCCCAGGAGGGTCTCCATACCCCAGAGTTGCTCCACGGCTAAAATGACAGAATAAATAATTCTCCCTCATCGGGGCTTGAACCCGGGATCCGGAGAACATTACACTAGAGCTCTATCCACTAGGCCATGCCACTCTCAATACATAATAGATAAATATTAATATTATATTAGATTAAATAATATAACAATATACAATTGTTATGTACAATAATCACCTAAGATAATACCCTATTTGTCACTTTACTTCCACAATTTTTTTATGTAATTTACTAATTTTTTTTCTAAAATCTTTAGCTTTCCAGCGGTATATTATACATCTATATTACTATTCTTGTGTTAAAAAAAATCACACGAACAAATTTTTTTGCTCTTTTCTCCTTTAGTTGGTTATTAAATTCGTTTAACTTGTTTATTTAGTAGTTTTTGTCATTAGTAAAAATATGGTATGTTTATTTTTTAAATATACAAAATAAAAGATACTTTAGAGGTAGAAAATTTAAAATATCGACATATATGCCCTGTCAGACTATTTCAATCAGAGTGAAACGTACACGATACTAAATTATAATCAAAATCGTTAGAGCTGTTTTTAACAATATCCTTAGTTATGTCTTCCTTTTTTCTGAGGACGTAAAAAGGTGGACCCGAGCAAACAAAAAAAATTAGGATTCCCACTATAGCATCTTCAGATTAGCCACAGCAGCATAAAGTGAATTTAACAAACAGTTAGAATAAATATGAATTAGGGATTTACAACTAAAATATTTGCTGAAGTCAAACCTAGGAAATGGAGAAATAATCCGAATCTTATGGTTTTAAAAATTTAAGCCATAAATGTTTTAGAAGAAACTTAACAATAAATACATTTTACCGTGTCTGTAGCTTAAACCCCCTAAACCATACCAGGCGTTCAGTATTGCGGTACTGTATAATCTGCCCCGTATCGATTTCTTATTATTCGATAAAATGTTATCGACGTAACATTTATTGAAATTTAATAGGAAACATTGTAAATAAATATTAAAAAATACATATAAATATGAATATTAATTATATCTTCCTTATATATGTAAATTTAATTAATAAAACACTTTTTTTTTTTTACGCGAAACGGCCTTAAAGACCACGCAAATATCATTTTAAAACACATTATTAATATTATATTTACGTTTATGAAAGATTAATGGGTTTATGAATTTTGAAGAATCTGTAAACATTTAAAATAAAACAAAGTCAATAAAATTCACTAGTTAAAAATGTTTATTATCAAGAAATCAAAAAGTAATTTGTAATGTTGATTAAAAAAAATTAAATGTGAAATAATCATGGCTATCTCGTAAATGCAGTGTCTGTTGGGATGTCTTTTAAAATATGAAATTTGTTTTCGTATTTTAATGTGTTTTTTTAGAAATTTAAAATGTCTTTACGCGTTTGAAAGTATTTTACAGGGGTCACTTAGAGGCGGCTTAGGGACTGCCATAACAGCCTTAAATGCGCTAGTTCGCATGTCCGAACCCGGCTGATAGCACTAAGATTTTTTATCGGGAGTAACGAATATATAAACTAACGAATAGGACCTAAACCTAGATTATTGTTCGTAATATGCCACAGCTGACAAAAACTAGGGTTGGAACAAACCCTCGCTCTGATTAAATCAGCTGATCTCTTAATAAAATTTATTTTGAAATAAGGGAGGTGGGATCACTTGTAGCCAGGTGGGTAGCATAACAGCCTCCTATACCAAAGGTCACGGGTTCAAACCCGCAAGTGATCCTAGGATTTTTTAATGGGAGTAAAAAATCCTTAGTTTTGCCGTCCTTCGGAGGGAATGTTAAAAGGTGGTCCCGAGTCTGTGCGATGTCAGGTACTCGCTAAAGATCCCTATCCTAATTAAACCTGGATAGGCAAAATTTAGGACTCCTACTATAGCATCGTCCGATTAGCCATAGTAGCATAAAGTGACGTTAAATAAATAAACAAACCTATATTATTGTACATAATAAGTCACAGCTGACAAAAACTAGTGTTGGAACAAACCCTCGATCTGATTAAATCATCTGATCTTTTAATTAAAATTCATTTAAAAATAAGGGAGGTTACAAAACATTGATTCTATGTGATTGATTGTGCATATTTGTCTTGTTCAGTTAATTTTACATGTTTCTTCTGTTTTGTTTTGTTTTTTTAATGAATATTGAACCTATAGGGGTAAATTAATTTCTGATATTTATTTTTTTTTGTTTACAGTAAATGTTCTAAATTTGATTTATTATAAAATTGTATTGTAACCTTTAGATTCAATTACCTGGTGTTTTCTTGAAAATAAAGAAGTTTCAAGTAAAAAAAATAGTTACTACTCATTCCCTCTCCACTGGGCTATCATTAATATAGATACATAATTATGTAACGTAAATAGAGACGTTACAAATATTATATTGTTGTATTATTTATTTTTAAACGTACATTTCTAACGAAACTGAATATAATTGTTTAAAGTTTTTTTTTACGTTTTACCTAATTTTATGGTTCTTAAATTGATTTTAACAGCCTAGGTGTATACGCATAGCTATCCGTGAAAGAACAGTACTTCCAAGTGATAACTCAAAATTGAGGGTGGTTCTATTAAAAAGAAATTAGTGGACTGTATAGATTTAAAATATAAAAATAATGAAAGCAAACGACGAATCACAATACATTTAATAGACTAAAATACATATAAATATGATAAGAAACAAAATTAACCTAATAAATTGATAAGAGAAAGATAAGAAACAAAATTAACCCAATTATATATTTTAACAGCTGTTAGAAAATGTAGGAAACAAAATAAACCTAATTAAATACTCAAAGATGTAAAAAATATAGGAATTAAAATTAAACAGTTTTAAGAATGAAAATTAGGAAATTAAATGTTCCAATAATGGATAAAGATAGGTTATATTCACGTAAAGATGTCCAGTTGAGTGTTGAAGAAAACGACCGCAGGGCGGCTTGAACGAAGTCGTCTTGAGTATTGAAGCAAATTATTGCAGGGCGGCTTGGACGAAGTTCTCTCGAGTGTTGAAAATGACCGCAGGGTGGCTCTTCCAAGTTCTAAGGGGAACGATGAGAAGGTGAAGAAATACGTTTGCAAACGTACGGAGTATGAGCGGAGACTTGGGTCTATATACGGCACATCTTCACCGTTCAGACGCTAGCTTAAGACTCGACTGGCCACGAGGCAGTAATGAAAACAATTGAAGTACGATCGTCTTTTTTTTTCCCTTCTATTATTCTTCAATTTCTTGGAAAACACTTTTAATTATATTTAAATTAACTGTTTTTAAAAATATATATAACATAAAATAAATACAAACAAAATGATCTTATAATTATCATATAAATGATGTAGTTTTTACTTTCACTTAATATATATAGTAAGGGGGATATTGCGATCGTGAAAATTTTCGAATTCCAGTTTTCAACGGAAATACAGGTTTTAGGGTCCCCTGAGTCCAAATAACCAAGTCCCGCAAAAAGGTCTGTGTGTGTGTGTGTGTGTGTGTGTGTGTGTGGTAACTCCCGGGCGGAAACGGTAAATCCTATGAAACTGAAATTTCATATTTAAGACAAATATACGCCCGAGACGTTACAAACCCTTTTTCATCAAAATGAGCTTACCAGAAGAGCCAATTTATACCATGCATTTTGCACCTCTTTTCGATTTTCTCGAAAACGGTCCCGACGATTTTAATTAAACTCGCTATATCGATGTAAAATCTAATGGGCTTTAATATCATGTAGGGTTTATTATGATTAAAATGGTCTGACAGGGCTTAAATGCCGATATTTTAAATTTTCTTCTCCTAAAGTACCTTTAATTTTGTAGATTAAATAAAAATAACTATATTATCTTGTTAGCGTTGTTGAAAAACAGGTAAATATATAAATTGAATAAATTCGATACCCAACTAAAGGAGAAAACAGAAAAAATATTTTTTTAATGCATTTTTTCGTTTTTGAACATAAGAGCAGTAATATACATGTATTATATACCGTGGGAAAGCTAAAGATTTTAGAAAAAAATATTATCTCATACACAAGCTTTTAAAAGTTAATAGAGAGTGATGAAATGAACATAAAACTAACTGATTATTTTAGATAATAACATAATAGATTTTTTAATAAAACACATGTTCCTATATAAATTCAATTTAATTAATTCCTTAATAGTTTCGCGTATTTTTATCTCTAACTGTATTTGAAAATTCTTTAATTGATTTTAAAAATGGAGGTAAGTGAAAGTCGTGTGTTGCCCGCACCAGATTTTTTTTATTTTCAATAAACCACCATAAAACCCTTATCAGGCCATAACATAATGCGTGAAGACCAGGTATGTGAAAGGCACCAGACTTTGTCAGCTTTGATTATATTAAGAAAATCTAAGAATGTGAAACCTGTAATGAAGATAATACTATTATATAGTCTGTTAGCGGTCGTCATACAGGAGAATAATTAAGGCCTGTAATTAACTTTCTCCCGGGTACAACAGTCAACACCCTTGCTCGATTCTATAGGAATGAATTCTATAGGCCGGTGATGAGCTCATCTAGCACCTTGAATAGATTGATCTATCGTTTTATGGAGAAAAGGAAGAAAAGTGGCTTGAGTGAGGAGATTCGATAGGTCGGGGATGAACTTTTTGTCCCACAAGGCCGTGGCCTTGCCTCCCTCCTGACACAGTCTTACCTGCCCCATTGTCCTTCTCCACTACAGTAGAGTCTCTAACTCTAAAATCCTCTGGCAGCTGGGAGTAAAGATGATGGTATGATATCAGTAGTAATATAATTTTTACTTTCACTTACTATATATATTGGGTTGATGCAAAATTAATGCAGGTTTCCTCTATTGCAATATCTTAATTCCAATTGTGTAAACAAAGCTAATCCTAACATTGATCATTATTATACCAAAACAAACCTTATCTAATACCCTCTCTTTCACCATGAATTTGTTTAGTAAAATCGTTTTGTTCAGTGTGTTCAAAGGTCTTGAATCGAAAATGTCAAAGTGCGATTTTCGTCAAATTTATTTTTACGAATTTAAATTAGGGCGCAGCGCTGCGCAAACGGCTCGTAATATTAATGAAGTGTGGGGTCAGGGGGCTATTAATGAGTGCACGGTGCAGCATTGGTTCCAGAAGTTTCGCAGAGGAGATTTCGACCTCGAAGACAAGGAAGGTCGGGGCCGTCATCATGCTCTGGACAACGACCAGCTGAGGTAAAAAGTGGAAGAAGACCCAACCAAAACCACACGAGAAATGGCGGCGGAACTCGGAACTCAAAAATTGCAACGTCTTTGCGCAGCATTGATGAATCGGAAGGGGCCGATCCTGCTCCACGATAACGCCAAACCACACGTTGCACAACCAACGCTTCGACGACTGCACGAGTTGGGCTACGAAGTTCTCCAACATCCGCCTTATTCACCTGACCTCTCTCCTACAGACTTCCACTTTTTCAGGCATCTGGACAACTTTTTGAGGGAGAAAAATTTTCAAAACCAGGACGACATTGAAAATTCTTTTCGTGATTTCATTGAGTCCAGGGATTCGGATTTTTTTTCTGGTGGAATAAGAAAGAAGAAAATTGTTGAACGTTGGCAAAAGTGCATTGATTCAGATGGAAATTATTTTGATTAAATATATATGGTTAAAGTAAAGATATGGCGTATTTACAATACCTACTAAAAACCTGCATTAATTTTGCATCAACCCAATAGTAAGGGAAAGTATTGCGATCATGAAAATTTTCAAATTCCAGTTTCCAACGGAAATACACTTTTTAGTTTCCCCTGAGTCCAATTAACTAAGTTCCGCAAAAAGGCCTGTGTGTGTGGTAACTCCCAGGCGGAAACGATAAGTCCTATGAAACTGAAATTTCATATTTAAGACAAATATACGCCCGAGACGTTACAAGACCTTTTTCATAAAAATGGGCTTACCAGAAGAGCCACTTTATACCATGCATTTCTCGAAAACGGTTCCGACGATTTTGATTAAACTCGCTATATCGATGTAAAATTTAATAGGCTTTAATATCATGTAGACTACATTCTGATTGAAATAGTCTGACAGGGCTTAAATGCCGATATTTTAAATTTACTTCTACTAAAGTGCCTTTAATTTTGTATATTTTATAAAAATAACCATATTATCTAGTTATCATTAATAAATAAGAGCTAAATATTCAAGTTGAGCAAATTTGGAAACCAACTAAAGGAGAAAACTGAAAAAATATTTTTTTAATGCAATTTTTCGTTTTTAAACATAAGAACAGTAATATACATGTGTAATATACCGTTGGAAAGCTAAAGAATTTAGAAAAAAATATTATCTAATACACAAGAGCTTGTAAAAGTTAATAGA
The DNA here is from genome assembly GCA_023052935.1 of Piezodorus guildinii. NCBI lineage: Eukaryota > Metazoa > Arthropoda > Insecta > Hemiptera > Pentatomidae > Piezodorus > Piezodorus guildinii. The sequence goes on along the minus strand of CM041296.1, from coordinate 16,708,265 downwards.
GAGTGATAAAAAGCCGATAAAACTAAGTGATTGTTTTAGATAATAATATCATAAATTTTTTAATAAAACACATGTTTCTATAGAAATTCCATTTAACTAATTCTTTAATGGTTTCATTCATTTTTATCTCTTACTGTTTTTGAAAATTCTTTAGTAGATTCTAAAAACGGAGGTAAGTGATAGTCGTGTGTTGCCCGCACCAGATTTTTTAAATCAAAATACAGACATATTACTGTGCAAGTAGAAGTCACTATCCCACTAAGGCGAGCCCATGTGTGGGAAAGGAGTTCACCTGCGGCAATTCAATAAAAGCACAATAACAAACAGTAACAGTACACAGTATGATACAATACAATACTTAAATAATATTACCAAATATAACATAATTTTTTACAAAGAAACAATATAATACTCAAAGAATATAAAAATACAATTATAAAGAAACAGTACACAGTATAAAGCAGTAATTGACTAAGCGAAAAAGCTATAAGGAATACATATACATATATACAAGATATAAAATTAAGGAATGCAAATACAAAATTGAATTATATAATACCTAATTAATACAAAAAAAAAACAATTATAATAAATAGTAACTGACTTAACCAAAAGCAATAAAGAATACAAATTCATACATACAAGATATAATTAAGGCAAGTAAATACAAGATTCAATTACATAATAAGCAATTATATAGAAGCATAACATAGTACACAGTAAAGAACAGTAATTGACGAAATCATAAGCCTATAGAGAATACATATACTTGTACACAGGATAAGTATCAGAATGAGTGACGGCAGGCTGGCATTGAGGACATGTCTATAGCGATGAGTAGTTTGGATTCAATAATTCAACAATTTTTTCTTCACTGAGGGATTTCGCCCATATTTTAACATTGTAGTAATAATTTAAATACTTTGGAGGATTTTTGTGAGAAAATCGAAAATTTGGAGGAATATTATTGCAAACAGTAGCAATGGAATAACAAGTCTGGTGTGTCGTCCAGGTATGTTTTGGTCTTGGCACAACTAAGCTATAGTAATTTTTCAGTCTTGTAGAAAAACTGTGGTCAGTCTTCCCGACTAGCTCATCCCCTCGAAAATACAGCTTCTTCATATTTAATATGTTAATTTCAAATTAAGGTAAAACAACAATGATTGTTTATTTATTCTTCAAGTCACTTTATGCTGCTGTGGCTAATCGGACGATGCTACAGTGGGAGTCCTAAATTTGTTCTATCCAGATTTTATTAGGATAGGGATCTTTAACGAGTACCTGACATCGCACAGGCTCGGGACCACCTTTTAACGTCCCCCGAAGGACGGCATAACTTAGGATTTTTTTCTCCCATTAAGGCCACCTGCGGGTTTGAACCCGGTACCTTGGGCATAGGAGACAGGCAAAGATCTTTTTAAAAGTTTCATCGATCCCTTTTTACTTACAGGGGCAATCACAAACTTATATCTTTAGTTAAGTGATATAAATAAAAAAAATCAGGAACTACAGGGTTCACCTGTTTTGTAAGGGCTTCTATACCCATACACAAAGTCACGGATTCGAACCCGGTAGATGATCCTAGATTTTTTAAAGGAAATAAAAAGTATTTTTGAGAATTTTCTTTTCTTTTATAGTCTTAAAATTAATTTGTTTGTTAATTTATTTAACGTCACTTTTTGCTGCTGTGGCTAATCGGAAGATGCTACAGTGGGAATCATAAATTTTGCCTATCTAGATTTAATTAGGTTAACGATCTTCAACGAGTACCTGATATTTATAGGCTTAGGACCACCTTTTTACGTCCCCTCCGAGGGCCGGCATAACTGAGGATTTTTTACTCTCATTGAAAAATCCTAGAGACCCCTGCAGGTTTAAACCCGCAACCTTTGGTATAGAAGGCTGCAATGCTATTCCTTACAGTGCTCTATCCCTTTTAATTCTTTCAAAAAAGTACTATATTCAATACTACAATTCAAATCATCTGTCCATTTTCCCGCTATACACGCTCTAGGCCTTCAGATTTATACACACAACGGCCCACCAATCTGCTCATTTTGATAGATCGTTTCTCATCGATCCTAAATCCTAAGGAATTTTATTCCTCTTTCTATTCGAAACTCCAACTATCTTTCTGCATTCAAATCCCGCTTATTCATTCATCTCATGACTATACAGTCATAACAAAATTGTAAATAAGACTTTATTTTATTTTCTACATATTTGCGTATGTATGTTTTCGATTAGTTTTAGTTAACATGTTCATAAATAATTAATTACTCTAAGATTCTGAAATCTAATTTATATACTATGTTAATGTTTATCTAAAGCGACTTGTCTCAGGATTATAAAGAATTTATTTATATTTACCTGTAATTTATTTATACTGTTAAAAAGTCATTGGAAAGTGCTATAATTTGGAAAATAAGTTGTTAACTCAATAAGAAATCTGCCTTAGATTTAAAAAAAAAAAAAAAAAAATCAAGTAAATTGGTCTATTAATAATTTTTTTTTAAAATTAATTTATTGAAATTTACAACTGTATGTTCATACATCAAGTAAATAGGCTACAATGATAATACACATGAAAAAAACATGAAGAGAAGCTGCCCATTGGCAGCACTCTAGTAGTGAATCTACACAAGAAGGTCTCGAGGCCATCTTCTTTTCAGACGCCTCGGCGGATTGTCAGGAATTGAGTGGAAGAAAGGATTGAAACTAGTGGATTAGAGTAGGAGTGGAGTTTTTCATGGAAGGAGTGATACCTGGTACAGGCCAAATCAGCAACATATGGAACATTAAGGTCTTTGTGGATGATTTTGTTGGTGACAAAGTAAGGAGCGTTAATTTGATTTAGTTTGATGGTTTAGTAGAGCCCCAAAGCTCAACTCCGTAAGTCCAGATAGGCCTTATGATTGTCATGTAAATTAGTCTTTTGTAGTAAAGAGAAAGGTTAGAGCGTCTGTCAAGTAAATGTTGAAGTAACCGAAATCGGCGAGCAGTCTCTTGTCTTTTCAGTCTTGTATGCGGATTCCATGTTTGTCAAGCAGGAGGCCTAAATAACGGATCTGTTCAACAGGGACAAGCGGAATATCATTAAAGGATACTGTAGGGCAGGATGTCATAGGTTTACGACGAAGGGTAAAGGTAATCTGGTGGGATTTATTTGATTTGATTTTAATTCTCCAATTATGACACCATACCTAAAGGTCTCTGATGTGGGATTGGAGGTTTTGAGAGGCAATACTAGGATCGTTATTAACTGATAGCACGCAAGTGTCATCGGCATAGGTAGAAAGGAATGTGTTAGGATGGGTTGGGATATCAGCTGTATAGACTGTGTAGAGAATGGGTCCTAGGATACTGCCTTGAGGAACACCAGCAGACTGAGTAAAAGTGGATGAATAGGAACTATTGTGGTTGATTTTAAAGGTTCTATCAGAGAGGTAGGACTGGAGGATGAGGAAGTATGTTGGATGGAGGAATTTACGGAGTTTGTACAGCAGTCCCGGGTGCCCTATTAATAATAAAAATTAATAAAAGATTTTTGCGTTTCCTGTAAATATTTTTAAGGTGGAAATAGGACGTTCTGGAAAGGAACAACAAATGTAACATTTTTATAAGTAATATATTTGTGATACAAAATTAAATCGAAGTTAGGTTGTTTGTATCTTCATGAAATTTCGAATCCTATTTATTGTGTTTTGAGCGCCATTGGAACATATAATCGGTAGCACCCGGTTTTGAGACTTAACCTTTTAAAATACAGTCGATTTTATCTTATTTCAAACATCTTTGAAACGAAGTTAATGTATTATTTGTTTGTTTTTTTCAGATCTCGAGTGACTGGATGGTAATAGAGGAGATAATAGAGACAGAGAGAGCGAGAGGAGACATAGACCTTAACATGGGGAGGTAGCACAAGCTAGGGCATGGAGGGCGGTGTCAAATGCAGGCCCACTTCTGCTGGGGTGGTCCTCACGCTCCGTCCCGCGGGTAAATAACCATATTATATTATATAAAAGTAATATATATATATATACCCAAAGAGCAGTAGCACCCAACTAGTGTTAGTGCAGTTCGATAGAGAATTAAATTTCCAAAACGAAAAAAGAATCATTGAAATCGGTTCAGAAATAGCAGAGATACAGCATTTTGAAATTAGCAGACCATTTATCTTTGAATTATTTATTGATTTTCATATTAGTTAACTGCCTATAAATAGCTTTATAAACAGATACCCTAATATAGTTATTTGGAAATAATAAACCATTGTGTAATATTCTGCAGCGTTTTTTAATTGAAATCTAGAATTGTTTTCTCCATCCTAGCACTGTCCTCACAACTTACACAGATGACACTTGTGTGTAATCCGACCATAATGATCCAACCGCTGCATCCCAAACCCTAAAAAATCCCATCAAATTACCTTTTCCCTTCGTCGCAAACCGATGACTTCCTGTCCCACTGCATCCTTTAATAATACCCCCACTCATACCTGTTGAACAAATCCAATACCAAGGACTTGACAAACGTCTCGTTTGGAATCCTCATACGAGACTTCAACGACAAGAAACTTCCCGTAGATACAGATTAGTACAACACTTACTCGACAAACGTTCAAAACTTCCAATTCAATATAAAAAGCTCATTTACGTTACAATCATCAGACCCATCTGGACATATGGAATCGAGCTTTGGGGTTCTACTAAACCATTTAATTCCTCTCGCATTCAATCCTTACAATACAAAATTCTAAATGCTCCTTATTTCGTTACGAATAAAATCATCCATAATGACCTAAATATTTCATTTGTCATAATGGGTCTGATCATTTCTAATTGATGAAGAAAAGAAGGCATAGCTCGTTTATGTACCGTTACCCAAGGACAATAATGATGAACTAGTTAATTAGCTGAAGCAATTATACCTCGAAACCACGGTAGAAACGCCAATCATAATATCGATGAATGAACTGATTCCAAAGTTCCTAGTAGGTACGGAGAGTTTGGAATTACCTCTTACTGAAGAACGGAGAGTTTAACTTACTAAAGAACGGCTTTCTTCTTGCGACTCGACCACTGTATCCTTCACTTCTTAGAATATTTTTGACTGTTTCTGGGTGGACTTGAATCCCATAGTACCTATTTATCCTGATAGCCATTGAGGTGTCGGTAGTGTGAGGATTTGCATAGACTTCAGCAAGAATGGCTCACTCCTGGCGATTCTCCAGGCTCCTGTGTTCTATCACGTGGTCTATCATCCAAATATTTTAACTCTCGATGTCTTAGGTAGTCAGTCCATACTGTAGAGTAGCATGTGACTTAGATAGAGTAGCATGTGACTTATTCAACAAATATGAACTTTTTCTTGTAGATAAGCCCTCCGAACCATTAGCTCTTTCAAACCACGAGAAACTGGCTTATCGAAAATCGCAGGGCCAAGTAAAGTTAATACTGAACTAAGATTTGATTATCGAGATAAGATTTATTACCGATGACACTGCAAAGACGGTCATAGTACAACGAATAGGATTAATATTGAAAGTGTATGGAAACTTTTTTGACCTATCATTAACAAATAGCATTCTACCTCGTTTTATATTAATGATGAAATGAAAATAAATAAATATATTTTTTATGTAATATTAGTATTAATTATTTTGCACATTAGGAAATATATATATGAGAGAGATATATAGAAGGCAGAGCGTGTTAGAGAAGGCGAGGACGGTAGACGCAGCACCGCGGCCCAAGGCCATCTTGTTTACCTGCTCCCGCTTCGTTTCCTGGAACACTGGTTGCTCCCTTCTATATAGTGGGCCGTGGAGCAGTTAGTATTCCTTAGTATATTTACTCTCTTTGTTTGCACTTAAAGGATTTTAGTAAAAGTAATTGCGGAATAAAATTTTAAAACCTTTTTTTTGTTCAAGAAGGATTGCATAAACGGAAATTGGCATCTAGAAGTATGGAAATCATTGAAGCAGTGGTGTAGCGGTGGAGAGTCACGTGAGGGTCACGTGCCCCACCCTCCAACTTCACTTGACAATAAACAAGAACGTTCATGAAAGCTCAATCAAAACTTTAACATTGCATAATGCCTTTGTTTTCTGTAGGCTTTATTTATTATTTTTTCACTCTTATCATAATTAAAATATAAAATTTAAATTTCCATGCGGTTTAGCCTCTTTTTTCTCCATCGTTTTTATTCCTTAAGTACCGTCCATTATCCTGATAATATGGGCCAATCGGCCTTGCAAATCTGACCAAACTGTAAAGATCTATCAGTTTACAGAGCTTAAGATCTGAAAGTTTGCCATTATAAAAGTGGTAAAACAGCTCTGGTGTTTAGGTTAGGGACTAATAAAAATAAAAGATAAATAAAATAAGGTATTTAGATAAAAGGGGTGGTTATAGACTGCTTTTTCTTTAATTGTCATTCTTTATGTATATATACAATCACTCCAAAAAGTTTCCATACACCAAAATGTAATTGCATAAATTCAAATAAAGTTATTAGAGAAATTTTAAACTTTTGATCTTCCATCCAGCTCAAAAATATTAAATTTTGATTCTTCAGAGAATATGACCCTTTCCCAGACATTTTTGGGTTTATATACTAACTCCCTGGCAAATTGCAGTTGCCTCTTCAGGTTTATCTTTCTTCTTGTGACTCGACCACTGTATCTTTCCCTTATTATAATATTTCTGACGGTTTCTAGGTGTACTTGAGTCCGATAGTCCCTATTTATCCTGATGGCCATTGAGGTAGTGTGAGGATTTGCATGGACATCAGCAAGTATGACTCGCCAATAGTGATTCTCCAGTTTTCTATATCTTCCAACATGTGGTCTATCCTCCAAAGATTTTAATCCTCTTAGTACATAATGTACAATATCATTTGGCTTATTCAATAGATGTGCAATTTTTCCAAGAGATGAGCCCTGCATTTTGTAACGCACCATAAACTCTCTCAAATCATGAGAAACCCGGATATTGAAAAGAAACCAGTTTCCCAGGCACAAGTAAAGCTAATACTACACTAAGAGTTGGGTATGGAGATAAGATATATTACAGATAACACTGAAGAGACGGTCATAATACAACAAATAGGATTAATATTGAAAGTGTATGGAACTTTTTTTGGAAACCTATCATTAACAAATGGCAATCTGCCTCGTTTGATATTAATGTTGAAATAAAAATAAATAAATCTAATTTTTTTATCTAATATTAGTATTAATAATTTGTAAATAGGGAAATTGTTAAGTTAAAAATAAATAGCCCTGCAAATTAATAGTATGCTGTATGGAAACTTTTTTGACTAAGTGTATATTACTAAAAAAAAATTATATTTACAACCCCCTTGCCCGACAAAATGAAAATCCTGTTTACTCCCTTGAAATCCTCCTCCCTTCTTACCTCCTCCTCCTTCCCTCCAAAAAAAAACTCACAGAACAAAATGGCCAATTTAAAATACTACTATATAAGGTATACAATAATAATTAGGTACTAGTGTTCTTAAATAATTTACTTTAATACATTAGTAACCTATTGGGTCTTTTATCTGTCTTGTTCAGCTAAATTTAAGCTGGTAAGAACCCATTTGCATCTAATCCTCCGCCCCCTCCCTCCCCCCAAAAAAATACACATCCTTTAAATATATACTGGATCCCATTCTTGGGATGATGGTGTGCTGGTTTGGTGCCAGCATTGTGATGAAACCCTCCACACATATTTCAGCATATTTTTCAAGAATGCCAGCATAT